>OX030968.1:6110400-6117900 GCA_943735955.1 Piscicola geometra | reverse complement strand
TTTCATCAGTACGCTGATGACACCCAGAATTACGGTCATTGCATTAAAGGTCATCAGGCTGACCTGCAAGAAAGGGTGTCATCATGCATTGATGAAATTGCTGCTTGGATGAGTGCCAATCAACTGAAACTTAACTCCAGCAAAACTGAAGTTATCTGCCTCTCATCCCGTCGAAACTCTACTCACACTCCCAAAGATCCAGTTCGCATTTGTCAGAACGAGATAATTCCTTCCGATAGTGTCAGAAACCTAGGAGTTTATCTCGACAAAGACCTCACCATGACGACACACATCAACAAGATGACTCAAACCTGCTTTGCTTCTTTACGCCAAATACGATCCATAAGATGGTTATTGACCAAGGACTCACTGAGAACATTGGCTTCTGCTTTGGTTCTCAGTCGAATTGACTATGGCGATATCATTCTTACTGGGTTGCCAATGACGCAGCTGCAGAAAATTCAGTCTATAATCAACACCACAGCTAGGCTCATAACAGGTGCTAGAAAGTATGATCACATCAGCCCTGTTCTCAAGGAGCTTCACTGGCTTCGTGTTGAAAATAGAATTGAATACAAAAACATCTTGTTAATGCACAAGTGTCTGTCTAATGAGTGCCCAGATTATATGTCGAGTAGCATTGTCATGAGAGCAAGTCTTCCCCAGAGGGAAAGACTCAGGTCAAGAGATGTAGTTCCACAGAGCTACAAACTCATGTATGCAGGTGCAAGAAGCTTTTTTTTTGCAGCGCCGACTCTTTGGAATAGTCTTCCCAATAGACTCAAATTCCCGAGCTCGACCGCGACATTCAGCCGTTCTCTGAAAACGTACTTGTTCGACCGATCACAATAACTTACAAATTTACTGCTCATTTTCCATTAATCAATTTCTTGCTTCCCAATTTCATTCTTTTTTATATTTATACAAATGGTCAATAATAATTTTAAAATAAATAATAATAATAATAATAAATAATAATAATAATATAATATAGATATTTACTTTTTTTTCTTAAATTTATTGTTATTATCATTTCAGTTTCAATCATTAAAAAAAATATTTGTCTATTTAAAAAAAAAATTAAATATATATGTATATATATGTATATATATATATATGTGTATATATATGTATATATGTGTTTATATATATGTGTATATGTATGTATATATATATATAAATAATTTTATTGTTAAATTTCAATACCTTACTTCTCCTATACTTTTCATTTATTCATCTATCATTAATATTATTATCAAATTTTCCATAACCAAGTGGTCTTGAAGCCCGTCCGGGTTTACGCCACGTTAATAATATTCGTCGTTGTATTGTATTTTATTGTATTGTAGTAGTAGTAGTAGTAGTGGTAGTAATAATATTAGTAGTAATAATAGTAGTAGTAGTGGTAGTAGTAGTAGTAGTAGTAGTAGTAGTAGTAGTAGTAGTAGTAGTAGTAGTAGTAGTAGTAATAATAGTAGTAGTAATAATAGTAGTAGTAGTCGTAGTAGTAGTAGTAGTAGTAGTTGTAGTAGTAGTAGTAGTAGTAGTAGTAGTAGTAGTAGTAGTAGTGGTAGTAGTGGTAGTAGTAGTAGTAGTAGTAGTAGTAGTAGTAGTAGTAGTGGTAGTAGTAGTAGTGGTAGTAGTAGTAGTAGTAGTAGTAGTGGTAGTAGTGGTAGTAGTAGTAGTAGTAGTAGTAGTAGTAGTAGTAGTAGTAGTAGTAGTAGTAGTAGTAGTAGTAGTAATAATAGTAGTAGTAGTGGTCGAAGTAGTAGTAGTAGTAGTAGTAGTAGTAGTAGTGGTAGTAGTGGTAGTAGTAGTAGTAGTAGTAGTAGTAGTAGTAGTAGTAGTAGTAGTAGTAGTAGTAGTAGTAGTAATAATAGTAGTAGTAGTGGTAGTAGTAGTAGTAGTAGTAGTAGTAGTAGTAGTAGTAGTAGTAGTAGTAGTGGTAGTAGTAGTAGTAGTAGTAGTGGTAGTAGTAGTAGTGGTAGTAGTAGTAGTAGTAGTAGTAGTGGTAGTAGTGGTAGTAGTAGTAGTTGTAGTAGTAGTAGTAGTAGTAGTAGTAGTAGTAGTAGTAGTAGTAGTAGTAGTAGTAGTGGTAGTAGTGGTAGTAGTAGTGGTAGTAGTAGTAGTAGTAGTAGTAGTGGTAGTAGTAGTAGTGGTAGTAGTAGTAGTAGTAGTAGTAGTGGTAGTAGTGGTAGTAGTAGTGGTAGTAGTAGTAGTTGTAGTAGTAGTAGTAGTAGTAGTAGTAGTAGTAGTAGTAGTAGTGGTAGTAGTAGTAGAGGTAGTAGTAGTAGTAGTAGTAGTAGTAGTAGTAGTAGTAGTAGTAGTAGTAGTAGTAGTAGTAGTAGTAGTAGTAGTAGTAGTAGTAGTAGTAGTAGTAGTAGTAGTAGTAGTAGTAGTAGTAGTAGTGAACCGAATGGCGTCATAGAACTCCTTCTGGCAGCCTCGAGGGTCGGAGGAGGAGGAGGAGGAGGAGTTCTGCTTCTTCATCAGGTTGTCAATCACCACTGACAAGTTGCCCTTCTTCGAGACGCTCTTGTTGTTGTTGTTGTTGTTGTTGTTGTTGTTGTTGTTGTGTTCAGCTGCTGGAGACTTGCTTTTGTTGTTACAGTTGCTGCTGTTTTGTTTGGTGTTGTTTTGTGGTTGTTTGGTGTTGTTGGCTTGTTGTTGTTTGTTGGCTTTGACGGTGTTGCTGTTGTTATTAGAAGGTGTTGTTGTGTTGAGAGCAAGTGATGTGGTGCATTGTGGTGGTTTGAACTTGTGTTGGTTGTTGTTAGGCTGGTTGGCAACTGAAACACTACTACTATTACTACCATTACTGTTGTTGCTGTCTACGACAGAAATATTGTTGTTGTTGTTGTTGTTGTTGTTAGAGCTAGCAATGACCTTCAATTCAGCAGACCTCATCAGGTTATTATTATTAGAATTATTGTTGTTGTTGTTCTGCTGTTGGTTGTTGTTGTTATATGCGCTACCAACCACAACGCCAGCGACTGCACTCACAACAGCAGCAGTTGTTGACGAATTAGCACCACCACCCCTTGCATTACCACCACTACCACCTCCACCACCACCCCTTGCATTACCACCACTACCACCTGCAGCAGCAGCAGCAGCCTTCTTGGCAAGCCTCTGAGCACCTGCAGAGAGGCCCCTCTTGAGACCGAGGTGAGGTCGGCCCGACGACGATGAGGCCAGCTTGCCCTTGGCCTGTCCCTTCAGGTTGCCAAAGCCGGGAAGTTTGGAGAGGAAGACTAAGGAGGAGGAGGAGGAAGAGGAGGAGTAAGAAGAGGAAGAGGAAGAGGAAGAGGAAGAAGAGAAGGAGGAGGAAGAGGTAGGAAGAGGAGGAAGAGTGGTTGTCATGACGATGCACTCGTCGTCATCAAACTCGTATATGCGTTGTTTCTTTGAGAGACGCATGAGCGCTATCGTGTCTTCTGCACCACCTGCACCACTTGCACCTGCACCACCAGCACCTGCAGCACCACCACCTGCACCTGCAGCAGCAGCAGTTTTGGCGGCAACCTCGGAGCGCTTGAAGCTCGCCTCGGCCTGCTTCCTGCTCCTCTTGAGCGCCTCTCTCGCCCCCTTCGCCTCCTTGCCCAGGCCGCAAGAAGAGGAGGGCCGCAGTGCCGCAGTCGAGATGCCGCCTTCCGAAGAAAACTTGTTGTTGTTGTTGTTGTAGTTGTTGTTGATGTTGTTGTTGTTGTTGTTGTTGTTGTAGTTGTTATAGTTGTTGCTGTTGTTATAGTTGTTGCTGTTGTTGTCGGTAGCGAAATTGTTGTTGATGTTGTCGATGATGTAGATGTCATTGTTGTTGTTGTTGTTGTCTGCAAGCAACTCTGTCAAACTACTACTCTTCTGTCTATCAAAAACACATTCATTATCATCATTATTATTATTAATGTTGTTGTTGATGATGTTGTTGTTACTGCTGTTCATGTTGCCTATAAAACTAGTACTGCTATGGTTGAGTGAATTATTATTATTAATATTATTATTAATATGGATGGGTACGAAAGACCGCTTATCGAGCCTCATCCGAATTGGTGGCTGCTTCTTATCCCCCTCCCCATCCCATTCCTTAGTATTGCTATTATTATGTTTATTATTGGTGAAGGCATTTACTACATTAACGTTTCCAACATTATAATTTTTGTTGTTGTTGTTGTTGGGTAGAATCGCCACAATTGTATTTAAATTACTTCCGATCTTGTTATTATTAGTAGTAGTAATAACCACGTTATTTTTATTAACATTAGTGCAACTCACATCATTATCATTACTATCATCATCATCATCATCATAATTATTATTATTATTATTATTATTATTGGCTTGTTTTGCGTTTCTATTTGTGGCATTCTTGCCCATGTTTGCAAGAGAGCTTTGCCTCGCATGCACTCCCCCCTTCTTCCCCCCCGTGTTGTTGTTGTTGTTGTTTGCAAGATTGTTGTTGTTGTTGTTTGGAAGATTGTTGTTGTTGTTGTTGTTTGGAAGATTGTTGTTGTTGTTGTTGTTGTTTGGAAGATTGTTGTTGTTGTTGTTGTTTGGAAGATTGTTGTTGTTGTTGTTTGGAAGATTGTTGTTGTTGTTGTTTGGAAGATTGTTGTTGTTGTTGTTGTTGTTGTTGTCAAGCCTCCAAGATTGATAGTTGGACATATTGTTGTTGTTGTTGTTGCTGCGTGGGTTATTGAAGTTGAAAACCATGTTGTTGTTATTGTTGTTGCTGTTACTAGGGTCGCTTTGTTGCCTGTTGAACTGACCTTTGTTGTTGTTGTTGAATTGTTGCAAGTAGTCATCGACACAACTCATCGCTTGCCTCTTGTTGGTCCTCAACACAGCAAAAGTATTGGTCCTACTGCTGCTGCTGTTGCTGCTGAGACTCTGCTGCACGCTGTGATGCACGCCTTTGTTGTTGTTGTTGTTGTTGTTGTTGTTGTTGTTGTTGTTGTTGTTGTTGGAGGCAGTGCCGCTCTTGTCACCCCACTCATTCTGGTGGTTTCTTTGCCTTTTTCTATTGTTGTTGTTGTTGTTGTTGTTGGATAAGACGGATGGGTGGATGGACGAGCCAGCAGCCTGGTCGAGCAGGGAGGCCAGCATGGGGTTCGAGGAGATCTTGTCGACCTTGTGTTGTTGTTGTTGTTGTTGTTGCAATATTGGGTTGTTGTTGTTGTTGTTGTTGGCATGCAAACTAGCTTTATTGCTTGCTTGAAAGACAAATTTGTTGTTGTTGCCTTTGCTGCATTGCTGATTGAGTGGGTAGTATTGTTGTTGTTGTAGTTGTTGTTGTTGTTGTTGTTGTTGTTGTTGTTGCAGCTTGTTGTAGCTAACTGGAGGTTTCTCAATGATTTCAACATCAACATCCATCATATTGTTGTTGTTGCTGTCAGAGTAGTGTCTTTTGTTGTTGTTGAGTGCGTTGTTATAGTTATTATTTTTATTTTTGCTATTATTATTAATGTTGTTGTTGTTGTTGTTGAAAGCATTGTTTGGAAGAGACATTTTCGAAGACACAACAGTCTGGCTGTCAGCGTGCATCCCCATGTCACTCTGTTTGTTGTTGTTGTTGTTGTTCTCCACGTCACTCTGCTTGTTGTTGTTGTTGTTGTTGTTGTTGTTCTCCACGTCACTCTGCTTTTTGTTGTTGTTGTTGTTCTCCACGTCACTCTGCTTGTTGTTGCACTGTTGCAGCAAGTGAGCCAGCACCAGAGCCACCTCGAAGCTGCCAACCCTCTCAAACTCACGTATTACCCTCTCTACCTTGCTCCTTGCATTGTTGTTGTCGTTGTTGTTGTTGTTGTTGTTGTTGTTGTGGCTATCATTGCTGTTGTTGTTGCTAAACCTACTATTCTTAATAACAATGCTGTTACTTGAACCTTCACATATGTTGTTGTTGAGAATACAGTTATTGCTATCATTGTTGTTGTTGTTGTTGAGAATACAGTTGTTGTTGTTGTTGTTGATGCCAGCACTGCGATGGTTGCAGTAGTAGTTGCGGTGCAGGAGGTTGAGAGCGTAAGAGAGCCTCTTGCGTGCCTTGCGGACCAGCCTCTCAGGCAGCAGTTGTCGCGTCGGCAGCAGACGCTGCAGTGAGCTGTACAGCCTCAAGCGTTGTTGCGAGCTGCTGCTGATGTTGCTGCTGATGTTGTTGTTGTTGTTGTTGTAAGAGATGAGGGTAGTGCATGTGTTGTTGTTGATGTTGTTGTTATCGCTGCTTTTATAGACGACAGACTTATTATAGATATTATAGTTGAAATAATCATTATTATTATTATTATGATTATTATCGGAGTCCTGGTTGTAGTTTTGAATGAGTTTCTTCAGTATCGCCCTCAATAACACAGGAACTGACAAACATCTGTGTGTTTGTGTGTGTGTGTGTTTATGTGTATGTGTGTGTTTAGGTGTGTGTGTGTGTTTATGTGTGTGTGTGTGTGTGTGTGTGTGTGTGTGTGTGTGTGTGTGTGTGTGTGTGTGTGTATGTGTGTGTGTGTGTGAAGATGTGTGTTTATGTGTATGTGTGCGTGTGTGTGTGTGTGTGTGTTTATGTGTGCGTATATATGAGCGAAAGCAACTTGCAAGAACCAGCATCATCATCAGCATCATCATCATCAGCATCATCATCAGCATCACCTCTGCATCACTCTGTTCACGAACTCCCTATTCAATGCGGTGTTCTCGTTCTTGCCGTCACCCTTGTTGCCATTGTTGCCATTATTATTATGATTATTATTATTATGATTATTATTATTATTATTATTATTATTATTATTATTATTATTATTATTATTATTATTATTATTATTATTATTGTTGTTGTTGTTGTTGAGACAGTCTCTGGCGTCTTGGGGGTCGAGGCCCCTAACGCCACACGAAACTGTGATTGCGTCGTTCAACTCCATGTCGACTGGTCGTCGTGATGGTGATGGTGATGATTATGATGATGATGATGATTATGATGAGGTTGATGATGATGATTATGGTGAGGTTGATGGTGAGTGATGAGATTTTGTTAATAGCCATCCCGATCAACCCCATCATCCTCATCATCAACCCCATCACCATAATCTTCTTGATGCTTATCATCATAATCATGATACCCATGACCATCATCCTAACCATTATCATCACCACCAGCATCATCATCATCAGCATCTGACCAGTGATGAGGGAGTGCTTGCGCGGGTGTGGGAAGGTGACAGCAATCTGCCGCAACGACAAGACAGCCACCTCGAACAACACTTGCTTCTCCTTCTTGTTGTTGTTGTTGTTGTTGTTGTTGTTGTTGTTGTTGTTGTTGTTTCCTTTGTAGAATTCTGTAGTTGGCGTTTTAAAGTAGAAGAGGAAACAAGGCATAAACTCAATCGATTCGCAACCATCACTACCCTCTCCCCACAAGCACCTCACAAACATCCCACACTTCTTACAACCCACCCAACCTTTCAACCCCCCCCCCCACCAAACCTCTTAAGACTCCCTCCCAAACAACCCCACCAA
>OX030968.1:6087900-6105400 GCA_943735955.1 Piscicola geometra | reverse complement strand
TTACTGATTTAAACTTTTTTTTGACACAGAATAGTTGAATATTCAAATATTATTTTAAAAATTATTTTTTATTCATACAGCACAGAGATAATACAGGTGATTTGAAGAATAACTGAAATCCTAAATTCAAAAATAAATGCTTAATCAGTTAGTAGTGTGGAATGCAAAACAATTTCATTCCTATAATTTTTATATTGAAAAATTGCTTTCAAATTTTTTTAACACTTTTTCCAATTAGTTAATTAATCATAAATTGTGCTTTATTTTCGAGACAATATTTCAGTCATAGGTTGGCGCAAGTTTGTCTCCTGTGACACCCCTCCATAGGGAGCCAGAACAGAGCAGTGAACTAATGGGGACTCTGCAAGCCTGGGTGCACAATTCCACGTTCACTGCTGGATGAATGGCATTCAAACGACATATGAAAGCACCTTGGGGTCATTGTTGATGGCAATGCTGATGTCATCTATCCGTCCACTTTCAGAAACTACTAGTCTGTTTAATTAGGTGTGCGTGTAAATGACAATCGCAACCCATTCCCTACCCCCCCACTACCTAGCGACCCCTACCGATCCACCCACTTACCCATCTCCTCCTCCCCCCTACTGATCCACCCACTTACCCATCTCCCCCCCCCCCATACCGATCCACCCACTTACCCATCTCTCCCCCCCTACCGATCCACCCACTTACCCATCTCTCCCCCCCCTACCGATCCACCCACTTACCCATCTCCCCCCCCTACCGACCCACCCACCTGATCATGAACACCTCGGAAACAGCTAGCACCTCGGAGGTGGAGTGGTTGAATGAGAAGGCCATACCATTCCTGCTGCATAACCACTCCAGGCTGTCCAGGGCATACGACTGTCGTCTCACTGTGTGCGTCAGTGGTGCAATTGCATTTCACTTTTTCAATTAGTACTTATTACAATTAATTATAATTACCTAACAAAATTAAATGATTAATATTGTTGATTTAATTATTATAATATTATTATTACTAACTAATAAAACTACATGCAGTACCTTTGATGGACTCTCGGAGACTGTTCAGATGCTTCTGCAGAAGTTGCGAGTCAAAAGCGCTTTTCTGTCATGTGTGTCATTAAGACTTAATTATTTTTTTCAATATACAAAATCATTTTTTAAAATGTGTATGAATATGAAGGCGCCATTTGTACATTGCTTAGTCCATGGAAGATCTTGATCGACTCAATGGCTGTCTTCTGCAGTCTGTTTTTGCTTCTCAAACGATCCATCAACTCCACTTCCCTCCCTCCCTCTTCTCCCTCTGTCAGTCATGACATTTTATTACTTCAAAATAATTATTTCGACAAATATTATTTATTTACAAATTATATTACAAATTAACAGTTTAATGGATTAATAGTACAATACTGCTCGAATGTATTTCAATATAAATCATCACGACCGAGGAAATCGTCTAAAATAATAAATGCTTAAAATTTATTTGCATTTTAAATCTAACCACCATTTTGAATCAAATAGGAGTCGTTTTTAGAGTTGAAAAATGCGGCCATTGAAGGCTAGAAATTATCAAATTATGCATAGAAAAACCAATGCTTAAAGATGGATTTTCATTCGGCTGTTGTTAAACTGCATAAAGAAGAATGCAGAAAAGTGCAGAATGCATATATATATATATGTATATTACTATATGTGTATAGCAGAATATAAATGTGTAAAATGCTGAATTACATTGCAGAATTTAAGTTTATACTTCTTTTTTTTAAATTGTCAATTTATAGTTGAGGTTAGAGAAAAGTTTTTATATTTTAATTTTAGAAAAAATGATTTTTATTTTATTTGGTTAACTTATTAATTAGGGAGATTAGAACAAACGGGTGATGATGAAAACTTTTCAGATGAAATCAAACTGGTCAGTTATATTATTTTAATTTTATAAATAAAATATTTGAATTTGATTTATTAATTTCCAGTTGATTGCTCAGTTGATCATTTCGACAAAAGAAAAGATGCCCATTGATCTTATTCATATGGCAGCATAAATGTTGCATTCCCCAGTATAAAAGAATAATTTAATAAAGTTTGTGATAGGAAAGAAATAGATACCAAGACTCTCATTAGAGAAAGTTTAATTCTATTTTGTACAGCCAGACCAAGCTGCAGTGCCGTTGAGAAAAAAACAAATGATGGTTATTTAGACCTAGTATGTTTGTTTTTATAACCTAAAAGTTATAATAAAATTATTATACTATCAAATTATACGAATGATTTTATACTTGCAGTTGTGGAGAATAAGAATGTGGATGTTCTCGCTTGGAGACCCCCGCCTTCATACAAACATATACTCATATAGTTTGATTGGCCCAGCGTTGATTAGTTGTCAAAAAACATATTTCTAACATTATTGAAGAATTAATAATAATGAACGAAGAAAAAAATTCAGAAGATGAATTGTACAAATATTCACAATTATGTTCCAACAAAATAGAAGATTATAAAGATTTTATTTTTATTAGAGTAAAATGAGCAATTTTCCAATACTACAAGAAGTAGCCAAAATTTTGTTTAGTTTACCTGCAAGTTCTATTCCCTGTGAATGGAATTTTTCAACATGAGGTCGTTTAACTTCAGACCCAAAATCATCTAATTTGAAAGCTAAAACTTTTGACTGTTTAACCCGTGTGAAAAGCAATAAAGACTTGATCGAATTACTCAAAAACAATGACTTACTTCAATACTTTCATTCCAATTTGGCAGCAAAAATAAATAAATAAACAGAACATTTTTTTTGGAAATGGGTCGAGACCGCGTCAAAAAGTTTCGGGAACGGGGCGGGAATCAAAATTCTGATGTCCCATCGGGAACGGGACGGGAATCAAAATTCTGATGTCCTATCGGGAACGGGACGGGACCGGGAATAAAAAATCGTTCATGTCCGACCTCTATTATAGACCTGTATCTAATCTTCCCTTTCTTTCTAAGGTCTGATTCTGTAAGACATAGCATGTCTAACTTATGCTCATTAATTAAGTCATGTAACAGGCTCGCTTTTTTAACGGCAGACCTGGTATTAACCCAATTTCAGTTGAGCGCTCTTGAATTTGAGGAAAGAGCGCTATAGAAATTGATTTGATTGATTGATTTACACTATTTATATAACTATTTAAGTTTGCTATTTTTTGTGTTGGTGAAGATTTTGAAGAGTTTGGAGGAGATATAGAAGAGTTTGGAGGAGATATAGAGGCGTTTGTAATTTTTTATAGACTCGAGTGGTGATTTGAGAACGGATTTAAAAAAGTTGTGATGATGAGTAGGCTAATCTAGATGGAGTCATAGTTTATTTAATTGAGATCAACGAGATTTGGTAGACAAGTTAGAAGCAGCGAGATTGAAAGAAAGATAGGAAATATTTAGACTTAGCCAAATTATTTATAAAATAAAAACATATAAATAATTTGAAAAATTTATTATTAAAAAGTAATTAATAGTAAGTTACGAGGAGTGAAAAGACACGCCATCCCTGTGAACATTCTATATGGGCCTATATGGGTCCCATATGGGCTAAATGGGCTAAGGGTAATCAATATGGGTCCTATATGGGTCCTATATGGGCTTCGTGGGCTAGAGATTATCTATATGGGCTCTATATGGGTCCTATATGGGCTAAATGGGCTTTAAAAAAGAATAAAATTTAACGTGTTTTTAAAGAAAAACCTATTTGGGAAGTATATGGGTCCTAAATGGGCTAAATGAGCTTTGAATAATAATAAAAGTTAAAGTGTTTTTATGGAAAGCCTATGTGGGTCCTTTATGGGTTCTATATGGGCTAAATGGGCTTTAAAAAAAATAATAATTCTAAGTGTTTTCAAGAAAAGCCTATGTGGGTCCTATATGGGTCCTATATGGGCTAAATGGGCTTTGAATAAGAAAAAAAGTTAAAGTGTTTTTATGGAAAGCCTATGTGGGTCCTATATGGGCTAAATGGGCTTTGAATAATAAAAAAAGTTTAAGTGTTTTTATGGAAAGCCTATGTGGGTCCTATATGGGTCCTATATGGCTAAATGGGCTTTAAAAAAAGTTATAGTTCTGAATGTTTTCAAGGAAAGCCTATGTGGGTCCTATATGGGTCCTATATGGGCTAAATGGGCTTTGAATAATGAAAAAAGTTGAAGTGTTTTTGTGGAAAACCTATGTGGGTCCTATATGGGCTAAATGGGCTTTAAAAAAATAATAGTTCTGAATGTTTTCAAGGAAAGCCTATGTGGGTCCTATATGGGTTCTATATGGGCTAAATGGGCTTTGAATAATGAAAAAAGTTGAAGTGTTTTCATGGAAAGCCTATGTGGGTCCTATATGGGTCCTACATGGGCTCAATGGACTTTGAATTAGTGTAACATATGGCCATGGTTTTTGTAAAATATTTTATATTTTTTTATTTTAGTCATTTGAATTTATTATCTCTTTTATTTTAGAAATGTTTTCTTCTGTTGTAATTATTTAAAAAGCATTTGTCTATAAAAGTCATTCTGGTTTCTTATTAAAGTTTTTTTTTTAATTCTCATTAATTAATATTAATATTAAAAAATTTAAAGTTATGCAAATAATGATTCAATAGTTCAACAAACTTTTCGAAACCCCACAAGTTGTAATCAATGTATTGTAGCGGCCACATTGTGTACGATATGTACACACAACCACTCCTAGGCGACCCTTGTCCTTCGCACCTTATATAAAGAAGTTATCGTGTAAATAAACTCTCTCTCGTGTTTCCTGAACTCTTAGTCGTAACAATTGGTGACCCCGAACAGAAGCCCGACTAAAGCACGTTATGGAAGATATTTTCTTTAAAGTTACGTCAGAGGAGGAGACGAGGGCAGAGCAGACGACGCAAGTAAGCTCACTTAGCTTACCCGTTTTTTTCACAGCCAACCCAAGACTCTGGTTCTGCCACGTGGAAGCAATATTCCACACGCGCAAAGTGACAGCAGGCCTGACAAAGTACTCATATGTGGTTGAGCACATACCTTACCATGTCGCCGAACAGGTTCAAGACTTACTCGTGGAGGTGCCGTCGTCGTCGCCATACGAGACGCTGAAAAAGGCAATTCTTTACAGGTGCTGCCAGTCTGAGACAAGCATGCTAAGAGCGTTATTTGGCGACCTGCAACCAGACGGCAGGCAACCCTCCCAGCTGCTTCGCCACATGAAGACCCTGCTGGGCAGCAACCAAATGGACGAAGCCATCTTTAAGCAGTTATGGTTCGACAAAATGCCCACTCAGATTAAGCCAATCCTGGCGGCTTCAATGAGCATCCCACTGGCAGAACTGGCGTTACAAGCAGACAGGATGGTGGAACTTCAACAAGCCACCATCACACAAGTCTCAACGCCAACTCCACAAGCTTCAGCCCAAACCATGCCGGAGATACATACGTGGCTTCAACAAATCACCACAAGTATGGCCACTTTAGCTGCTAACCAGAATCAACCACGAGGAAGAATTCGTTCAAACAGTCGACACAATTCACCTCGTTCCAGAAGCCCGAACACCACGTCAGGCATGTGCTGGTATCACCAGACTTTTGGGAAAAAGGCACGAAAATGCACACCACCATGCATTTTTCTCTCATTCAAAAGGCAGGGCCGGACAGTAGGAGCGACATCTGTCCACGGCCAACAAAATAAGAGTCGTCTATTATCCATAAGAGACGCATGCAACAACCTCACGTTCCTAATCGACACTGGTGCAGAAGTAAGCGTCATTCCTCCACCAGCCAATCATTCTCTCACCCCATCATCGTTCACGCTTCTTGCATTAAACAACTCCATCATCAAAACGTATGGACAGAAATCCTTAATGGTCAACCTCGGTTTACGCAGGCAATTTCCCTGGATTTTTCTCGTAGCCGACGTCAAGAAACCCATCATAGGAGCGGATTTTCTGTCTCATTTCAGTCTGGGGGTGGACATGTCTAGCCAACGCCTGGTGGACAACACAACATCCTTGGCTGTCATTGGGTCAATCTCCAAGTCAGTGCCGACACAGATTCGAGTTGCAAGGTCATCTGTTGAGGCAGTAGCAAGACTTCTAGAGAGATACCCAGCCATCAGCCGACCATCGAATTACAACGAGGAGGTGCAACACATGACGAGGCACAGCATAATCACCGAAGGACCTCCTACGTTTCAAAAGCCTGTCACCGGAGAAGTTGAAGCTGGCGAAAGCGGAGTTTGACCAAATGATCCAACTGGGCATAATAAGACCTTCATCAAGCCCGTGGTCTTCGCCTCTACACTTGGTACCGAAGGCGTCTGGAGATTGGAGGCCATGCGGTGACTACCGTGCATTGAACAACAATACTATTCCAGACAGGTATCCAGTGCCTCATCTTCACGATTTTACTAACAACCTCGTCAACTGCAACATCTTCTCGCGAATCGACCTGGTGAGAGCCTTCCACCACATTCCAATCGCAGAAGAAGACATACAGAAAACCGCTATTACAACACCTTTCGGATTGAATGAGTTTGTTCGTCTTCCCTTTGGTCTAAGGAACGCGGCTCAAACCTTCCAACGGTTCATGGACGAAGTTCTCAGAGGTTTGACTTATGCTTTTGTGTACATCGATGATGTACTGATCGCTAGCACCTCTCTAGAAGAACATCTCCTTCATCTCGAGGAAGTATTCAGAAGATTCAGCAAATTTAATCTCACCATCAACGTCTACAAGTGTGAATTTGCCGTACCATCTACCAACTTCCTTGGACACCACCTCAACAAAGACGGAATCAGACCTCTTCCCAACAGAATCCAAGCAATCCTGGAGTACAAACAACCGCAAAGCATCAATCAACTGCAACGGTTTATAGGAATGGTTAATTTCTACAGACGTTTCATTCCTCATTGCTCCAGTTTATTGGCACCGTTAACAGATGTTCTCAGAAAGAAGCCATCTACAAAATCCCTTTGCTTGACTGATGCTCAAACTCAAGCCTTCCATCATACGAAAGAAGCTCTTCAAAATGCCACAAGCTTGGGTTTCATTGATGATAGATGGGAGCTGCAACTTCTAACTGATGCTTCTGACATAGCAGCAGGAGCAGTTCTCGAGCAGGTACAAAAAGGTAAACGTCAACCTTTAGCGTTTTTCTCGCAAAAGTTTCATCCTGCCCAGACGAGGTATAGTACTTTTGGCCGAGAGTTACTTGCAATCTATCAAGCCATCAAGCACTTTCAACACTTCCTTGAAGGTCGTCAGTTTAGCATCTTCACTGATCATAAGCCACTCACCTTCGCTCTCAGGACCAACACAAGCCGTCACTCGCCGAGAGAAGCCAGGCATTTAGACTACATCTCACAGTTCTCTGCTGAGATCAAACACATCAAGGGAACAGACAATGTAGTTGCAGATGCGCTTTCTCGGACTGAGGCTAACGCGATAACAGTTATCGATATGCAAGAAATTGCCAAGCACCAGTCTTCAGATTCATCGATACGTCTCAAACCGACATCTTTGCAGCTCGAAGAGATTCCTCTTCCTTTCAACCAAGACAACATCTGGGTAGACACGTCAACAGGAGTTTCCAGACCTTTCGTCCCAGAGCAACTCAGATACAAGGTCTTTTTAGCTTTGCATTCTTTATCTCATCCAGGTGTGACAGCTACGTTAAAATTGATTTGACAACGGTTTGTATGGCTAAACATGGATAAGAACATCAGGACATGGTGCAGAGAATGTCTTCCATGTCAGAAAAATAAAGTACATCGCCACACCATCACAGCTCCATCCAAGTTTACATTGCCGAAATGCCGTTTCCAACACGTTCACATCGACCTGGTGGGACCTCTTCTTGCGTCTGAAGGGTTCACTCACATTCTAACCTGCGTTGATCGATTCACAAGATGGCCCGTAGCTATCCTCATCAGCGACACCTCGACAGAAACCATCCTAAAGAACTTCATGGCCGGATGGGTCTCGAATTTTGGTGTTCCCGAGACCATCACAACAGATAGAGGCAGCCAATTTTCGTCTCGCCTTTTCTATCAGATGAGCAAGTTGCTGGGTATACATCACGTGAGAACAACTGCATACCATCCTGCAGCCAACGGTATGGTCGAGCGTTTCCATCGGCAACTAAAGTCCTCCCTTGGGGCACACCCTTCAGCTGGTGGATGGATGGAGTCCTTGCCTGTAGTCCTATTGGGACTCCGGTCATCGGTAAAGGAGGATCTCAAATGTTCACCAGCAGAACTTGTTTACGGAACGGCGTTGAGACTGCCCGGTGAGTGCTCGTCCACCAACAATTCCACTCCCGACATTACAAGTTATGTCTCGCGTTTGAAGGATCAGATGAACAAAATAAAAGCAGAGCCACCAAGGGAGCAACAAACTACAAGCTACATCCCAAAAGACCTTCTAACCACACCAAAAGTTTTCGTGCGTGTGGACTCGCATAGACAACCGCTTCAGTCTCCATACGAGGGTCCTTACGCCGTTCTTGAAAGAAGGGCAAAATATTTTGTCCTAGAAAAGAACGGGCGTAGAGACGCCGTCTCAATCGACAGACTAAAACCCGCATTTCTTTCACCACCACCAACGATGTCCTCATCAAAGACAACAGCAACAACATTGACAACAACAACCTCAACAACAACACCCTTCAAGTTAGCATCAACAACAATAACAGCAACACCAACAACAACGGCTACCAACTCATCGAATACTCAACAGCCACCTCCAATCCACACTGGGTCCGGCAGAAGGGTGCATTGGCCAAAGAATTTGGCAGATTACACAACGTGACTCATTGACGCCTTGTCTATCAACCGCCCATCAATCAATCGTGCTAACTAAGTCTTCATCATCATTTTCAGAATTTCTCCGTCATCAGCTACGTTTTATCTTGCGTCATCACTTGATTCTTTGAGTTCACAAAGGGCTGCGACATGCACCACTGCGACATGCACCACTGCAACATGCACCACTGCAACATGCACCACTGCAACATGCACTACTGCAACAACAACTATTGCACCAACAAAATTCACAACTTGACAATATTTTGTTTGCTTCTTCGTTCGCCAGTACTCTCTGGTGGGGGAGTATTGTAGCGGCCACATTGTGTACGATATGTACACACAACCACTCCTAGGCGACCCTTGTCCTTCGCACCTTATATAAAGAAGTTATCGTGTAAATAAACTCTCTCTCGTGTTTCCTGAACTCTTAGTCGTAACAGTATTCAATATCTATATAAGATACCAGCCATTTTAATTAATATATGTAATGACAAAAAAAGCCGGTTAGCACTCCCCTTTACCGGAACAAATGAAACCATGGTATTTAATTCATCAATAAATTATTCGCAACAGGTTCTGTCAAAACCAACTCAACTCAAACATACAAAAGAGAAATCAAAGTACACGTGTCCAAATTAAAAGAGCAAGCCAAGCAAAATTCAAAAAAAAAATAATCTTGAAGAATCCGATTAATCACATTTTTTATATTTGGACTATTTTTCTTACATCTTTAAATTTATGTTTGGCAGAAATATTTTAATTGCTTTTTATAAAAATAAATAATTTATCAATCAATCATGTGTTGCCCATATAGCCCATATGGGCTGCCGATCTAGGGCCCATATAGCCCATATGGGACCCACTTAATTCGGTGTAGCATTTTGACATGGGTTCCATATGGGGCCCATATAGGTCCCAAATAGAATGTTCACTGGGATGTTGTCAGCATAGGCATGGTTGTATAAAGTATAATTGTGGAAGCAGAGACTCACTGTTGGCAGGAGCAACAAACCATGGCAATGTGATTCACTTGCGAGAAATAGCGACACAAGCATTGTAACTTATCGTACAATGCACGTCTACTATAGTTCAGTATAGTTTACATTCATTATTTTGGCCTTTAAAGTATTTTACATTCTCATATTTCTCATACACACATGATATATGATAATACGATGACTCATACATACATGATATATGATAATACAATGACTCAAGTCGATCTTCTTTTATTGACAAAGCGCCTTGCAGCAGCCTCTAGCAACTTGCTGGAGGAAGCTGCCTCAGCAAGAGATTTCCAACGCACACAAGAATTCAATGCTAGCATCTCCACATCACTCGAACAATCAAAGCAGTCGTCATCGTCATCAGCACCTCCATGCACACCACACCACACCACGACACCACACCACCACAGCAGCCTCATCTGCCACCTGCTGCATCCTCCTCCATGCCCTCCGACAAGAGCAGATTCGCTGCCAACTCCTCGTCCTTGTCGCATGCAAAGTACGCCTGGATGCACATGCCCTCCGAGAAGCCCAGCTGTTTTAACTGTGCATGTATGTATGTATGTATGTATTTATGTATTTATGTATGTATGTATGTATGTATGTATGTATGTATGTATGTATGTATGTATGTATGTATGTATGTATGTATGTATGTATGTATGTATGTATTAGAGACCAACCGAAATTCGGTTCGGTTTCGGCGCCGAAATTGCCAATTTTCTTAGTTTCGGCAATTTTTCGGTTTCGACCGAAATGGATTTCATATTTGCCGAAAAATCGATTTATTTATTTATGTAGTTTATCTAATATATCTGTATCCTCAATTGAACTCAAGTTCGGATTCGATTCTCTATTAGATATCTATAAGTTATCGTGGTTGATTGATTTATGGGTGTCATCAGACTAATTATTCAAACAACATATACAAGCATCTGGAACAACAATCATGTACTTGAAATTTAAGTAAATTGGGGTACTTTCAATGATGATAATTAACAAAACTTTTTGTAATCAAATTCTATTTTTTAAAACATTTGTTTTAAAAAATGTTATTTTCAATCGAACTCGAATTATTAAGTTTGGGTTCGATTCTCATCTCAATTAGATATCTATTAGATATCGTGGTTAATTAATTTATGGATGACATAAGACTAATTGTTCGAATAATATATACAATCATGTGGAATTCTAGATATCCATTCTTTGAAAAACACTATATAAGTCGAAAAAACGAGAAGATTTGGCTTCGATTAATTAATTCAAAAATAAATTATGAGAATGTCGTTGAATCCTATTCGGAAGTTTTTTTTACAAAATGTCAGTCTGACCAAAGCAAAGCCTGTCATCAACAAAAAAAAATTTTTTTTGGCTTAAAATATACGATTGTTAAGATTTTCTTATTAAACTGGCATTGTCATTGTTAAATACTATTTTTTCATTTTTAATATAAGTTGGAAAAAATTTCGGTTTTAACCGAAAATGGGATTTTAATTTCGGCCTAATTTCGGTTTGGGCCGAAATATAAATATCTGTTTCGGTCGGTCTCTAGTATGTGTGTATGTACGGTTGCCTCACCCTTTCGACAGCCTGTTTTTCCTCAGGGGTGACTTGGATGAGAGCACTCTGGACACCAGAGGCAGCAGAGGTGGCAGGAGGAGGAGGGTTGGAGGAGGGTGGCAACGAGGAGGGGGTGGTGGTCGATGTCTCTACTGACTCGTTCAACATCTGCACGAATCGATCCTGGTTCTCAGTGATGATCTGTTGTGGAGGAGGTTGGTGGAGGAGGTTGGTGGAGGAGGTTGGTGGAGGAGGAAGTTGGTGGAGGAGGTTGGTGGAGGAGGTTGGTGGAGGAGGTTGGTGGAGGAGGAGGTTGGTGGAGGAGGTTGGTGGAGGAGGAGGTTGGTGGAGGAGGTTGGTGGAGGAGGTTGGTGGAGGAGGAAGTTGGTGGAGAAGGAAGTTAGTGGAGGAGGAGGTTGGTGGAGGAGGAGGTTGGTGGAGGAGGAAGTTGGTGGAGGAGGAAGTTGGTGGAGGAGGAGGTTGGTGGAGGAGGAAGTTGGTAGAAGAGGTTGGTGTAGGAGGTGGTTGGTGGTGACTAATAGAGAAGAATACAAAGAAGTGGGCAGAAGAGAAGGGCACCTGCAGGAGACGCGGATTGGAGGTACGGATCTGGTCGAGGATGGTGGGCAGGAGGTCAGGGTTCGCCTGAACCAGCATCCTCATCTGCTGGAACTGCGGCTGAGAACGCAGGAACGAGAGTGGCTCGTCAGAACCTGTGTGTGTCCGTACGTGTTTGTGTGCGTCCGTACGTGTTTGTGTGTGTCCGTACGTGTTTGTGTGTGTCCGAACGTGTTTGTGTGTCAGTGATAGGAAAACGTCTAGTCATTTATAAATGATTTGAAGCCAAGACATAAATCTCAAATCGGATCTAGTTTCCAATCACATCTCAGACAAATCTTCGACTAATCCTTTTCAAGGCAGTTATAATATTCACTCGCCAAGGAAATTTGTGACAAAAGTGAAAAGTATTCGTTCAAGCAGGTCTCTGCAGCTCCCCAAGCAGGTCTCTGCAGCTCCCCAAGCAGGTCTCTGCAGCTCTCCATGCAGGTCTCTGCAGCTCTCCAAGCAGGTCTCTGCAGCTCCCCCTAGCAAACAAACTCGTCGTTTGAACACAAACGAAGCTTTGCAATGACGCAGGCCACCATTGAGGTTGGTGGACGCTTCCTCAAAATCTCCGAGTTCTACTTTTTTGTTTTTGGCAATAAAATACAGAAGGAGTCTCAGACATGGTGTTTTGTGAATCATGTATGTATATATCAAACATTGTATGCATCAAACATTGTATGCATCAAACATTGTATGATATGAGGCACTCACCAAGGCTGGAGAGGGGTGCTTGGATGGTCTGAGAGGCCTCCTCCCCTCCATCCACCTCCTCCCCCTCCTCCATCGCTCCCAACGAACCCTGCCATCCACGCACAAGATGAGATTCTATCATTCATCACTCCCTCATCATCACCACCACTCACACTATCATCATCAAAACCACTCACACTATCATCATCACCACCACTCAAACTATCATCATCACCACCACTCAAACTATCATCATCAAACCACTCACACTATCATCATCATCACCACTCAAACTATCATCAAAACCACTCACACTATCATCATCACCACCACTCAAACTATCATCATCACCACCACTCAAACTATCATCATCAAACCACTCACACTATCATCATCACCACCACTCAAACTATCATCAATACCACTCACACTATCATCATCACCACCACTCAAACTATCATCATCAATACCACTCACACTATCATCATCACCACCACTCAAACTATCATCAATACAACTCACACTATCATCATCACCACCCACACTATCATCCTCAAAACCACTCAACCTATCATCATCACCACCACCCACACTATCATCATCATCATCATCATCACCACCACCACCACCCACACTATCATCATCATCATCATCACCACCACCACCCACACTCAAAAGGTACTCCACAGCTCGATCCGGATTGTTGAAGGAGGCCCTCAATGCCTGAACCACCTGCATTGTTGTTTCCATCGTCATCATCACCACCACCATCATCATCATCACCACCATCCTCCTCCACAACAACAAGAACAACAACATCAAGAAGTAGCAGACAGACTTGTTGTCGTTGGAAGCCCATGTTGATGATCTCCTGCACGGTGTCCTCGAAGCCGTCGCCTGTCACCAGGTTGTTCTCTGCATGGTGGTGGTGGTGGTTTCTTGCATGTGGTGTGGTGGTGGTAGTGGTGGTTGCATGTGGTGTGGTGGTGGTGGTTGCATGTGGTGTGGTGGTGGTGGTTGCATGTGGTGTGGTGGAGTGGTGGTTGCATGTGGTGTGGTGGTGGTTGCATGTGGTGTGGTGGTGGTTGCATGGGACGGTGGAGTGGTGGTTGGTTGCATGTGGTGTGGTAGTGATTGCATGGGGTGGTGGAGTGGTTGTTGCTTGCATCGAGTGGTGTCGTAGTGGTGGTTGGATGCATGGAGTGGTGTCGAAGTGGTGGTTGGATGCATGGAGTGGTGTCGAAGTGGTGGTTGGATGCATGGAGTGGTGTCGAAGTGGTGGTTGGATGCATGGAGTGGTGTCGAAGTGGTGGTTGGATGGATGAGAGGCTTACACACCAGCTTCGAGCACTCTGTTCTCAACACTTCCACTAGTCGAGGTAGTTGTAGTAGTAGTTGTGGGTGAAGTAATAGTAGTAGTAGTATTGGCAGTGGTAGTAGTAGTAGTAGTAGAAGCAGCAATGGCAGCAGAAGCAGGCTTGCATTCAGTAGAGGCTCCCTTGCTCGCCTCACCTGACTCAGGTCGAGTCACTTTGGGCTGTCATCGTGGTGTGGTTGGCATGTTGTCGTGGGGTGGTTGGCATGTCGTCGTGGTATGGTTGGCATGTAGTCGTGGTATGGTTGGCATGTCGTCGTGGTGTGGTTGGCATGTCGTCGTGGGGTGGTTGGCATGTCGTCGTAGTGTGGTTGGCATGTAGTCGTGGTGTGGTTGGCATGTCGTCGTGGTGTGGTTGGCATGTCGTTGTGGTGTGGTTGGCATGTAGTCGTGGTGTGGTTGGCATGTTGTCGTGGTGTGGTTGGCATGTTGTCGCGTGGTGTGGTTGGCATGTCTTTGTGGTGTGGTTGGCATGTCTTTGTTGTGTGGTTGGCATGTTGTCGTGGTGTGGTTGGCATGTTGTTGTGGTGTGGTTGGCATGTTGTCGTGGTGTGGTCAGCATGTCGTCGTGGTGTGGTCGGCATGTCGTTGTGGTGTGGTCGGCATGTCGTTGTGGTGTGGTTGGCATGTTGTCATGGTGTGGTTGGCATGTTGTCGTGGTGTGGTTGGCATGTTGTCGTGGTGTGGTTGGCTTGTTGTGGTGTTGTGTGCATGAGTCACCACGCAACTTGTATGCATTCCTAAATGAATGATGCTCTGAAAACAAAGCCATCTAAAAGAAAAGTTGATGTTCCCTGAGGCAATTAACACTTATGTTTATACTATGACAAACTTTATAACAACAACAAGGGCAATGAGAGATGACAGGGACTCACCGATGTGATCATGATGACGACGAAGTTCTTCTCATCGATCTTGTAGTCGGCCAAGTCCTTCGAGTCGTCGAGGATTTTGCCTGCCGAAAGAAGAAGATGCCTCTTCAGTGCTGCTGATGCCCACTCCACCAGCCCCTCCCACCCAGCAAAACATGCATTCGAGCACACTCTTTTGAACACACAACAACAAGCACCCCTCCAAGCACACCGGCATAGATGAGCTTCTGGTTGGCGGTGGCATACTCGGCTCCCTTCTCAGATGCGATCTTCTGCTTCAGCTCCAGCACCTTGGTTGAGTGATTGGCATTAAATTAAAGAAGAATGAAAAAATTATGTCGAAACTAAAAATACTTATTATTTTACATAACAAGATTTTATTGATAACAATTCTTTTGTGCTGGTTTAGTCTACATTTTAATGAATTAGACTGAAACTTAAACTAGGACTAAATAAATGAGAAAACAATGAAGTTTTGTGGAGGCATCAGGATCGATGTTCAAAAAGCAAGTCACGTTTGCCTCACCTTGCATTCCGCTTCAATTTCTATCTTAAAAGTTTGCTGTTGTAGAGTTTTGAGTGTGATCAACATATTTTGAAGGCTATACTCAATGAAATATAAATTTATTTTTTAAATTAGTGCAAATGCATACACGATAAACAACTCCTAAAAATTGCAAAAGCTAACTGCTTGTCTACATTTTGAGGCGTTTTATTATTTAGTTCGATTAAAAAATTTAATTATACGTTAATCGTATATTAACGCGATGTTTTTAGCATATTTGACATTAGTATAAAATATTATTTTAAAAAAACATTATTTTAATTTTTTTAATAAAAGTAATACACATTTATAAAAAAAATGAATTCATGAATGATTAAAAATGCAATTGTAAGGTCCTAGGTTCGAGTGCAACCAATGCCCTAGTAACCCATAGGTGCAAATGAAAATATGCAGCCTAAGTGGCCTCGAAGCTCGTTCAGGTTATACGCCCCTACAATAATGTCCGAAATATGCACTTAAGATGGTGATCCAGCTTATGTCATTCGTTTCACACGCAAAATTTCTTTCCGAATGGGAGCAAAAAATGATTAAACAGAATATACAATGGTTAAGAATTCCCACATCATTAGACCTTTAATTTAAAAATTTAAAATATTTTAAAAAATGAAAGAGTTAAAGAAACTATTAGAAGAAAAGAAAACTTCAAAAACTATACAGCTTTTACCAAACAAAAGACTACAAACATATTTAACTTCAGATTCTGAAGATTACTAAGTCAATCATTCAACGTTATAGAAAAGAATCTGAGGTATGTTTTGAGAGATGAAAACTCTTGTTTGGTGACAACAACACGAAGAAGCATATCCGACTCTTGCGAAACTGCCAAGAAAGTACTTGTCATCTCCTGCAAACACAGTTTCTTGTGATCTTCTACTCAGCTTATCAGGACACATAGTTAGCAAGAAAAGAGCCTCTTTAGATCCAACTAATGTAGAAAAACTTGTTTGCTTGAGTAACTGACTCAAAAAGGATGTGTGACATTTTCTTTTTTTATCCTTTATGGATTCATTTTTTAAAATGTGTATTACTTTTATTAAAATATTTAGAGAAAACTTTATTTTTAGGAAAAAATATTTTCAATACTATTTTATAATAATGTCAAATATGCTAAAAAATTGCGTTAAAATACGATTAACGCACGATTAAATTTTTAAATTGTGGAACAGCTATAGTTTAAAGGAATTAAACATTTTAATGCGTTACATTTTTTCAAATGCGTTAAAATATTTAAATTTAGCAGTCGTTAATTGATTAACGCGTTAATCGAAAGTTAACGTAGATTAAAGCACAGCTCTAGTTTATATAGATTATAATGAAGAGTTTAATATACTTGAAAAAGTGAAATAAATGAATTTGAAACAGTGTTGCTTGCGATTCTGTGAATACGCCACAGAAGCATTCAGGAAGTGACGAGAGGTGGAAAGGGATTGTTGGTAGCCGGTGATGGCGTGCAAGCAGGGAATGCTGAATGCAGGCCTAAGAGGTGGCTACAATGCAAAGACAGCGTCAAGTGGCTGCAGATTGTGTATTTTGGTGCTGACAGACTGGTCAGTGGCGTTTCCCTTGGGTGCACGAGTTGCAAGGGTATATAAGGGAGGCGTGAGTGGTGGAGGAGATGTCGACTGCTGGTTCTTCTGTGAGGATGCTGTTGTTTGGAAGTGTTGAAGACTGGATTGCATGGGGTGGTTGTTGTTGTTGATTGTGTTGGAAGGGCGTGTTGTGAAGCGCAAAGTGGACAAGAAACAACAGAAGAAAAGAAGTTGAAGAAGAAAAGAAGTTAAAGAAGAAGAAGAAGAAGTTGAATAAGAAGAGAAGTTGAAGAGAAGGGGGTTGGAGGAGGGGGTTGGAGGAGGGGGTTGAAGGAGGGGGTTGGAGAAGGGGGTTGGAGAGCATTTGGAAGAGTTGGACGTAGAGATGAGAAAAGTGTCTGATGGACTGACACTGATCTGGAATGAAGAGGCTGCTGCAGACTACCACCATCTTCGTCGTCTTCTCTCTGGCCACAACCGTCACCAAAGCAGGAATGCGTATGGC
>OX030968.1:6040400-6082900 GCA_943735955.1 Piscicola geometra | reverse complement strand
CACACACACACACACACACACACACACACACACACACACACACACACACACACACACACACACACACACACACACACACACACACACACACACACACACACACACACACACACACACACACACACACACACACACACACACACACACACACACACACACACACACACACACACACACACACACACACACACACACACACACACACACACAGACAGACACACACACACACACACACACACACACACACACACACACACACACAGACACACACACACACACACACACACACACACACACACACACACACACACACACACACACACACACACACACACACACACACACACACACACACACACACACACACACACACACACACACACACACACACACACACACACACACACACACACACACACACACACACACACACACACACACACACACACACACACACACACACACACACACACACACACACACACACACACACACACACACACACAAACACACACATACACACACACACGATTGTTCGTGCCCATAACATTTGATGCCTCCAATAAAGACTAGTGCGTTTGATAGCCGCCAATAAAGAGTTTATGTCTCTGTGTCTGTCTTCCTTCACTGCCCTATGCCTGTCTTTGTGCCTATTTTTGTGTCTGTATTCTGTATTTGTCTCTGTGCATGTTTGTTTCTACCTGTGTCTGTCTCTGTGCCTGTTTGTTTCTATGTGTGTCTGTCTCTGTGCCCGTTTGTCTGTCTCTTCCACTCACTGCTGGGAGGTGACCTGGCAACTGCACTGCTCTCACAGAAGCAAGCAAGCCTCAGTGCAAGGGGGCAGGTGGTGCTGAAAAGACGTCTGTCGTCTCTAACGAGAACAATGATGATGGAAATGTAAACAACAACACCATCAGCAACAACAACGATGACGACAACAACAACCAAAAACCCAGCAAGGCAGTCATCGTCTCGACCTCTCTAAGCCTGAATAACAATGGTAGCAGTGGTGTGGTGGTGTGGTGCAGTGGTGGTGTGGTGCAGTGGTGGTGTGGTGCAGTGGTGGTGTGGTGCAGTGGTGCAATAGTGATACAAACATTTGACGACCACCCACAGACGTGCACCTGACCATTGCATGGCTTACCCGCTTTGAAAAAAACAAGCTTCCTCTTCGAAACGTGATCGAAATTGTTGTGGTCAACAGGTAGTGATAGTAGTAGTAGTAGTAGTAGTAGTAGTAGTAGTAGTAGTAGTAGTAGTAGTAGTAGTAGTAGTAGTAGTAGTAGTAGTAGTAGTAGTAGTAGTAGTAGTAGTAGTAGTAGTAGTAGTAGTAGTAGTAGTAGTAGTAGTAGTAGTAGTAGTAGTAGTAGTAGTAGTAGTAGTAGTAGTAGTAGTAGTAGTAGTAGTAGTAGTAGTAGTAGTAGTAGTAGTAGTAGTAGTAGTAGTAGTAGTAGTAGTAGTAGTAGTAGTAGTAGTAGTAGTAGTAGTAGTAGTAGTAGTAGTAGTAGTAGTAGTAGTAGTAGTAGTAGTAGTAGTAGTAGTAGTAGTAGTAGTAGTAGTAGTAGTAGTAGTAGTAGTAGTAGTAGTAGTAGTAGTAGTAGTAGTAGTAGTAGTAGTAGTAGTAGAAGTAGTAGTAGTAGTAGTAGTAGTAGTAGTAGTAGTAGTAGTAGTAGTAGTAGTAGTAGTAGTAGTAGTAGTAGTAGAAGTAGTAGTAGTCTAGTAGTAGTAGTAGTAGTAGTAGTAGTAGTAGTAGTAGTAGTAGTAGTAGTAGTAGTAGTAGTAGTAGTAGTAGTAGTAGAAGTAGTAGTAGTAGTAGTAGTAGTAGTAGTAGTAGTAGTAGTAGTAGTAGTAGTAGTAGTAGTAGTAGTAGTAGTAGTAGTAGTAGTAGTAGTAGTAGTAGTAGTAGTAGTAGTAGTAGTAGTAATAGTAGGAGTAGTAGTAGTAATAGTAGTAGTAGCAGTAGTAGTAGTAGTAGAAGTTGTAAACTGCAGTTATCAATTCCACAGATCTTCACAAACAGATTTCAACAACATATCTTTTATTGTTGTCAACAACAACAACAGCAACAACAGCAACAACAGCAACAACAACAGCAACAACATCAACAACAGCAACAACAGCATTGATCAACACCACGACAAAGAGTACAGCTTCACCACTCACACAGTGACCCTGCACAAGCACCGCTTGCAGTCCTTGACGGCAGTGGACTTGTGTGTGCGAGTGCTCGTCATGGGGGTGCCCAGGCAGGAACACACGCCTCTCTCCTGCTACACACCCCTCCACATACGTAAGCCTACACCACTAAATGCCTCACACAATCATTTCTAACGACCAAACTTTCACAGTCAAAAATTTCATTTCCAGAACCTTCACAACACAATGTCAAATATTTTTTTTTCTTCAATCAAAAACAAAGCAACCTATTTTTTTATTCCCAAAGAACTGGTAAAAACCCCAATAATAATTACTTGGTGTCCACTATAATGGAGATAGTCGCTTGGCTGGGTAGCACTGACGCTTGCAATCCTCCTTGCCAGTGTGCATGCCATCACTTCAGCCTCCAATTCTTGTAGACCTTGTAATCCTCGAAAAAACTTCAAAAGTTCCCAGTGTATGTGGAAGCCTCCATGCGACCCCTCCACGCGACTTTTGGTCAGGAAATCTCAAGTTGAGAAGGCATATGCCTTTTTGAAAGAAGAAATATAATATTTAAATATGAACTAAATATAATTAAAATTTTCTCGACAATGTTCGTGAAAATTTTGTCAGTTAACATTTGTTTGTGACACCATAGGCAAGTTGTGTACATTGAAAAATCACTATCTTCATCGTTCTCATCTTTATCATCACCTTCATCATCTTCGTCGTCGTAATCGAGATGACTGAATAGTGACCAACAGCACCACAGCACCACAGCACCACAGCAGCACAGCACCACAGCACCACAGCAGCACAGCACAACAGCACCACCACCCCCCTAACTCAACAGTGCTTCCGAGGAACCTGCTGCAGGCATGGTACGTTCACCACTTTCATGGCCTCACCACCCTGCATTGGAAGAGCCCCTATGACGTCATCAAGAAAAAAACTACTATCAGCACTGCCGCAAACTACAAAGAAACCACTACCAGCACTACTACCACCAACAAGAAGCACATACTCTTCCTCAACAACAACAACAACAACAACAACAACAACCTCGACGAGGACACCTTCGAAGAGGAGTTGCTGAAGCAGGTGCATGTTGTCTACGTCATCCTCTCGGAGTCCCACCAGGTTCCTGTGTTTCATCTACCATGTCCCATGGCCCATGTTTCATCTGCCGTGTCCCATCGCCCACGTTTCATTTACCATGTCCCATCGCCCATTTTTTCTCTGTCATGACCCGTCGCCCATTCTTCATCCACCATGTCCCGTCGCGCATTCTTCATCCACCATGTCCCATCGCCCATTCTTCATCCACCATGTCCCATCGCGCATCTCAAACGTGCTCTCTTCTCCTGGCATGCGCGTGCTTTTGATATCTTCTTCTTGGCCCCCACCGAACCTCGCAGCTTCCAACGAAACTCTCGAATTGTGCTGCTTCCAGCTTCTGTCAGTGAACCACGCAGCATGTCGCACAACATTCTTCTACATTTACTTCCTACTTTTGCAAGCAGGTTTTCATCACAGACCACTCTTTTCTCCACCCTGCTTGCCTTCTTTTCTTTACCTTTCTGGACTTGCAAAGACTTTAATATGCACGCATGCGTCGACAAACCTCTCAGGAGAGCTCCATCGTCTGCACGAGAAGGAACCAAGCGACGTTCGCGTGGCAGGCAGGCAGTCTCCACCGCCTCAGCATCCGCTCCTATGCGAACGGAAAGCACCTTTGCAGGCACACATGTCCTTGTGGTGGAGCTGCTCCTGACGATGATGCTGGCCAGGGTGGTTCTGATGACGATGATGCTCATGATAATGATGTTGAGATGAAGTACTACAGCGAAAGCAACGTGAGCATCCAAGTACCCACAGAAGGTTGATGATGATGATGATGATGGTGTTGATGATGATGGTGTTGATGATGATGATGATGGTGTTGGTGTTGATGATGATGATGATGATGGTGCTGATGATGGTGTTGATGATGATGGTGCTGATGATGATGGTGTTGATGATGATGGTGTTGATGATGATGGTGTTGATGATGTTGGTGTTGATGATGATGGTGTTGATGATGATGGTGTTGATGATGATGATGATGATGGTGCTGATGATGGTGTTGATGATGATGGTGCTGATGATGATGGTGTTGATGATGATGGTGTTGATGATGATGGTGTTGATGATGTTGGTGTTGATGATGATGGTGTTGATGATGATGGTGTTGATGATGATGGTGTTGATGATGATGGTGTTGATGATGATGGTGTTGATGATGATGGTGTTGAGGATGTTGGTGTGATGATGATGGTGTTGATGATGTTGGTGTTGATGATGTTGGTGTTGATGATGATGGTGTTGAGGATGTTGGTGTTGATGATGATGGTGCTGATGATGACGGTGTTGATGATGATGGTGTTGATGATGTTGGTGTTGATGATGTTGGTGTTGATGATGATGGTGCTGATGATGATGGTGTTGATGATGATGGTCTGCTTTTTTGTGTTTCCATGAGTCGTTGGACATTATAATGAGGAATCTCCAGTCCCCACAGACTTGCAGCCAGATGCTGGTGGCCTGCTCCACGGAAACGACCACGTGCCAAATGATGGAGATTTTGGTCTCCTGAAGAATTCGTTTGGCGTGGAAGTGATGGAACTGGCTGAAGAGGAGGAAGGGAAGGTGGCTCGTAAGTGCTTGTTTGTGGTGTGCTTGATCAGATGACCAGGAAGGTACGCAACGAAAAACTGCGCAAGAAAAAATTTGCAAATAAAATGCCTAGCAAAAAATAGCGGACACAGAAAAATGCGCTGAGAATTGCTGAAAATTGCGCAGCAAGAAAGTTTTTGCAGTGCGCGTCCTTTTCCATTGTGCATTTTTGTGCCCTTCTGGGAACCGGCTGATTAAGCTTGTCTAAATGGTTTTCTCAGGTCCAAGATGGACTCCAGGCATCACCATCAGCACCATCAGCATGGCCATCATCATCATCATCATCATCTGCTTCTTCTTTTTCACTTTTCTCTTGGGCTTCAGGTTAGTGCAGCGTTGTTGTGGTGTGATGGATCGATGAGCTTGACCTCCTTGATGAGTGACCTTGCTTGCCCTCCTTGATGAGTGACCTTGGATGACCTCCTTGATGAGTGACCTTGCTTGACCTCCTTGATGAGTGACCTTGGATGACCTCCTTGATGAGTGACCTTGCTTGACCTCCTTGATGAGTGACCTTGCTTGACCTCCTTGATGAGTGACCTTGCTTGACCTCCTTGATGAGTGACCTTGCTTGACCTCCTTGATGAGTGACCTTGCTTGACCTTTTTGATGAGTGACCTTGTTGACCTCCTTGATGAGTGACCTTGTTGACCTCCTTGATGAGTGACCTTGCTTGACCTCCTTGATGAGTGACCTTGCTTGACCTTTTTGATGAGTGACCTTGCTTGACCTCCTTGATGAGTGACCTTGCTTGACCTCCTTGATGAGTGACCTTGTTGACCTCCTTGATGAGTGACCTTGTTTGACCTCCTTGATGAGTGACCTTGGATGACCTCCTTGATGAGTGACCTTGCTTGACCTCTTTGATGAGTGACCTTGCTTGACCTCCTTGATGAGTGACCTTGCTTGACCTCCTTGATGAGTGACCTTGCTTGACCTCCTTGATGAGTGACCTTGCTTGACCTTTTTGATGAGTGACCTTGCTTGACCTCCTTGATGAGTGACCTTGCTTGACCTTTTTGATGAGTGACCTTGCTTGACCTCCTTGATGAGTGACCTTGCTTGACCTCCTTGATGAGTGACCTTGTTGACCTCCTTGATGAGTGACCTTGCTTGCCCTCTTTGAGGAGTGACCTTGCTTGACTTCCTTGATGAGTGACCTTGCTTGACCTCCTTGATGAGTGACCTTGCTTGACCTCCTTGATGAGTGACCTTGCTTGACCTCCTTGATGAGTGACCTTGCTTGACCTTTTTGATGAGTGACCTTGCTTGACCTTTTTGATGAGTGACCTTGCTTGACCTCCTTGATGAGTGACCTTGTTGACCTCCTTGATGAGTGACCTTGCTTGCCCTCTTTGAGGAGTGACCTTGCTTGACTTCCTTGATGAGTGACCTTGCTTGACCTTTTTGATGAGTGACCTTGCTTGACCTCCTTGATGAGTGACCTTGCTTGACCTCCTTGGTGAGTGACCTTGCTTGACCTCCTTGGTGAGTGACCTTGCTTGACCTTGAAAAGATGGGAGAGGAAAAGAAAACAGCGAACTGAGTGGTTGGTGCAAGGACTCTCAGTGCCGAGTGACCAGGTTTGTGGAGAGGTCGTAATAGCCAGGTGGCTGTTTGTAGTCTGGTCGTTGTGTTGAGAGACATGCATGATGACTTTGTTTTTTCACTGTTAACAGAGCTTTTGGTTGGGAGAGAAGGCTGATGAGCAGCAGTTCGGGAAGTCAAGGAGCACTGGTGAGAGGGGCTCCATTCATCAACCCCCACTTGAGGCGCTAGCGACTGATTCATACAAATAGACCTCACCACCACCACTGCACAGACTCCCTGCCGCAAGACAAGCTCTGCAACGCGAGACAAAAGAACGTCTACCAGGAAGTGAGCAGTGCTAAAAGCAGCCATTTCAGCATTGAGACCAAAAAAAAGCAAACTGAAAAATTAGATGACAAGAACACAGAAGACAGCAGTAACTACAACAACACAGAAGACAGCAGTAACTACAAGAACAGCGACAACACATGCGAAGAATGCGAAGAAATCTCCTGGATGAGCGCCTACACGAGGGTGGTGGCAGGCCAGCGGACAGACTGCTTCAGCACACCTTACGTGCAACACACACAAGTGTTCAGCAGCTTCGTGTGAGGAAGTGTCTCAGCTGAGGTGACATTACTTGGCGCAGAATGGCAATATCGGGAAACATCTCTACACGGCAATATCATCATCATCATCATGACCATCAACATCATCATTACCTGATCTCTTCCATCCCCATGTCAACCATCTTGGGCATCGTTTATTTCACATTCCACGTTACAACCTGACGGGTAAATGCCGGAAGGCACACAGGCATCTTGAGAACAAAGGATAAATTTCAATTTACAGCGCGTTCTACATGACTTGCATCACTTTAAACTGACAACGGGTAAACGAACTTTCAAGTTAAACTTTTAACGCACTACTATCATCACTCTCCATCCATCCTTGACGAACTAAACATTTGCATCGACCACTTTCGATCTGTAGAACTTTGTTTTTTGCATGCCGACTCATGCGCTCATGAGAAGATGATTTGTTATTGATTGTTGAAAAAACATAAAAATAATAAAAATAATGCGAATAGCAATAAGGGAGCGAAGTCTTGCACCTGCGAAGGGAGGGAGGGGGGTGCAGACATCGAAGGCTGACAACTGCCCACAGACACACCCACAAATGACAACGCATTATAAATACGATACTGGTAGGAAGCAAATTATAGGAGATCATCATCATCATCATCATCATGGCCGCCTCAGGTCCAGGGGAAGTGGTTGCAGAAGAGGGCGGCGCCAACGAAGAGGAAGAAGTGGAAGTAGATGGAGGCGAGTCTGCTGCTCCATCCTGCCCCCCACTCCAGCACCTGTCCCTCCCCCAACACCTCCTCCAACAGGCCCTCCATGTCGGCATCATCATCAACACCACCAATGCCAGCATCACCATCATCACTACCACCATCCATGCCAACACTATCATCTTCCGTTGTAGTTGCAGGAACTAATCTTTGCATACGACCAGAATCTCTTGCCACTTTCCCACCTCCACCCACCCCCTCACTCCCCCCCTTCCCACCTCCAACCACCCCCTCACTCCTCCCTCCCTCCTCCTTCAACCTCCTCTCCTGCACCAGCCTCAGCAAGGCAGCCTCAGCCTCACTCATCGTCTCTTCCGCCAACCACCAGTACAAGATGGGACACGAGGAACACAAGAGCCTCGTCGTCACCTGTTGTTCGTTCGTTTTTTTGTGTGGTAGATATAAGACACACCCACACACGCACACACTCACACACATACATACATACACACACACAAACACATACATACATACACACTCAGAAACACACACACACACAAACATACACACACTTACACATACACACACACACACATACATACATACACACTCAGAAAAACACACACACACACAAACATACACACACACACATACACACACACACACACACACACACACACACACACACACACACACACACACACACACACACATACATACACATACACACACACACTTGGACGTGCATGAAGAGAAGTGCGAAGGAGGTGAGGGCAGCGAGATGGGCGACGTAGACGAAGACCCTGCCCCCATATACTCCCCACCTGGGTGGCGTGTATGCGAGCAGCTTGAAGCCCCCTTCGAAGGCGACTTTCTTTTTGCTGCAGTGAGGTGGGGTGAGGCCGATGCAGAGGCAGTGCAGGGGGTTGGAGAGGATGTAGGAGACGATGGTGGCGAGGGAGATGACGACGATGGGCAGCGCGAGCAGGAAGTTGGGCAGTTGCTTCAGTTCGTAGTAGTGCAGCAGGCCGATGTCCCAGTGCTTGTGTTGGATGGCAGAGTAGTGCAGGGGAGGCTGGTGCTGGCACCACGCTGGAGTCGCTTGCCCCGGGGAGAGGTAACCTCGCGAGGAGCCGTATGCAAGCAGGAGTGGAGGAATCTCCCTTTGCACGGAAAGACGCAGGTCACTGCAGTACAACATGTAGCCCATGGTCTGGTGCGAGAGGAAGAAGCAGACACTGAGAAGGCAGAGCAGCAGCAGATGCAGCAGTCTGCATGTCAGCTGCAAGAAGGAGTGCAGTGGCTGTTTGATGAGGCTACTGCTGCTGTGGAGCAAGAATGCTTGGTGGAGGAAGGCGTAGACGATGAAGAAAGCGTTGAGGATGGCGTTGGAGCGTGTGGCAGAGGAGAGTGCGAAGAGGCAGGCGCTCTTGAGGAAGTGGCCAGACTCGAGACAGGAGAGGCCCGAGAAGGAGAGGAACGAGTAGAGTGACTCTGAGTAGGCCGCCGAGAAGAAGATGCTGGCCGGGTTGACACAGAAGAGCTGCGCTGCACGGAAGGCGAGGTGTTCGCTCTTCAGGACTTTGAGGCTGAGACTGTAGAGTTGCTGAGCTGCTGCACTGAATAAGAAAGTATTCAAAAGCACTGCCACCATTTTGAAAACATTTTGTTTAGATATGAAGATGAAGAGAAAAGAAAGTGGGTAAGCGAAGATCCTGACGAGAAAAGGAAAGAGAGGGAAAAAGACCAGGGTGTTTTCATAGAAGTAGCCAAACTCTGAGATGAACATGAAGTAGATTGAATCCCATCTCTTGGTGAGTCCATCAAACAAAATGTCAGCAATGGTGTCCAGTGTAGAAGTGGTGTTTGAATGCATGGGAGGGTTGAATACATCTGGCTTGTGGTCTGGAACCAGGTAATTGAAAAACACCTTGCAAAAAAATTAGATAAATTATTTATTTGAATTATTATAATAATAATATAAGAGAAATTTAATTCTTATACATAATTTATAGTGCAAAAGTGAACTTAATATGAACATTTCAGTGATTTTAGATATTAACCTGCAAAATGAATATAAAAATTCTTGATTGCAAGGCGAACATGAATATTGTCTTGCCTCGATCATAGATCGGTGAAGTTTTATTTGCCATTTTATTCGCAAAAAGAACTCTTTGAATTTGGATAAAAGTTTTAAATTAAAAAGCGCTTAATATTATTGACTTTGATAGATGATTGATTTTAGAAATTTTTCTCATTTTAAAATTTTCATTAAAATTTTGATCAATTTGAAAAAATTTAAAATCAAGATTCACAGTTTATTTATTTCTGAAAGTTTATTTAATTGTTTCTTTAAGAAAGCTAAAGACAAGTAATTGTTCAAGGGCAGAATCTAAAGCAGGCACACTATTTCGGTACAACGCCTGTACGCCTCAGTCGAGATGGCGAACGTCGATTTCTTCGGTCAGGATGTCACGGAACTTCATCTTGTGCACGCGGTTCAGCGTGGCGACGTAGTCCTTGCAGTGCTGACTCACCCACGAGGGCAAGGGCGTGTGTTCCCTCAGGGCAGTGATCAGCTCCTGGAACTTGGAAGCCCTCTCAGACGCAGGCAGTCTCTTCAGGTCTTCTTTCTGCGTTGGTTCGCAAATGCTGTTATGCGTGCTACACGGTATGATGCAGTGATGTGGCAACAAGAAGACGTCAAGCACGCACCACATGGTCCTTGTGTTCTCTGATGACTCGGTAGAACTCGGTGATGATGACTGCGGTGTTCGTGGGCTGGCCATAGGTGTGGCCTGGAGGCAACTCGTGCCCATGGTGGCTGTGGCCGTGTTGCGTGTGGCCTGCAGGACACCGGGGCCTCGTCTCGCTGGCTGGCTTCGTTCCTGGCGCATATGTGTGGCAGTCGTGAGTGGCAGGAGGAATAAACACCTCAGCCACTGCCACAGCAAGCACCACAGCTGCCAGCAAGAAGAGTGCTTCAAAGTTCTTCATCTCGATCCTCTCTCATCTCCCTCCCTCCTCTTATAAGCATCTCTCAACAGCTGTAGCCCGTGTGTGTGTGTGTGTGTGTGTGTGTGTGTGTGTGTGTGTGTGTGTGTGTGTGTGTGTGTGTGTGTGTGTGTGTGTGTGTGTGTGTGTGTGTGTGTGTGTGTGTGTGTGTGTGTATATATGTGTTAATGTATGTACGTATTTGTGTGTGTGTGTGTATGTATTTATGAATAGGTGTGTGTGATTATGTGTGTTTGGGCTAGAGTATGTGACTATTCCTGTTTTCTTGTTTACAGTTTCGAAAGCGCCTATTTGGAGTTTGAGGCACTTCTTCTGAACACCTTCTGTAAATTTCAGTGTGAGTGTGTATGTATGTGTGTCTGTGTGAGTGTGTCTGTGTGTGTGTAAGTGTGTATATGTGGGTGTATGTGTGTGTATGGGTTTGTGTGTATGAGTGTGTTTTGGTTTGTAATTGTAAATTTTATGTGTGTGTGTGATTGGATGTATGTGTGTATGTGAACTACAGTCTGTAAGAGCACAGACACGTGAAGGAACTGGCAGTGTTTGTCCTTGCTGCTTGTTGTTCTCTCTGCTTGTGTGTGTGAAGGGCTGAGGTTCAAAGTCACACACGCACATACACACACGCACATACTCATAGATCCACAAGCAACAATTTATTTACTTTCACATACATGAACACAAATAGACACACTCACATCTACACACACACACACACACACACACACACACACACACACACACACACACACACACACACACACACACACACACACACACACACACACACACACACACACACACACACACACACACACACACACACACACACACACACACAGACACACACACACACACACACACACACACACACACACACACTCACACACACAGACACACACACAGACACACACAGACACACACAGACACACACACACACACACACACACACACACACACACACACACACACACACACACACACACACACACACACACACACACACACACACAGTCACGCACACAAAGAGCTGCGCACATGAACTAGGGTCAAAGGACGGAGCAAAGGCAAGACTTGTTTTGAACGTTGAGGCACCAGTTGTGAAATCCTTCCAACCCTCTCAACAACGACACAATGTCTCATAACCACCCTCTCAACAACGACACAATGTCTCATAACCACCCTCTCAACAACGACACAATGTCTCATAACCACCCTCTCAACAACGACACAGTGTCTCATAACCACCCTCTCAACAACGACACAATGTTTCATAACCACCCTCTCAACAACGACATAATGTCTCATAACCACCCTCTCAACAACGACACAATGTCTCATAACCACCCTCTCAACAACGACACAGTGTCTCATAACCACCCTCTCAACAACGACACAATGTCTCATAACCACCCTCTCAACAACGACATAATGTCTCATAACCACCCTCTCAACAACGACATAATGTCTCATAACCACCCTCTCAACAACGACATAATGTCTCATAACCACCCTCTCAACAACGACACAGTGTCTCATAACCACCCTCTCAACAACGACACAATGTCTCATAACCACCCACAGACCACGATGTTAGAATCCGAATGGGTTTTGCATGGGCAGCCTTCACGCAGCTACAAAGTTTCTTCGCTCACCCGAGCTGAACACAGATCTCAAGATTCGCATCTTGCAAGCCGCTTGCATCTCAATTTTGCTCTATGGCTGCGAATCATGGAGACTCACTGCAGCGTTGTCGAAGAAACTTGACGTCTTGGCAAGGACTTGCTATCGGACGATGCTTGGAATCCAACAGTTTAGCGACCACGTCACAAACGAGTCTCTTGGCTCCTTATCTGCGCCCGCTTGATGATGATGATGATGATTATGATGATGATGAGGATAAGAACAAAATGAACCTTAAAGGATATTTTTGCCAAAGATAACTCTTTAAGATCTCTTTTTTATCTTCTATTTTTAAATTATATTTTTTCAAGAACAAAATCAAAGTCTTTTTTTGCACTAATCCCACATGTGCCCCTCCTAGCCCATGGACACAACACCTCTCAACAACGACACAACACCTCTTAACAACACCTCTCAACAACGACACAACAGCGTTTATTTCCAACTCATAAAGTGTTTATTTGACTTCTTGCAGGCCTCCAGCGTTTGAGCCTCAATGAAGTGCACTCCACCTCGCCCTGCCCAGCCTCACGAACGAACTCATGCGCTTGCCTGCCTCCTGCCCTCCCCTCCTCCTTCTTGATGCACCGCTCTCCTCAGCATCTGTCCTCTTCCTTCTCACGTCTTCCAGCCAGGCATCCCCCTCCCCTGCACTCTCACCCTCTTCTGAATACTCTCTTTTATCAACAGCACCATCTCTCTCCCCCTTCTTCATCCTCCTCTCCATCTCTTTCTTCCACCAGCGACTGCCACACGGAGACGGCTCGTTGAAGGATGTTTGTGGAATGGAGAAGTAGGCAGACCTCCCTCCCACTTCCGATGGAAAGTCCAAGCATAAGCAGCCCTGCAACACCGAGACGATCCCTGCTGCCAACAATAAGGCCTTCATCTGAGGGGAGGAAGAAAGAGAGAGTGAGTGGAAGAAGGAGAGAGTAGAGGAAGAGGAAGAGGGTAGAAAAAAGAAAAGGTGAAGAGGGAGAGGGTGCGTGGAGAATTGCCTTCGGAACTCCATGGAGGACACAGTGAGTGAGTGATCGGGAAATGAGAGTTTGACAAAGCATGTCTTACTAAATAATACATTAGGGTGGGTCGAGGTGGAGGGAGAGGAAGTGGAGTGGGCGGGAGGGGGAGGAAGTGGAGTGGGTGGAAGTGAGAAGAGGTGGAGTGGGTGGAAAGAGATGGAGCGGGTGGGAGAGAGAGGAGGTGGAGTGATTGTTGGAGAGAGAGGAGGTGGAGTGATTGTTGGAGAGAGAGGAGGGAGAGTGATTGTTGGAGAGAGAGGAGGTGGAGTGATTGTTGGAGAGAGAGGAGGTGGAGTGATTGTTGGAGAGAGAGGAGGGGGAGTGATTGTTGGAGAGAGAGGAGGTGGAGTGATTGTTGGAGAGAGAGGAGGTGGAGTGATAGTTGGAGAGAGAGGAGGTGGAGTGATAGTTGGAGAGAGAGGAGGTGGAGTGATTGTTGGAGAGAGAGGAGGTGGAGTGGGTGGGAGGGAAAGGGACGAAAGCATGGGGCTGACAGGCGAGAGAGATTTGGAATGCAGATGAGTTTGCCGAGTGCTTTGGCTCACTGGCCACAAGTCTCGAATTAGCATTTTAAAGAAGACTTCTTATGCTTCAGAATGATTTCATCTCAGCTGATGGGTACTCTCTGGGCATGTGTAAATAAGTTTGTATGTGTACGTGTGTGTGTACGTGTGTGTTTGTGTGTGAGTAAATATTTGTGTGTTTTTGGAGCAAAGAGTAAGGTTTCATTGAAGAAGAAGGGCACACACCACGCACGCACACACACACACACACACACACACACACACACACACACACACACACACACACACACACACACACACACACACACACACACACACACACACACACACACACACACACACACACACACACACACACAAACACACACACACACAAACACACACACACACACACACACACACACACACACACATCTTCAACAAAGCCTTTTTCGATCGGCTGCCTCAAAGAAGTGTCCTTAAATCTGATGCGGTCTCTTCTGCATACAAGAGATGCTCGTGCGATGGTGCAGGTGGGAGGGGGGGGGGGGGTGCAGGTGGGAGGGGGGGTGGTGCAGGTGGGAGGGGGGTGGTGCAGGTGGGAGGGGGGGGTGCAGGTGGGAGGGGGGTGGTGCAGGTGGGAGGGGGGGGGTGCAGGTGGGAGGGGGGTGGTGCAGGTGGGAGAGGGGGAGAGTGCAGGTGGGAGGGGGGGTGCAGGTGGGAGGAGAGAGGGATGCAGGTGGGAGGGGGGTGGTGCAGGTGGAAGGGGGGTGGTGCAGGTGGGAGGGGGGTGCAGGTGGGAAGGGGGGGGGTGCAGGTGGGAGGGAAGGGGGTGCAGGTGGGAAGGGAGGGGGGTGCAGGTGAGAAGGGAGGGGGGTGCAGGTGGGAGGGGAGGGGGTGCAGGTGGGAGGGGGGGGGGGTGCAGGTGGGAGGGGGTGGTGAAAATGGGAAAGAGTTCAAAGGGGTGGCTTGCAGAAGTTGTGGCATGAAGGGCGTGGATGTGAGGGTGGTGGATGAAAAGATGATGGCTTAAAGGACGGTGAATCGAAGTGGATTGAGTGGGCGCCTTCTACAGCACACGAAAGATTCCGTGATGGGAAACTCTTAGTCGACATCTAAGTGCCTGCTCCCTTCATGCCTGCAAGCTCACTCCCTCTAGAGAACCTACTCTGCTCTCACTTGAGGCCATCAAATGCGTCATTAATCGCACATTTTGTAACACCAATACTACTACTACTACTACTACTACTACTACTACTACTACTACTACTACTACTACTACTACTACTACTACTACTACTACTACTACTACTACTACTACTACTACTACTAGTACTACTAGTACTACTACTACTACTACTACTACTACTACTACTACTACTACTACTACTACTACTACTACTACTGCTACTACTACTACTACTACTACTACTACTACTACTACTACTACTACTTTTACTACTACTGCTACTACTACTACTACTACTACTACTGCTACTACTACTACTACTACTACTACTACTACTACTACTACTACTACTACTACTACTACTACTACTACTACTACTACTACTACTACTACTACTACTACTACTACTACTACTACTACTACTACTACTACTACTACCCTTACTACTACTACTACTGCTACTTCTGTAACTAATAATAACATTGGCATCCATCCCCTCCATAACTCACTGAACGTACGGTAGGCAAGCGCTGGAGACACGGCGTCACGTGAGCAATTGAGGAAGTGAGGTGTGTCAGTAGCAGTCCTTCAATTTAGCTGATGCCTTGCAAGGGTTGAAGACATGTAAGTCGTTGAATTTGATGAAAGAGCGCTACAGAAATGCATTTGATTGATTGATTGAGTGAGTGCCCTGTGAGAGGAATGCATGGTAGAGGTAGTTGTAGGAAAGGGTGGTTGGTTTGAATGAATTGAAGAGTGTCATTATACAATCAGCGCCATGCCTAACGAACTACTAACTACATTTTCACGAATTCTCGAAAAGATTGGGTCACATTTTTGCTAGAAAGTTTTACATTTTTATTTTTACACCCTTAAACTATAAAAAAACATAGATTTAAAAATGTTTAAACTGTTTTAAAAAAATATTTTTTTTTAGAAGGCGCTATGTTTGAGATTTTATAGCTTAAAAATATGTAGAAGCATCTGCTTCCGTTGAATTATCTTTATAAAGTGTTATACAAATTATTAGTGATTGATGTGATTGATTGATACAAGTTGTCAGATAATTGGAATAGTTGCTAAATAAAAAAGATCTTCAAATTTGAAAGCGTAATCAAAGTACACTGTACTTTGATTGGTAAAGATCATTGTCTTGTCATAAACATTAAAAAAGGTATTTACAATAGCGATATTAAGGTGTTAATTATTTAACGCAGTTAAAAAAATTATGGCATATTAAATTTTATAAGATTCTTTTTGAAAGGAAAATATCTTCTTCACAAATGAAAAGCGCTAGACAATAAAATTGAGTATTGTTAAATGAAAAAAGAAATTGAAATAAAAATGTTTTTCCGTTTTAAAAAATCTTAATCGCTATCACTATTCGTGTATAGTTTCGACTTCGTACATTCAAATTGTTTTCTCACCAATTATTCATTGTTGAAATAAAAATTTCTGCTTTGAAATGTCCCTATTTGACGTTGAAGTAATCTGCTGCGAATCTTGGGAGGATCCTACCCAGCATGGACGATCCTGGGGAGTTCTGGGGTCCGAAACCCTCTTTCCCCATTTAAAGAAACATTTTTTATTTACTGTTTTGATACGAATATTTAAGTAAGCAATTAAAAGGTTTATTTTAACTATAACTACACTTACAATGAATTACTATGTAAAAATTCGGTTTTATGCCATGGTTGACGATTATGCTCGTATCAAAACAAGAGTTTAAAAATGTTTCTATTGAAAAAGTGGAGGAGTCCACATTAAAGCGGTCCTCTCACTACCAAAAAATGGGGCGTCCACATTAAAGTGGACCCCAAGACCCCCTGGATCGCCGCCCATGGTAGTAGCATTTGTCAATAGAACTTACAATTTTTACGCTTAATGATAATTTCCAATACTGAAATCTGAGATATAAATATTTATGATGGGACTATCTTTGGTGGAGTGTCGTTGTTGTGCAAGCGATTGAGCGCTCTTAGTTATTAGTTCGTTAACCAGGGTTTAATATAAATTTATAAAAATTATTGTTAAAACTATTTGTATACCATAAATAAAAAATGAATCAGTTATGTGGACTAACAAATGTCCGATGAGAGGTAAAGCTGCCAAGGAGTGGAGTAGTGCTGTTTGCTTCCTCCAATCCTCTTATAAAGGCCTTCCATCCATTCAACATGCAGTCTCAACTACATACGTGTGTGTGCGTGTGTGTGTGGGCGTGTGCGTGTGTGTTTGTTTTAATGTGTGCGTGCATACAAGGATGGGATGGTGGGAGGCATCTGCGTGATCGATGGATTGACAACTTCAACGTTTACACACCTTCGACGCGGGCATGAAGACAAGAAAGCAGGCAGAAAAAGAGACATGCATGAAGACAGGCAGGCAAGGAGACATGCATGAAGACAGGCAGGCATGAAGACAGGCAGGCAGGCAGGCATGAAGACAGGTAGGCAGGCATGAAGACAGGCAGGCAAGCAGAGAGACAGACAGAGGGGAGGGAATGCCGACAGAATGGAGCGTGTTTGCTCTCTTGATTGCGCGCCTTCGAAGGCTTCTGGCCAAACAAGAGTGCAAGATCATTACTGGAGTCTCAGGCCTCCAATGCAAGATCATTACTGGAGTCTCAGGCCTTCAATGCAAGATCATTACTGGAGTCTCAGGCCTCCAATGCAAGATCATTACTGGAGTCTCAGGCCTCCAATGCAAGATCATTACTGGAGTCTCAGGCCTCCAATGCAAGATCATTACTGGAGTCTCAGGCCTCCAATGCAAGATCATTACTGGAGTCTCAGGCCTTCAATGCAAGATCATTACTGGAGTCTCAGGCCTCCAATGCAAGATCATTAATGGAGTCTCAGGCCTCCAATGCAAGATCATTACTGGAGTCTCAGGCCTCCAATGCAAGATCATTACTGGAGTCTCAGGCCTTCAATGCAAGATCATTACTGGAGTCTCAGGCCTCCAATGCAAGATCATTACTGGAGTCTCAGGCCTCCAATGCAAGATCATTACTGGAGTCTCAGGCCTCCAATGCAAGATCATTACTGGAGTCTCAGGCCTCCAATGCAAGATCATTACTGGAGTCTCAGGCCTTCAATGCAAGATCATTACTGGAGTCTCAGGCCTTCAATGCAAGATCATTACTGGAGTCTCAGGCCTTCAATGCAAGATCATTACTGGAGTCTCAGGCCTTCAATGCAAGATCATTACTGGAGTCTCAGGCCTCCAATGCAAGATCATTACTGGAGTCTCAGGCCTCCAATGCAAGATCATTACTGGAGTCTCAGGCCTTCAATGCAAGATCATTACTGGAGTCTCAGGCCTTCAATGCAAGATCATTACTGGAGTCTCAGGCCTTCAATGCAAGATCATTACTGGAGTCTCAGGCCTTCAATGCAAGATCATTACTGGAGTCTCAGGCCTCCAATGCAAGATCATTACTGGAGTCTCAGGCCTTCAATGCAAGATCATTACTGGAGTCTCAGGCCTTCAATGCAAGATCATTACTGGAGTCTCAAGCCTTCAATGAAAGATCATTACTGGAGTCTCAGGCCTTCAATGCAAGATCATTACTGGAGTCTCAAGCCTTCAATGCAAGATCATTACTGGAGTCTCAGGCCTCCAATGCAAGATCATTACTGGAGTCTCAAGCCTTCAATGCAAGATCATTACTGGAGTCTCAGGCCTCCAATGCAAGATCATTACTGGAGTCTCAGGCCTTCAATGCAAGATCATTACTGGAGTCTCAGGCCTCCAATGCAAGATCATTACTGGAGTCTCAGGCCTCCAATGCAAGATCATTACTGGAGTCTCAGGCCTCCAATGCAAGATCATTACTGGAGTCTCAGGCCTTCAATGCAAGATCATTACTGGAGTCTCAAGCCTTCAATGCAAGATCATTACTGGAGTCTCAGGCCTCCAATGCAAGATCATTACTGGAGTCTCAGGCCTCCAATGCAAGATCATTACTGGAGTCTCAGGCCTCCAATGCAAGATCATTACTGGAGTCTCAGGCCTCCAATGCAAGATCATTACTGGAGTCTCAGGCCTCCAATGCAAGACAATGGGGATTTATGAACTGGACGATTTGAATGGAATAAATGCAAGATGGAATCTCGGACTCGATAAATGCAAGCAAGCATAAAGGGTCATGAGACTATTAGGCTAATAAATGATAACTCAATTTTTGAAAATGTTTATTCAACAGGTTTTGGAACTCACCTCCTCAAATAGACGAGTAAGCACTTTTCCACGAGAAAGCCATCTGACTTCCGCGTGCAAAACCAAAGTTATTTGTTCCACACCCATATCCTGGCACAGGGCAAAAAACAATGGCGTATTCAAGGCTCTTTAACCACCTCTCCTACTTAACAGTTTTTCATGCCACCTTGCCACTTTTCCAGATGTTTTATTTAGTTTTTTTGTTCAACTAAATTATTATTCTCTTCTAAAAAACTATGGAGTTCTTCCTAGCTTCCAATAAATATTTAAAGCTCCAAATGAATTGAAATCATGCCTCAAAGCTCAATCTGGAATGAATTGTCGCAGTGCTCAAATGAACTCTTGTCTCGACCATGCTCGAAGCTTCAGATGGGCAATGTCAAATAGTCCCTGCAACTTTCTTTTTATTCACGCTCGTAGAGTTAGTTTGGTCCAAATTGGATGAAGATCTTTTATTTTTCTTTGACTACGTGCGTTTTCCAGAAGAGGGCATTTTTAAAGTTGCATTGGCACTTTCGAAACAGTCAGAGGGGAGCAGACCTTGCTTGAAGGAAGTTTTCAGCCTCGAAGAAGTTCCTTGGCTTCAATAAAATGATTTTTATGAATGAAATAATTTATTTCAATTTGATTTTGCCTTTTACAAAAATGTAATTACTAAATCAGCGCATGCGCCACACTTTTTAGGAAGACATTAAACTACGAGATGTTTAAGCCTCTTGAGAAAACATAATTGTATATATATAATTATATTTGTATGACATTTTCACAGTTTGTTTTAAGCATGGAAGTACTACTACTTTTACTACTACTACTACCACTACTAATATTACTAAAACTACTACTACTACTACTACTACTACTACCACTACTAATATTACTAAAACTACTACTACTACTACTACTACTACTACCACTACTAATATTACAAAAACTACTACTACTACAACTACTACTACTACTACTACTACTACTACTACTACTACTACTACTACTACTACTACTACTACTACTACTACTACTACTAATATTACAGTTAATTTTAAGCATGAAAGAATGAATTAAAAAAGAAAAAAAATTAAATTTGTAAAAAATCTCTTTCAGTTGTGTTTGATGGCAGCGTAATGCATAATGAATGAGTGCATTCATTCGGGCGTGATGGTGATGTGCGCCTGCTTGTTTCCCTCCTTCTTGCTTTGTTGTTGCTGTCGTTGTTGTTCTTTGAAGAGTTGTTGTTGTTGTTGCAATAGTTGCGACTGATGCTTGTGTTGTTGCTGAGAAGACTTTTTTTTCTGAAACTGTTGGTGTTTGCAGAATAGATGTTGTCATGTGAGACAGGTCACCACGTCCCATCAGAGAATAACACAACACACAACACCGCTTCAATGCAACACACAAGATGGCACAACACTCAGCAACACAGAGAAGACCACTCAGCAATACAGAGAAGACCACACAGCAATACAAAGACCACACAGCAATACAGAGAAGACCACTCAGCAAGACACAACACACCTGTTCGTAGGACTTCTCGACGACTTGGGAGCAGACTGCTTGGTGTTCTCTCCAGTGCTGCATCTGACACTTGACACTGCAGTAGGTGCCCGTCCAGCAGCAGTACAGCTCCCCCTCTCCCAGGCACATTGTACACTGCCGTCATTAGAGTGTCACTTCACTTCAGTGCTATGCAGTCGATATGCAGTAAAACCACCAAAAAGTAGTTGAATGAAAACAAAATAAAACTTACCTGCACATCACTGCAACAAAGCAACACTACAAAAGCCACACGCTACATTAAGGCATCATCGCCGGTGCTGAAGATGAAGACCGAAGCCTCACAACAACGGACCACAGCATCACTCCTATAGAAGACAACAACGGACCACAGCATCACTGCAATAGAAGACAACAACGGACCACAGCATCACTGCTATAGAAGACAACAACGGACCACAGCATCACTGCAATAGAAGACAACAACGGACCACAGCATCACTGCTATAGAAGACAACAACGGACCACAGCATCACTGCAATAGAAGACAACAACGGACCACAGCATCACTGCTATAGAAGACAACAACGGACCACAGCATCACTGCAATAGAAGACAACAACGGACCACAGCATCACTGCTATAGAAGACAACAACGGACCACAGCATCACTGCAATAGAAGACAACAACGGACCACAGCATCACTGCTATAGAAGACAACAACGGACCACAGCATCACTGCAATAGAAGACAACAACGGACCACAGCATCACTGCTATAGAAGACAACAACGGACCACAGCATCACTGCAATAGAAGACAACAACGGACCACAGCATCACTGCTATAGAAGACAACAACGGACCACAGCATCACTGCTATAGAAGACAACAACGGACCACAGCATCACTGCTATAGAAGACAACAACGGACCACAGCATCACTGCTATAGAAGACAACAACGGACCACAGCATCACTGCTATAGAAGACAACAACGGACCACAGCATCACTGCTATAGAAGACAACAACGGACCACAGCATCACTGCTATAGAAGACAACAACGGACCACAGCATCACTGCTATAGAAGACAACAACGGACCACAGCATCACTGCTATAGAAGACAACAACGGACTACAGCATCACTGCAATAGAAGACAACAACGGACCACAGTATCACTGCAATAGAAGACAACAACGGACCACAGCATCACTGCAATAGAAGACAACAACGGACCACAGCATCACTGCAATAGAAGACAACAACGGACCACAGCATCACTGCAATAGAAGACAACAACGGACCACAGCATCACTGCAATAGAAGACAACAACGGACCACAGCATCACTGCAATAGAAGACAACAACGGACCACAGGATCACTGCTTAGAAGACAAGAGGACTGACCCAGTGCTTCGACTTGGCCTCTCTCAGTCTCCTCGCATGCTCCTCCTCCCGCACTGCAGCCTCCATCTCGTACGCCCTCAGCAGCTCACTCGTCTGCAAGTCTGTGTCGTCATGGTGATGATGATGTCGTCATGGTGATGATGAGGTGGTAATGGAGGTGATGATGATAATAAAGATGGTAGTCATGATAATAATGCCTATTTATATTGCGCCAAGGTACGCAACTGAAGTGCCACTCACACGACATAAGTCGTGAAACACCGCATCATATACACTAGGTATATGATAGCTCACGGTTGGCTGAACAGGGATTCGAACTGGCGACCTTTAAGTTGCAGGTCCAACGACTTTACCATCTAAGCCAACCCACTCGCCAATGATGATAATGATAAAGATGGTGATGATGATGACACACACACACACGGACGGACCACAATTGAACTTGATGGCAGCCACTTCAGCCTCGTGCGACCGCTTCAACTCGGCCACCTCCCTCGCCAGGATGCTCTGCAGTGACTGTTGTCGTGGTGTGGTGGCATGATGATGCTGATGCTGATGATGAGAGGAATGATGATGATGATGATGAGAGGAATGATGATGATGATGATGATGTTAGCAGTATAGACTATGGTCTATAGACGTTAGTGCACAAGTGTAGTGAGTGCTTGAAGACGGCATGCCTTGGGAGCCTGCAGCGAGGACAACTTCACTAACGTTGTGCTGCTCGGAGGAGGAGGAGGAGGAGAGGTCAGCCAACATCTCCTGCACCACTGCCTCCACACTGCTGCACAGCTGTGTGGTGGGTGTGGAAGAAAGGTGGTCACTGTAGCGAATTGAAATTAAGTATGTATTTGAAGATGAGGGATGGCGAGATGATGGTGCTGATGATGATGGTGCTGATGATGATGTTGCTGATGATGATGTTGCTGATGATGATGGTGCTGATGATGATGGTGCTGATGATGATGGTGCTGATGATGATGAAGTTCCAAGAAACCTTCTGCTTGTACTTGCTCAAGTCCCAAGTGGATGGCGTCAAGTGGCCCATGTGCAATGGTGGTGCTGATGATGATGATGATGGTGGTGGCGCTGATGATGATGGTGGTGGTGCTGATGATGATGGTGATGTTGGTGCTGGTAATGGTGGTGCTGATGATGATGGTGGTGGTGCTGATGACAATGGTGGTGGTGCTGATGACGATGGTGGTGGTGCTGATGATGATGGTGGTGCTACCAGCCCAACTGCACTCGAATATGAAGCAGTGACTACATCAGGCTTTGCAGGCTTTGGAGCGAGGTCGGTGGTAGGAGCTGCCACTGTCAAGTCAACACTTGTATTGGTGTAAGTGTCTGCCACAACCACAAGGACCTTACAGCTACTACTATCATCACCGCCAGAGGTGCTGATAGTAGTATTTATGGAGACAGGTTGTTGCCTGCACTGCACCACTTGACAAGCATTGTTAATGGAGATTGCAGCAAAGGTGCTTTCAGTGGTGGTGGTGGTGGTCGTCGTTAGATTAGAGCCGCTTGTTGTTGCAATGGTTGTGGTCAGTGTAGTGGTGGTAGTTGGAACTGTGGTAGTTGTAGTCGTGGTAGTTGGAATTGTGGTAGTTGTAGTGGTGGTAGTTGTAGTGGTGGTAGTTGGAATTGTGGTAGTTGGAAATGTGGTTGTCGTTGGAAGGACGTTCATTGCAGTAATGGAAGTAGTGGTGGAAGTTTCAGCAGTGCTGATTGCAATGTCTAATTCTTGAGAAGATACACTTTCTGTGGGCAAATCTTGTGCTGTCACAGCATCATCATCTCCTCCATCATCATTATCATCATCTCCTCCATCATCATTATCATCATCTCCTCCATCATCATTATCATCATCTCCTCCATCATCATCATCATCCTCATTAACCCCTCCAACACCATTATCACCACCATCATCATCATGAGGACCTTCCCCAGCATCATCATTATCATCATCACCTTCTATGTTAGTATCTCTAGCTAGATGACCCCTATCCTCATCATTATCACCACTACCACCACGGTTATCATCATCATCATCATCATCATCATCAACATCGTCACCATCATCATCATCATGAGCAGAGGGCGTAATCTGAATAGGCACATGGCTAGTTGCAGTGCTGCCCTCATCGCTTCTCCTTCCTACATCTTTATGATCATCATCATGACCACCAAGAACCCGATCATCATCATGACCATCAGCATCTTCAGCATCACCATCATCTCCACCTACATGAGGTGATGATGATGATGTCATGAGGAGGTCTTTCTGCATGATGTGCACCTTGTTGATCTTCAACACCAACTTAGCTCTTCTTCTCCCTTCCCTCCCCACTCCTTCCCCTCCTCCCTCTTCCACTCCTCCTTCCTCCCCTCCTCCATCATCAGCATGACAACCATCCTCCACATCCCTCACTCCAAACTCAACACCTCTATCTCCCCCTCTCTCCTCCACCACTATCATCTTCCTCCTCTTCCTAGGTGTACCCCTTGTTGTTGATATTGTTGATGTTGATGTTGTTGATATTGTTGATGTTGTTGTTTGGTTCTCGTCGCACCTGCCTGCATGGGCTTCAGTGCTGGCAGTCTGGAAGGGAGTCTTGTCAGCGTGGAATGTGAATGAGCCAAACTTCTCCCTGCGTTGTTGATGTTGTTGTTGTGGTTGTTGATGTTGTTGTGGTTGTTGATGTTGTTGTGTTGTTGATGTTGTTGTGGTTGTTGATGCTGTTGTTGTTTGAGTCCCTCCATGAACAATGAAACAACATCAACAATATAAACAAATACAACAAAAGCAACAACAACATTCTGAGCACAGTACAGGACGCGTGTTGACACGGATGGCTTTTCCACACACACAGCATTGCATATTGGGTCCAGGGTTGTACTCAATGTCTCCGGCCTGTCGCATGATAGACATAGTGCAGCCAGTGACTGTCTCGAGAGGAGAGGACCTGACAAAATGGCCAAGTGCACCCACCGTTGATCGCAAACATCCCCACCCCAACACGTGGAGGATGCGACAGACTCTTACACCTTGGCAGTTAATGAACAAGGTACGGGACAACGTTATCTTCACGCACCAAACAACTACAAATACAAAAAGATGGAGATTCCAGCCCTCCGTATCGCAAGCTGGAACGTACGTACTATGCGCACTGGACTGAGTGATGACCTTCGTGAGATTGAAGACCTTCGCAAGACTGCAGTCATTGATCATGAGGTGCACAGACTAAACATTGATGTTGCAGCCCTACAGTGAACGCGTCTTCCAGAGTCTGGATCCTTGAGGGAGGAACACTACACGTTCTTTGGCAGGGGAAGGAGAAGAGGAGACCAGGGAGAACTTCACATGTCTGAACCTCTTACTGCGCCAAGAGAAAGGCATTGATCGAATAGAAACGCGACCCGAGTCAGTCCACCTTCGAAGAGTTGAAAGCTGCCCGAAGAAAGGCCCAGCAGACGGCTCGACGCTGCGCAAATGACTATTGGCTTCAACTGGCGAATAGCATTCAACAAGCATCAGACGCTGGCAACGTAAGGAGCATGTATGAAGGCATCAAAAAAGCAACAGGCAAGTCAGCAAAGAAGACTGCACCCTTAAAGTCCAAATCAGGAGAGACCATCACAGACAAAGACAAGCAAATAGCAAGGTGGGTCGAACACTATCTGGAACTTTATTCCAAAGAAAACTCTGTGACTCAGATAGCACTGGACGCTATTGAAGACTTGCCAGTCTTGGAAGAGCTGGATGTAGAGCCGACCATGGACGAACTCAGCAAAGCTATTGATGCCTTAAAGAGTGGAAAAGCACCAGGAGACGATGGCATTCCACCAGAAATAATCAAATGTGGTAAACCGTCTCTACTAGATCCACTTCACAAGCTCCTATGCCTATGTTGGAGAGAAGGTAGAGTTCCACAGGACATGCGCAATGCCAAGATTGTCACCCTGTATGAGAACAAGGGCGACCGCAACATCTACAGGGGCATCTCACTGCTGAGCAAAGCTGTCCCGACTGAAATACATTCACTAAGGCAGAATCAAAAGTTTGAAGAGGAACTCTCCAAACCTGCTCACAGCAACCTGAGCAGGTTTCGAACTGGCGGTCATGGCTTGCCAATCTAGAGTCGGTCTGAGGCGAGTCGACTGGTGCAGACTGTGCAAGGAGGACCAGCAGTCGACAGCACACCTCTGAACAAACTGCCCAGTTCTGGACAAACTGCCCACCTCTGAACAAACTGCCCAGTTCTGGACAAACTGCCCAGTTCTGGACAAACTGCCCAGTTCTGGACAAACTGCCCACCTCTGAACAAACTGCCCAGTTCTGGACAAACTGCCCAGCTCTGGACAAACTGCCCAGTTCTGGACAAACTGCCCAGTTCTGGACAAACTGCCCAGTTCTGGACAAACTGCCCAGTTCTAGACAAACTGCCCAGTTCTGGACAAACTGCCCAGTTCTGGACAAACTGCCCAGTTCTGGACAAACTGCCCAGTTCTGGACAAACTGCCCAGCTCTGGACAAATTGCCCAGTTCTGGACAAACTGGCCAGTTCTGGACAAACTGCCCAGTTCTGGACAAACTGGCCAGTTCTGGACAAACTGCCCAGCTCTGGAAAAATTGCCCAGTTCTGGACAAACTGCCCAGTTCTGGACAAACTGGCCAGTTCTGGACAAACTGGCCAGTTCTGGACAAAATGCCCAGCTCTGGACAAACTGCCCAGCTCTGGACAAACTGCCCACCTCTGGACAAACTGCCCAGTTCTGGACAAACTGCCCAGCTCTAGAGATGCAGCGACTCAAGAGCCTGGCAGGGAAGGCAGCTGGTCGAGACAATTCTCTCCAGACTGCGCTTCCCCAGTCCCGAAATATAAATAAAATAACGACAAAACAACCACAACCACAACAACAATAGAAGACCTGAGCAGCTGCACATGCGTGTAGAGTTCCTGCTTGGCGTGCTCGAAGCCCTTGGTCTTCTTGGGCACAACGGAGGGCGGGTTCGCCGAGATGAGGTACACCTGCCCCGCTGGAACCCACGCCCTGTCGTCGTCGTTGGTTGGTCTATGCTGCTGCAACAGCCCTCACCCACCACAACAAGGACACAACATCATCATCAAGGACACAACATCATCATCAAGGACACAACATCATCATCAAGAACACAACATCATCATCAAAGACACAACATCATCATCAAGGACACAACATCATCATCAAGGACACAACATCATCATCAAGGACACAACATCATCATCAAGAACACGACATCATCATCAAGAACACAACATCATCATCAAGAACAACCTGTCGTGCTCCCCGAAGAAGCGCACATCCACTTGGCCAACGCCATCGGTCCTCAGCACCTGTGATGTCATCAAAATCATTATTAACACCACCTTACCATCTGTACCATCATCAACACTACATAAGTATCATCATCAACACCAAATAAGCATAATCATCAACAACACCTTAGCATCAACATAATCATCAACACCCCTTCAGATTCAACATCATCATCAAGAGCCCCTCAGATTCAACATCATCATCTATACCCCTTCAGATTCAACATCATCATCAAGAGCACCTCAGATTCAACATCATCATCAAGAGCACCTTAGCTGGCCAGAAGGGATATCCTTTCATCTTGGCCCAGACAATCGTGTGAGGCACTCTCTGTGTAGTGACGATGGTGATGATGGTGATGATGATGGTGATGGTGATGATGGTGATGATGATGATGATGATGGTGATGATGATGATGGTGATGATGATGGTGATGATGATGATGGTGATGATGATGATGATGGTGATGATGATGGTCACAATGATGATGACGATCACGATAAATAATGCCTATTTATGATGCGCCAAGGCACGCAACTGAGGCGCCACTCACACGACATAAGTCGTGAAACACCGCATCATATACACTAGGCATATGATAGCTCACGGTTGGCTGAACAGGGATTTGAACTGGCGACCTTTAAGTTGCAGGTCCAACGACTTTACCCGCTCGCACGATGATGACGATGATGATGATCATGATGACGATGACGATGATGATGAAGAAGGCCACCAAAGAAATAGAATACACCCAGAATGGCAAAAACGGAAACCAGATTCAACTACAACCACCCCAACAGCGGCCAACACCACAACTGACGCCACACAACAAGCACAACTGACGCCACCACAGCAAGCACAACTGACGCCACCACAGCAAGCACAACTGACGCCACCACAGCAAGCACAACTGACGCCACCACAGCATCAACTGACGCCACACAACAAGCACAACTGACGCCACCACAGCAAGCACAACTGACGCCACCACAACAACTGACGCCACCACAGCAAGCACAACTGACGCCACCACAGCATCAACTGACGCCACCACAGCAAGCACAACTGACGCCACCACAGCATCAACTGACGCCACCACAGCATCAACTGACGCCACCACAGCAAGCACAACTGACGCCACCACAGCATCAACTGACGCCACCACAGCAAGCACAACTGACGCCACCACAGCATCAACTGACGCCACCACAGCATCAACTGACGCCACCACAGCATCAACTGACGCCACCACAGCATCAACTGACGCCACCACAGCGACTGACGCCACCACAGCATCAACTGACGCCACCACAGCATCAACTGACGCCACCACAGCATCAACTGACGCCACCACAACGACTGACGCCACCACAGCATCAACTGACGCCACCACAACGACTGACGCAGGGCTCGCAGAACCAGTGGAAGCCCTCCTGGACACACGAGTTCAAGTAGCAGTCAGGACAGATCTGCAGTTCTGACGTCTGTATCGGTGTGTATGTGTGTGTTTGTGTGTGTGTGTTTTTGTGTGTGTGTGTGCGTGTGTGTGCGTGTGTTTATGTGTGTGTGTGTGTTTGTGTGTGCATCGGTGAATGCAAATATGAGAGGATACAGAGAGAGAAAGAGACAGACAGACACACAGATTGAGACAACCTCATAGACACACATCTTGAGCATCTGCTTAGCAACACTTGTCAGAGCATGATTCTCTGTAGGGGGTGATGATGATGATGATGCAAGGATGATGATGATGATGATGATGTAAGGATGATGCAAGGATGATGAGGATGATGCTGATAGTTGCAGTGGTGATGATGATGGGCTGATACGGACTGCCGTTGAAGACGATGCAGTTGTGGAGGATCCACTTGACGTCAGCCGTGAAGGCCTCCACTGAGGCGTACGAGTGCCTCTTGAGGTTCTGTCGTTGTTGTGGTGGAGGTGATCGTTGTTGTTGTTGTTGTTGTTGTTGTTGTAGTAGTGGTGGTTGTTGTTGTGGTGGTGGTGGTTGTTGTTGTGGTGGTGGTCGATGTTTTTGTTGTGGTGTGGTGTTGTTGTTGTTCTGGTATGGTTGTTGTTGTTGTTGTGGCAGTGGTTGTTGTGGTGGAGGTGGTGGTGAGGAAGTGTGTTGTCACTGCAAGAGTGGCAACTACTACACAGCAACGAGCACAGCATACGACAGCACAGCACAACTAAGTGCTACATACCACAGAGGACATACACGATCAATGGTGTTGAAGTCCATGGGCTTGAAGACATAGTCAGTGTACAAAGGGACCGCTCCACAGTCGACCGGGTGGTGGAAGGGTTTGGTCTGAGGGGTGGTGGTGAAAGGGTTTGGTCTGAGGGGGTAGTGGTGGAAGGGTTTGGTCTGAGGGGTGGTGGTGAAAGGGTTTGGTCTGAAGGGTAGTGGTGGAAGGGTTTGGTCTGAGGGGGTAGTGGTGGAAGGGTTTGGTCTGAGGGGTGGTGGTGGAAGGGTTTGGTCTGAGGGGTGGTGGTGGAAGGGTTTGGTCTGAGGGGTGGTGGTGGAAGCACAAGCACTCATTTGAGATGCAACAATGCATGCATCTTCCTCCCCCACTCCCTCCCTTGAGTATTCATCCTGATTATTTGATCATTAACAAGAGAGGCAACCATTTTAAACGAGATTACTTCTCCCAACGTAAATGTAAGTTTTCAATTCTTAGAAAATCACAAATTCATCAAATTATTTTCCGACGGCCAGTGTATGAAGTGATGCCTGATCCTGAATAAGGGAAAGACCTTTTATGGATATCCACTCATTTCGGAAAAGTACTCAACAACATCATCATCATCATGACCACCACCATCATCATCATCATCATCATTCTTATTCATATCGGAAAAGTACTGAACAATACCATTCATGGAGAGAACATCGCAATCGTGAAGGACTTCAAATACCTTGGGTCGTATGTTGGGTCCACAGACCACGATGTTAGAACCCGAATGGGCCTAGCATGGGCAGCCTTCACGAAGCTACAAAGTTTCTTCGCTCACCCAAGCTGAACACAGATCTCAAGATTCGCATCTTGCAAGCCGCTTGCATCTTAATTTTGCTCCACGGCTGCGAATCATGGAGACTCACTGCAGCATTGTCAAAAAAACTTAATGTCTTGGCAAGGACTTGCTATCGGACGATGCTTGGAATGCAACAGTTTAGCGACCACATCACAAACGAGTCGGACAGGAGCGCATCAGCGAAATGATCAGAAAACCACAACTTGCATTTACTGGTCATTGTCTTCGCATGCCGGTGGATGAGCCTGTGCACCGCTATTTGTTCTACGAGTCCGAGATGAAAGCACGGAAGTGTCCTGGCAGACCAAGAACCTCATACAGACAACAAATCTCGGCATACATCTACCCAGGACAGCCTACGATTGAAGCCATCCAGCTTAAATCGTGGGCTGTGAACAAAAACCCTTCCTCTCTCTCTCACCTCCCCTCTCTCTCTCACCTTCCCTCCCTTCCTCTCTCCCTCTCTCACCTTCCTTCCTCTCTCTCTCACCCTTCCTCTCTCACCTCCCTCCCTGCCTCCCTCCCTCTCTCACCCTTCCTCTCTCACCTCCCTCCCTCTCTCACCTCCCCTCCCTCCCTTCCTCTCACCTCCCTTCCTCCCTCCCTCCCTCTCTCACCTCAGGCAGCTTGAGTCTCTGCAGCACGTACTTCAGGAGGATGGAGAGACTTTCAATCGAGATGGAAGACATGCTTCCTCCCGATACTGACATGCTCCCTCCCAATACTGACTCCGCTTTCAACTGACTCTTTTTTGTGTTTTGTTGTTGGATGGTGTTGTTGTTGTTGTCCTTGTGTGGTGGTGTTGTGTGGTGGTGTTGTTGTCTTTGTGTGGTGGTGTTGTGTGGTGTTGTTGTCTTTGTGTGGTAGTGTTGTGTGGTGTTGTTGTTTTTGTGTGGTAGTGTTGTGTAGTGTTGTTGTCTTTGTGTGGTAGTGTTGTGTGGTGTTGTGGTTGTTGTTGTGTGGTGGTGTTGTGTGGTGTTGTTGTTGTTGTCCTTGTGTGGTGTTGTTGTTTTTTGATGGTGTACGTCGTGTGGAGTGGCGTCTCTAGAGCATAAGAACCATGGTTCTCAGAACCATTGTAACATGGCCTGCGTCTGTCAGGCTGTGAACGATACAGACCACATACAAAAAAATAGCTTTGGTTAAATATTTTGGGGAAATTTTTTGCTAATCACAAAATGAGCAGTTCATTCATTGCTGGTTAGCAAAATTAATACATTATGGACATTCTCAAAAGCGTTGCACAGTTTTGTTTTGAGTGCATTTTCTGTCGCAAAAACCTGTCTTGGCTGATGAGTTTAAAAGTACTGGGTAGTAGTGGTAGTAGTAGTAGTAGTAGTAGTAGTAGTAGTAGTAGTAGTAGTAGTAGTAGTAGTAGGAGTAGTAGTAGTAGTAGTAGTAGTAGTAGTAGTAGTAGTAGTAGTAGTAGTAGTAGTAGTAGTAGTAGTTGTAGTAGTAGTATTAATAGTAGTAGTGGTAGTAGTATTAGTATTAGTAGTAGTAGTAATATTGATAGTAGTAGTAGTAGTAGTAGTAGTAGTAGTAGTAGTAGTAGTAGTATTAGTAGTAGTAGTAGTAGTAGTAGTAGTAGTAGTAGTAGTAGTAGTAGAAGTAGTAGAAGTAGTAATAGTAGAAGTAATAGTAGTAGTAGTAGTAGTAGTAGTAGTAGTAGTAGTAGTAGTAGTAGTAGTAGTAGAAGTAGTAGTAGTAGTAGTAGTAGTGGTAGTAGTAGTAGTAGTCGTAGTAGTAGTAGTAGTATTAATAGTAGTAGTAGTAGTAGTAGTAGTAGTAGTAGTAGTAGTAGTAGTAGTAGTAGTAGTAGTAGTAGTAGTAGTAGTAGAAGTAGTAATAGTAGAAGTAATAGTAGTAGTAGTAGTAGTAGTAGTAGTAGTAGTAGTAGTAGAAGTAGTAGTAGTAGTAGTAGTAGTAGTAGTAGTAGTAGTAGTAGTAGTAGTCTTTATAGTGCCTTTATCTCGACACTTCTCTCCTCTCCCTCTGTCTCCAGATCGCTCCCACACTTCTCAGCACCACTTCTTCCATCCTCCGATCCTCTCCTGGTATCCAAGGACCCCTTCCATCGGGTCTTGTTCTCCGCGCTCCCTTCTCCAAACCGTCAGTCACTCTTCATACACTCCAGCAAAACGTGCCTCTCATTCTCTTCCTCCCCACAAACACACTTCCTTCTCATACTTCCAGCGCACAATTTCATTATTCCTTACTGTCAAACTATCCCCTCTACACATCATCTTCACTTACAATCATCACCATCGTCATCAATATAACCATCACCGATATCATCACCACCACCACCTCACCTGACACTCCTGACACACCCAGTGGAAGGGAGGGGCTTGTGTGAAGTGCAGGCATTTGAGATGGAAGAAGCGGGGGCAAGTCTCACAACAACAGCCCTCCCCTTCCTCGTGGCACAGCCAGCAGTAGGCGTCCGACTCAGAAAACTGCAGGGCAGATGCATGCTTTCAACCAGTAACCAATAAATATGAACAAAAATATTTTTTCAACAAAATTTACAAAAAAATGAATTAAACCTGCATATATAATATATATTATATGCATATATATTATATATTGTATGCATATAATATATTCTATATATAATATATAATATATATAGAATTCTGGGTTGGAAGGCGCCTTACAGTGCCATCTGCCAGTGCCCTGATGGTCCTCCTGCGCTTGGGCACGCCTGACGAGTGCTGTTCCACGTCACCACTCCTCTTGCGCAGTTCTGTCGGCATTTAAGCCTTACATTTTAAAGTGCTTCACACTTCTTGTTGTCTTAATTATAATGCTTGGATGAACTACTTGGAGTCTTTATAATAATAAATGCCTTTTCAGCAAACAGAAAATTGTGACTTTGAACTAAAAAGCAAACATTGATTTACCGTTCGGAAGGACTCTCGATTGAGGAATGATGAACTTCTTGTGCGACATGTCCTAAGGTTTAGACTGAATTACTCCAAAAATGAATGAAGGGTGTTTTTACACTGTAACTGTTTTCTGTAACAGTAACAGACAATGTGGGTAAAACTTTTTTATCCGACTAAAATTTAGTCACTAAACTAATGTTCATAGAATTAAACTCCCCCACTATGGCTACTAAACGTTTAAAAGTAAATCAGAACTTTATAGTATCTTATGTATGTTTTAATTTTTATTTTATTGTTTTCGGAATATTTATAAATTGATCTAATTATGGTTGTAGGTTTCCCTGATGTTATTTATTCCGTTGTTTTAAACTTTATCAAACAGAACGCCATTAAGTGGGCGAAAAAGCATGCATGGTATGATGGCTTGCAGTCGATTTACCCTTCAACCAATTCACTCCTCTCTCACCTCACTCCTCTCTCACTTCACTCCTCTCTCACCTCACTCCTCTCTCACCTCACTCCTCTCTCACCTCACTCCTCTCTCACCTCACTACTCTCTCACCTCACTCCTCTCTCACCTCACTCCTCTCTCACCTCACTCCTCTCTCACCTCACTACTCTCTCACCTCACTCCTCTCTCACCTCACTCCTCTCTCACCTCACTCCTCTTTCACCTCACTCCTCTCTCACCTTCTCCTCTCTCACCTCACTCCTCTCTCACCTCACTCCTCTCTCATCTCACTTCTCTTTCACCTCACTCCTCTCTCACCTCACTCCTCTCTCATCTCGCTCCTCTCTCACCTCACTCCTCTCTCACCTCACTCCTCTCTCACCTCACTCCTCTCTCACCTCACTCCTCTCTCACCTCACTCCTCTCTCACCTCGCTCCTCTCTCACCTCACTCCTCTCTCATCTCACTTCTCTTTCATCTCACTCCTCTCTCACCTCGCTCCTCTCTCACCTCACTTCTCTCTCACCTCACTCCTCTCTCACCTCGCTTCTCTCTCACCTCACTCCTCTCTCACCTCACTCCTCTCTCACCTCACTCCTCTCTCACCTCACTCCTCTCTCACCTCGCTCCTCTCTCACCTCACTCCTCTCTCACCTCACTCCTCTCTCACCTCGCTCCTCTCTCACCTCACTCCTCTCTCACCTCACTCCTCTCTCACCTCACTCCTCTCTCACCTCACTCCTCTCTCACCTTCTCCTCTCTCACCTCACTCCTCTCTCACCTCACTCCTCTCTCACCTCACTCCTCTCTCATCTCACTTCTCTTTCATCTCACTCCTCTCTCATCTCACTCCTCTCTCACCTCACTCCTCTCTCATCTCGCTCCTCTCTCACCTCACTCCTCTCTCACCTCACTCCTCTCTCACCTCACTCCTCTCTCACCTCACTCCTCTCTCATCTCGCTCCTCTCTCACCTCACTCCTCTATCACCTCGCTCCTCTCTCACCTCACTCCTCTCTCACCTCACTCCTCTCTCACCTCACTCCTCTCTCACCTCGCTCCTCTCTCACCTCACTCCTCTCTCACCTCGTTCCTCTCTCACCTCACTCCTCTCTCATCTCGCTCCTCTCTCACCTCACTCCTCTCTCACCTCACTCCTCTCTCACCTCACTCCTCTCTCACCTCGCTCCTCTCTCACCTCACTCCTCTCTCACCTCGTTCCTCTCTCACCTCACTCCTCTCTCATCTCGCTCCTCTCTCACCTCACTCCTCTCTCACCTCACTCCTCTCTCACCTCACTCCTCTCTCATCTCACTCCTCTCTCACCTCGCTCCTCTCTCACCTCGCTCCTCTCTCACCTCAATCCTCTCTCATCTCACTTCTCTTTCACCTCAATCCTCTCTCACCTCACTCCTCTCTCATCTCACTTCTCTTTCATCTCACTCCTCTCTCATCTCACTCCTCTCTCACCTCACTCCTCTCTCATCTCGCTCCTCTCTCACCTCACTCCTCTCTCACCTCACTCCTCTCTCACCTCACTCCTCTCTCACCTCACTCCTCTCTCATCTCGCTCCTCTCTCACCTCACTCCTCTATCACCTCGCTCCTCTCTCACCTCACTCCTCTCTCACCTCACTCCTCTCTCACCTCACTCCTCTCTCACCTCGCTCCTCTCTCACCTCACTCCTCTCTCACCTCGTTCCTCTCTCACCTCACTCCTCTCTCATCTCGCTCCTCTCTCACCTCACTCCTCTCTCACCTCACTCCTCTCTCACCTCACTCCTCTCTCACCTCGCTCCTCTCTCACCTCACTCCTCTCTCACCTCGTTCCTCTCTCACCTCACTCCTCTCTCATCTCGCTCCTCTCTCACCTCACTCCTCTCTCACCTCACTCCTCTCTCACCTCACTCCTCTCTCATCTCACTCCTCTCTCACCTCGCTCCTCTCTCACCTCGCTCCTCTCTCACCTCAATCCTCTCTCATCTCACTTCTCTTTCACCTCAATCCTCTCTCACCTCACTCCTCTCTCACCTCACTCCTCTCTCACCTCACTCCTCTCTCACCTCACTCCTCTCTCACCTCACTCCTCTCTCACCTCGCTCCTCTCTCACCTCACTCCTCTCTCACCTCACTCCTCTCTCACCTCGCTCCTCTCTCACCTCACTCCTCTCTCACCTCACTCCTCTCTCACCTCACTCCTCTCTCACTTCACTCCTCTCTCACCTTCTCCTCTCTCACCTCACTCCTCTCTCACCTCGCTCCTCTCTCACCTCACTCCTCTCTCACCTCACTCCTCTCTCACCTCACTCCTCTCTCACCTCACTCCTCTCTCACCTCACTCCTCTCTCACCTCACTCCTCTCTCACCTCGCTCCTCTCTCACCTCACTCCTCTCTCATCTCACTTCTCTTTCATCTCACTCCTCTCTCACCTCGCTCCTCTCTCACCTCACTTCTCTCTCACCTCACTCCTCTCTCACCTCGCTTCTCTCTCACCTCACTCCTCTCTCACCTCACTCCTCTCTCACCTCACTCCTCTCTCACCTCACTCCTCTCTCACCTCACTCCTCTCTCACCTCACTCCTCTCTCACCTCACTCCTCTCTCACCTCGCTCCTCTCTCACCTCACTCCTCTCTCACCTCACTCCTCTCTCACCTCACTCCTCTCTCACCTCACTCCTCTCTCACCTTCTCCTCTCTCACCTCACTCCTCTCTCACCTCACTCCTCTCTCACCTCACTCCTCTCTCATCTCACTTCTCTTTCATCTCACTCCTCTCTCATCTCACTCCTCTCTCACCTCACTCCTCTCTCATCTCGCTCCTCTCTCACCTCACTCCTCTCTCACCTCACTCCTCTCTCACCTCACTCCTCTCTCACCTCACTCCTCTCTCATCTCGCTCCTCTCTCACCTCACTCCTCTATCACCTCGCTCCTCTCTCACCTCACTCCTCTCTCACCTCACTCCTCTCTCACCTCACTCCTCTCTCACCTCGCTCCTCTCTCACCTCACTCCTCTCTCACCTCGTTCCTCTCTCACCTCACTCCTCTCTCATCTCGCTCCTCTCTCACCTCACTCCTCTCTCACCTCACTCCTCTCTCACCTCACTCCTCTCTCATCTCACTCCTCTCTCACCTCGCTCCTCTCTCACCTCGCTCCTCTCTCACCTCACTCCTCTCTCATCTCACTTCTCTTTCACCTCAATCCTCTCTCACCTCACTACTCTCTCACCTCACTCCTCTCTCACCTCACTCCTCTCTCACCTCACTCCTCTCTCACCTCACTCCTCTCTCACCTCGCTCCTCTCTCACCTCACTCCTCTCTCACCTCACTCCTCTCTCACCTCGCTCCTCTCTCACCTCACTCCTCTCTCACCTCACTCCTCTCTCACCTCACTCCTCTCTCACTTCACTCCTCTCTCACCTTCTCCTCTCTCACCTTCTCCTCTCTCACCTCACTCCTCTCTCACCTCGCTCCTCTCTCACCTCACTCCTCTCTCACCTCACTCCTCTCTCACCTCACTCCTCTCTCACCTCACTCCTCTCTCATCTCGCTCCTCTCTCACCTCACTCCTCTCTCACCTCGCTCCTCTCTCACCTCACTCCTCTCTCACCTCGCTCCTCTCTCACCTCACTCCTCTCTCACCTCGCTCCTCTCTCACCTCACTCCTCTCTCATCTCGCTCCTCTCTCACCTCACTCCTCTCTCACCTCACTCCTCTCTCACCTCACTCCTCTCTCACCTCACTCCTCTCTCATCTCACTCCTCTCTCACCTCGCTCCTCTCTCACCTCGCTCCTCTCTCACCTCACTCCTCTCTCACCTCACTCCTCTCTCACCTCACTCCTCTCTCACCTCACTCCTCTCTCATCTCACTCCTCTCTCACCTCGCTCCTCTCTCACCTCGCTCCTCTCTCACCTCACTCCTCTCTCATTTCACTTCTCTTTCACCTCAATCCTCTCTCACCTCACTCCTCTCTCACCTCACTCCTCTCTCACCTCACTCCTCTCTCACCTCACTCCTCTCTCACCTTACTCCTCTCTCACCTCGCTCCTCTCTCACCTCACTCCTCTCTCACCTCACTCCTCTCTCACCTCACTCCTCTCTCACCTCACTCCTCTCTCACCTCGCTCCTCTCTCACCTCACTCCTCTCTCACCTCGCTCCTCTCTCACCTCACTCCTCTCTCACCTCACTCCTCTCTCACCTCACTCCTCTCTCACCTCACTCCTCTCTCACCTCACTCCTCTCTCATCTCACTCCTCTCTCAACATTATCTTGAGCACATCATGCAGAAGGCACATGAGACAAAGGAGCTCGTGTGAGTGGCAGATCGACTAAGAAGCAACGTTTGCTGACGACACCAGCCTCATACCTGAATTGCAGCCACACACCGCTGCTCCTGCATAGAGTGGACACCTTCAGCTCAAATAAGCGACATCAAACCGAATGGCTGATAACGAGGCCAAAAGAGATCGAGCCGTTAAGGCCTAGTATCTGGTGTGCCTATTTAACAAGCGCTTTATCCTCATCGATGCCATGGTGGCTTCTTTTCATCAAGTTTCAAAGCTCTCATGAAGCAGAAGAAGACACTTTTGTCATGAGACAGAGCGAGTTTGAGTGAAAGTTGCAACAAAGTGTAAGTCCATCTCAATCTATATGCATCGACTCACTCATTCAATAAAATAATGACATAATGGAGGTTGATGGCAGTGAAGCACTAGTAGTACTCCTCCTCCTCCTTCTCCTTCTTCCTCCTCAACTCCTCCTCCTTCTTCTTCTTCTCCATCTCTTCCACTTCATCATCGTCTAAGATGGGTCTCTCAGTGGTTGTTGGAGGGGGCGTTGGAGGTGGAGGAGTGGTGGGCAACAACCTCTCTCTCTTCTTTCTCTCTTTCTCTTCCATCTTCCTTTTCTTCTCCTCATCCTCCTTTATTTTCTTCTCTTCTTCCTCTTCTCTTTCACTCTCATCCAACTCATCGACGAAGTCTGCATCGCTCTTGTAGCCATCGTTGTCTCCAGTGACGACCGTGGCGTCTTCCTCGTAGTACAAGTAGTCCGGGTCCTCCTCTTCCAGGTCGATATCCTCGCCTGCCCTGCACTCCTTCGTCTTCCAGTGACAGCACCTGTGTTCGTGCAGGTGGTGGTGATGATGATGAGGATGAGGATGATGATTATGAGGATGATGATGAGAGTAGTGATGGCTGTCTTTGTCTACATCTAAATTTCCTTCTATCCTCAAATCTTCATTTATTATTCCTACAATTAAGAATCCTTCTCTTGATCCTGCATCCTTATCCAGTTATACACCTGTATCTAACCTTTACTTTCTTTCTAAGGTCCTTGAAAAAGTTACTTCTCAACAATTAATCTTCTATCTAGAAAAACACTTACTACTTCCTTCCTCTCAATCTGGTTTTAGAATTGGCCACTCCACTGAAACTGCTTTACTTAAACTCTATAATGACCTTATTTTAACTTCTGATTCTAATGCCTCTTCTCTTCTTTTATGCCTTGAATTTTCAGCTGCTTTTGATACTCTTGATCATACTCTTTTACTAAACGTTTTAGATTCTTCATTGTCTTCCATCTATTATTTCTTGGGCTTCATCAATGTTTCTCGAACCAAACCTTGACAAATTTGAACTCATCTATTTCAATGAAAAATCAAAATCTTTACTCTCCCTTCCTTCTTTAGTTTTGCTTTCCCATTCATCATTATCTCTAAACCCTTCATCTTCTATACGTAGCCTTGGTTTTATCTTCGACTCTAACCTGTCTACCTCCTCAAATTCTATCTGTCTCTAAATCTTGTTACTTCCACATTCGTCGTATTAAACAGCTTCTTCCTTTTCTCGATGATCCTACTTTGTAACTTCTTGTATCTTCTCTAGTTCTCTCCAGGATTGATTATTGCAACTCTCTTTACTATGAAGATGATAATGATTATGATGAGAGTGTTGGTGATGATGACGGTGGTGGTGTTGATGATGATGATGAGGGTGATGATAATGATGATGATGAAGAAAGCACCTGTACTGCGGGTGCGTCAGGTTTCCGATTTTGGTGCACGTCTCGGAGTAGCTGCATTTCAAAATCGTCTGCACAGTGGGGTGGTGATGATGATGATGGTAGTGATGGGGGTGGTGGTGATGATAGTAGTGATGATGATGATGGTATTGATGGGGGTGGTGGTGATGATAGTAGTGATGATGATGATGGTAGTGATGGGGGTGGTGGTGATGATGGTGATGATGGTGGAGGTGGTGAAATGATGGTGGTGATGATGGTGGTGATGATGATGATGGTAGTGATGGGGGTGGTGATGATGATGATGGTAGTGATGGGGGTGGTGATGATGATGATGGTAGTGATGGGGGTGGTGGTGAGGATGATGGTAGTGATGGGGGTGATGATGATGATGATGGTAGTGATGGCGGTGGTGATTAGCATGAGGGTGCTGATAATGATAATGATAGTGGAAATGACATTAATAATGTTTAAGATGTTGATAATGATGTTAATGATTTTGATGTTGACCATAATGATGTTGATGATAATGATGGTGAAGATGACGATGATGATGGTGATGATGATGACGATAATAATAATGATGGTGATGATGATAATGATGGTGATGATGATAATGATGGTGATGATGATAATGATGGTGATGATGATAATGATGGTGATGATGATAATGATGGTGATGATGATAATGATGGTGATGGTGATAATGATGGTGAAGATGATAATGATGGTGATGATGATAATGATGGTGATGATGATAATGATGGTGATGGTGATAATGATGGTGATGATGATAATGATGGTGATGATGATAATGATGGTGATGATGATAATGATAGTGATGATGATAATGATGGTGATGATGATAATGATGGTGATGATGATAATGATGGCACTCACCAAACAGCCACATTCAGCTCCACTGTAACCAAGATTGGGCCTGCATCCGTCATTCGGACTTCTGATGTCGAACACGTATTTCGGGTCTGTGTGGTTGTGTGCTTTTGTATGTTTTTGTGTGTGTGGTTTTGTGTGTGTCTGTGTGCTTTTGTATGTTTTTGTGTGTGTGGTTGTGTGTGTGGTTTTGTGTGTATCTGTGTGCTTTTGTATGTTTTTGTGTGTGTAGTTGTGTGTTTGTGTGTGTGGTTTTGTGTGTTTGCGTGTGTGGTTTTGTGTGTTTGTGTGTTTATGCGTATGTCTTCCTGTATTCTGTGTTTGTGCGGCTGTGTAGCCTTTTGTGTGTGTTTGGTGTTGTGAAGGGAAGTTCGCACCACAAGTTGCATGCGTGCCTAACACGAACACACCACCGCCACAAACTTTCCTTGGCACTGAGCAGACCAGCGCAGACAAACAGCAGCCACAACACCAGCAACTGCATCGGCACTTCTTCTTCTGCTGCTAACTTCAGTGAAACTTGTAATCTTCTTCTGCTGCTAACTTCAGTGAATCTTGTAACTTCGTCACTCAAACCTTCAGCCTCGTCTTCACGCCTATTTTCGATTTATAGTAGACAAGTTAGAGACGACGACTACTACTAACACCACCATTACTACTACTACTACCACCATTACTACTATCATGAACACTGATATCCCACGCATCAGATCGATCAGACAAACAAACCACTGGAAATCCACTGGCCAATCGACCGCAACTCTCTACAACGAGTTGTGCCATCCTCCACTCACCATCATCCACTCATCATCATCCACTCATCATCATCCACTCACCACCATCCACTCATCATCATCCACTCACCATCATCCACTCACCATCATCATCCACTCATCATCATCCACTCACCATCATCCACTCACCATCATCATCCACTCATCATCATCCACTCACCATCATCCACTCATCACCATCCACTCATCATCATCCACTCATCATCATCCACTCACCATCATCCACTCACCATCATCCACTCACCATCATCCACTCACCACCATCCACTCACCATCATCCACTCATCATCATCCACTCATCATCATCCACTCACCATCATCCACTCATCATCATCCACTCACCATCATCCACTCACCATCATCCACTCATCATCATCCACTCATCATCATCCACTCATCATCATCCACTCATCATCATCCACTCACCATCATCCACTCATCATCATCCACTCATCATCATCCACTCATCATCATCCACTCATCATCATCCACTCACCATCATCCACTCATCATCATCCACTCACCATCATCCACTCACCATCATCCACTCACCATCATCCACTCACCATCATCCACTCATCATCATCCACTCACCATCATCCACTCACCATCATCCACTCATCATCATCCACTCATCATCATCCACTCATCATCATCCACTCACCATCATCCACTCACCATCATCCACTCATCATCATCCACTCATCATCATCCACTCACCACCATCCACTCACCACCAAGCATCCCTCTCCACTACATTTAAGTCACTGCAGTCAATCGTGTGTCACTTCGTCTTTTATTTAAGCATTTAATTGTTGGCCATAG
>OX030968.1:6000400-6035400 GCA_943735955.1 Piscicola geometra | reverse complement strand
ATTGGAATGTTATATTTATTGAAACTATTAGCTGTGATGCTAAAAAAATTTTTCAAATAAAATCCAGTATTCATCAGAACTTCAACATGAAGAAATAAATTTATTTAAATTTAAATGAGTAGACCGCGCAAAACTTTACAAATTAAAGTCTCTTCGAAGTTCTGTTTTCAAATGATCAAACAATTTTAATTGTAGATATAGTATAAAGTGAAATATTGAGTTTTACTTTTTGATTTAATTTATTCTAGACACAATTCATTTAATATATTTGAAACTGAACAAGTTTTTTAAAATATGCATAGCAATCATCGGATGAACTCAGCAAGCTAATTCAGTGAAGGTCTCGACACGCACCCATCAAATCGCCATCAATAAAGCTTTTCAACGCACGAAAGCATCTGTTCAGAGTAGCTGGCTGACTGGTGAGTGAGTGAGGGAGATGAACAGAAACTCGTCGCAGAAGAACAGGAGGGCTGTCGTGACAAGGGAGGTGCGTCTGGCCAGAGATTCTACCGACACACATATTCATTCAGACACACATACACACATCTATTCACACACAAAAACACCCATACACAAACACGCACACTCCACACCAGTTGCGTCTGTGCAGGGACGGCTCAGGGACCTTCGGCTTCAGCGTGGTGGGTCAGCATCCGTGCTACGTGGAGGCGGTCACTCAGAGGGGAGTGGCCAAGCGCTGTGGTCTCAGGCCCTCCGACTGCATCGTCGCCATCAGTCAGTGTGCTTGTGTCCTCCCTTCAACAATCTCTATAGTCCTGTGTCATAGCACTTTCGCTCACCACTGTCATCATCATCATCACCACCACCACCATCATCATCACCACCACCATCATCACCACCACCACCACCATCACTCGATGCATGCAGACGGCATGGACGCGCGCAAGTGGAGTCACGAGAGGGTGGTGATGAGGCTCGGAAGTGCTGCACAACTCCACCTCACCATCCTGCAGAGCTCTGCGTCCGTGCTCTTCGTTGTTGATGTTGTGGTTGTTGTTGATGTTGTGGTTGTGGTGTTGGTTGTTGTTGATGTTGTTGTTGTGGTGTTGGTTGTTGTTGCAGTTCTGGTGTTGTTGATGTTGTGGTTGTTGATGTTGTGGTGTTGTTGTTGATGTTGTGGTGTTGTAGTTGTTGATGTTGTGGTGTTGTAGTAGTTGTTGATGTTGTGGTTGTTGATGTTGTGGTGTTGTAGTAGTTGTTGATGTTGTGGTGTTGTTGATGTTGTATTGGGGAGCGGGGATGGCTTAGTTGGTAGACGTCGGACTTGCAACTTAAAGGTTGCCAGTTCGGATCCTTGGAAGCAACCGTGAACTATCATATACCTAGTGTATATGATGCGGTGTTTGCGACGTATGCATTGAAAGATGTGTACGTCGTGTGGAGTGGTGTCTCGGTGCATAAGGACCACGGTTCTCAGAACCATTGTAACATGGCATGCGTCTGTCAGGCTGTGAATAGTATAGATCAAAAAAAAAATTGTAATGGTTGTTGATGTTGTGGTATTGTAGTAGTAGTTGTTGTTGTGGTGGTGTTTTTGTTGTTGTAAGCTCAACACTAGCATCACCATCCTTCCAGACCTCTTCTGCATAATGATTTTCATGATGATGATGATGATGATGATGATGAGTGTGAAGAGGAGGGTGATGATGATAGTTGTGATTGTTCGGACTGCCTGAATGGCGACAAGAGCATTGGAAGCAAGTACGTCCTGCCCAAGCCACTCATGCTCAAGTATCAACAACAACATCAACAACAACAACAACATCAACAACTGCAACAACTGCAACAGCCTGCCAACCATGTGGCAGCACGAAGGCTCAGAGACAAGAAAAAAGTCGACGACAAGGAATGCACTCCACTGAAAGCTCTCCACAACAACATCCAACAAAACAACAACAAACAAAGTAACATCAACATCAAATACAACAACATCAAATACAACAACAACCACCTAGTTCATCCACTCAACAACAACCACAACATCAACCACAACAACAACCACAACAAAAACAACAGCAACAACAAATACAACAACAACAACCACAACAACAAATACAACAATAACCACAACAACAAATACAACAACAGCAACAACAAATACAACAACAACAAATACAAAGACCCTTCGATGGCTCTCGACACTTGCATTGGCAAGGAGAACTCGTGTGTGGGGGAGAGGAGCAAGTGCCATGTGCTCCTTCACAACAACAACAATAACGTGGTCATATGCAGAACCCCTCTCAGACACACCACTTCCACCCCCAATCCACTGGTTGCTCCTGATGATGATGATGGTGAGGATGATGATGATGGTGATGATGATGATGGTGACCGATTGGTGGTTGGGTTGCCGAAACTGTTGATGCAGAAAGTCAACAGCAAAAATATTAACAAGAAGAAGGAGGAGGAGGAGGAGGAAGAGTTGAAGGAGGAGGAGGAGGAGGAAGAGTTGAAGGAGGAGGAGGAGAAGGAGGAGGCAGTGATTGGCGACAGGGTTCACATAGAGGATTGGCTCATGGAGGGTGGTGATGATGATGATGATGATGATGATGGTGATGATGGCGACACTGGAACAACAAAAACAATTAAAGGCCTGCCTAAGGTGCTGTTGCAGGAGGAGAACAACAAGTTGTTGCAACAACACAACAACAACAGACATCATCATCATGGTCACCTCCTTGCAGAGGAGAAGGCTGATGATGATGACGACGATGATGATGATGATGATGTGGCGATGGTGGCTTGTGAGAGTGATGACCTTGCCCTCACCTTCATCGATGAGGAGAAAGAGGATGATGATGATGATGTTGGTGGTGATGATGATGATGCAGTAGAGAACATCATCAGCTCTAAGACAAGCAATCACATGTACAAGAAAGATGCAGTCAACAACAACAACAACAACAGCCACCACAACACCTCCACTACTTCCAACAACAACAACAACAACAGCCACCACAACACCTCCACTACTTCCAACAACGACAACGACGACAACGACACGAGTTTGTCGTTGGAGGCAGTGTTGGAGGACTTTGCCAGGATGAAGATGGCGAGGGTGACGGCTCTTGGTCGTTGTCTCGCCACCCTGGCACCGCCTCACCGCCACAACAGCAATGGTGCACAACTCAAAAGCCTCGCTGCCATTTCCTCTACCACTAACAGCATCGCCACTAATACTAATATGAAAACTATTACTACCACAACTACTCTTAATACTAAAACTATGACTACCACCCCTACTAGCAGCACCACCACTACTGCTACAACAACTACTATCAGCACCACCACTACTTCTACAACAACTACTATCAGCACCACGACTACTGCTACAACAACTACTATCAGCACCACCACTACTGCAGCCTGGCCGAGGGGCAGAGTCTACAAGAACTCCTTGTCCACTGACGACCTTCACCACTCCTCCTCCCTCCACTCCTCCCTCACCCCCGCTCCCACCTCCCTCTCCCTCCTGCCTCCCCAGGTATGCCTCTCATGATGGTGATGATGATGGTGGTGATGGTGGTGGTTATGATGATGATGATGATACTGCAGAGACAGGCAGGCAGCTTCGAGGCGTTGTTGGAGGACGCGGGATGGAGGGGAGCCTTCAGAGGCTTCCTCGAGGAGGAGTTCAGCGGAGAGAACCTCCTCTTCTGGAGCCGATGTCAGGCCTTCAAGCAGATGCTCGCTGCAGCTGCTGCTGGTCATGTCTCCAATGCCGCTGCTGCTGGTGGTGATGCTGCCTCAAGGAGGGGCAGGAGGGAGCGCTTCGAGGCCTTGCGACAGACAGCGAAGGACATCCACGACAAGCACCTGAGCGCCAGTGCGGAGGAAGCGATCAACGTCGACCACGCCATCAAGAAACACATCGAAGCCTCTCTGGCCCGCATCAACGCAGTCGCTGTTGGTGACGATGATGATGATGCCTGCTTGTCGTTGTTCGAAGGCCTCTACGACGCAGCTCAACTGCACGTGAGTTCAAGCATCTTCATTCGGCATCTTCATTCGGCATCTTCATTCGGCATCTTCATTCGGCATCTTCATTCGGCATCTTCATTCGGCATCTTCATTCGGCATCTTCATTCGGCTTTGGCAGTTCTTTAGCGCTAGAAGAAGGAGATGGAGCACCGCTGCTTGCAGACCTATGCCATCCATGCCCCTCTAACACCGCTGCTTGCAGATCCTGGCGCTGATGAAGGATGACACGTACAGAAGGTTCCTCTCTTCGGAGGCGTGCAAGCAGGCGGTGCTGCAAATGGAGGGGAGGGAAGAGGAGAGAGAAGTGACAGATGGAAGGAAGGAGGGGACAGAGGCAAGGAAGGAGGGGACAGATGGAAGGAAGGAGGGGACAGAGGCGGTGAAGCAAGAAAGCACAGCATCGTTGCGCGACCGAGACAGGAGACGCAAGTCCTTGTTGAACTTCTTTTCTCGCAAGAGTCTCTTGCACCCTCAACTCACCTCCACCACGTCTCTCTTCGCCGACTCTGAACACCAAAAAGCACAACTGCCCTCCCAGCACCACAGCAAGCCACAACTGTCTTCCCAGCACCACAGCAAGCCACAACTGCCCTCCCAGCACCACAGCAAGCCACAACTGCCTTCCCAGCACCACAGCAAGCCACAACTGCTTAGCAAGAAGAAGGTTAACTTGCCCTTCCAGACGAAGTCTTGCAGGAAGGAGAGGTTTTCCCTGGAGCTCCAAAGGGGCGTCTTCAAACGAGACAACAATGACGTCCTCAACAACATCGACGACAATGAAACAAACAACAATGACTACGACAACAGCCACAACAACAACCACAACAACAACAACATCAAGGACAACGACTTGGACGACAAGGAGATGGCCATCTTGGAGTTGCTGGACCGGGTTCAAGGGAGGGACAACCAGAGAGGTTGTTTGAGGGTGTGGCAGGGCAGCTTGGGAGGGTGTGGCAGGGCAGCTTGGGAGGGTGTGGCAGGGCAGCTTGGGAGGTTGTGGCAGGGCAGCTTGGGAGGGTGTGGCAGGGCAGCTTGGGAGGGTGTGGCAGGGCAGCTTGGAGGGTGTTGCAGGGCAGCTTGGGAGGGTGTGGCAGGGCAGCTTGGGAGGGTGTGGCAGAGCAGCTTGGGAGGGTGTGGCAGGGCAGCTTGGGAGGCTGGTGGCAGGGCAGCTTGGAGGGTGTGGCAGGGCAGCTTGGGAGGGTGTGGCAGGGCAGCTTGGGAGGGTGTGGCAGGGCAGCTTGGAGGCTGGTGGCAGGGCAGCTTGGGAGGGTGTGGCAGGGCAGCTTGGAGGGTGTGGCAGGGCAGCTTGGAGGGTGTGGCAGGGCAGCTTGGGAGGTTTTTTGGTCTTACAGTCGACTCACCATGTATCGCCATTCCCTTCACTTATTTAGACATCATCATCATCACCATCTCCACCAACTCCATCGCCACTACCACAGGCACTTTCACAGGAAGGAACCTCGAACTGCCAGAGTTCCTGAGACTGCAAGACGATGACGACGACTACAAGGAGGAGGAGGAGGAGGAGAGGGAGGCTGGCGAGATCTGTCCCGACCTGATGCCCCTCTCGAAGCGCTTCTCGCTGGGCAGACGTCGCAAGCAGGCAGGCGTCGTCAGCGAGGACTGGCTGGCAAGCCTCGATGGCAACAGTGCCTTCGAGGAGGAGGATGGAGTGGTCGCTTGCGAGGCAGCTGACCGCTTCTTCGCCTCCTCACCGCCCCCTCTGGCCACGGTCGAGAGAGGTGATGTGCTGTACAGCTGACCAGATGCCTCTCTATGACCATGATGCCCTTACAAACTGCATTGTGGCGTTGTGACCGCATGCCTGCCTCTCCACTCTCATCGCATGCTTCGATCGCCTGGAAGGAACTCAAATATTTTGCGCTTAATAAAAACCAGGACGAATTTGGATGAGATTCACCCGACGTTTCTTAAATTCAGAACATTTGAGAAAAGCATTTCCTCAAACTTGACTTGAAGCTTGCACGGCATTGTTCAAATGGATGAATAAGATGACTAGGAATTGCAATGAAGAGAACACGACAATAATACTGGGTAAAAGGTGGTTATGATGATGATGGAATGATTAGATAAAGATGATGAAGATGATAGAAAAATGGTGTGATGATGATGATGATGATAGAAAAATGGTGTGATGATGATGATGATGATGATAGAAAGATGGTGTAATGATGATGAAGGAAAGAGGGTGTGATGATGGCATGGTGGTGTGATCATGTGGGTACAGGTTGGTTTTGCAATGTGCTTCTAAGAGGATGTTGCCTTCATTGTTGCAGAGTTGTTGTGAGGAGTCAAGTTGTTGTGAGGAGTCAAGATGTTGTGAGGAGTCAAGATGTTGTTGTTGTTGCAGGCTGCAGTGGCCCACACAAGTCTTGGCAGTTTGATGATGCGTCTTGGTCGCTCCATCACCCTCCCAGCCCCCTCACCATCTCTTCCTCCCTCCTCACCATCTCCTCCTCCCCCCTCACCATCTCTCCTGCTTCCATCACTTGTTGCATCATGAAAAGAAATTGGCGGATTGTTGAAGTGAGCAGAAGTGGCATTGCAGTCAGAGTTAGAGGTTTTGTGGGTTGGAGGAGTGGAAAGGGTGGTGGAGGAAGAAAAGCAATTTTTTCTGAATTTGCATTCATTTCTGCAGTTGAAACAAATGAGTTGGGAAAGCATTAATGGGTCGGAATCATTTGAGCACGAAATAATGACAAATAAATGAGTTTGAGTCCATAAAAGAAGTGACCTGGTGAGGTGTTTGGCGAGGAGAGCCCCTCTGGCGTAGTGTCTGTCGCACTGGAAGCAGGTGAAGTGCTTGTCCTTGTGCACGTCGAGGTGTCTTTGCAGGTCGGACGCCTTGGTGAAGGCTCGTCGACACTCGAGACACTTGTGAGGTCGCTCTCCCGTGTGGATGCGGTGGTGTGTGGTGAGGCTGCTCGTGTGCTTGAAGGTCTGAATGCCGTTTCATTGGGATGGAAATTGTGATTGCAGTGTGACCAGTGAGTAATGTGAATGATTCTAGGATAAAAAGTCTTCAAGATAAAAAGTCTTTAGGGTAAAAAGTTAAAATTTAAATGCCTTTGGAATCTATGGCAATCATTCCTTACACTTGCACCACTAAAACCACCAGCACTTGCTTTTAAAGTTGTTGTTTTATAAATAACCATTATAGAGGTCAAAAGATCTGCGTGGGTTTTAACTCCCTAAAGTTGTAAAAATGTACCAACATCATTATATTTTCATGGAGGTTTAATATGGGGAACGGACAAAAAGCCTCTCGGAGAAAAAGCCTTCGGATAAAATACCTTCGACAAAAAGCCTCCCGAAGAAAAAACCTCCTGGAGAAAAAGCCTCTCGGAGAAAAAGTCTCTTTGTTAATATTTTAGTATAAATAAAACGGACTTTTTATAGAAAAAACGGATTTTTTTATGGATTCGTTTCACAATTTTAAATGAATAAAACGGACTTTTTTTTATTAAAAAAACGGATATTTTTTTATAGATTTGTTTCACAATTTTAAATTAATAAAATGGACTTTTTATATAAAAAACGGATTTTTTTTTTAGATTCTTATCACAATTTTAAATAAATAAAACGGGCTATATTTTTTTAGTTACATAATTGAAATGAACTTTAAATGTTCAAATTTAATAAATTATTAAATACAATACGAATTATTTAACACAATATAAATTTTATTGATTGATTGTTATAGTCATCAACCTTATATACCTTTTCGTATTCGTTGTCTTGATGACTAAGAATTAGTATGTAAATTCAACTCATTTTTTATTTGAATACTTGATTAGAATATATTTTTCTAAGGTTTTTTAAACAAAATAAATATCAAGACAATGCTTTCTAATTTTTATTGATTTAGAAAGATAGCAACAAATAACAGACGTTTCAAACGGTTGAAAAACAATTAAAACAAAAATGTGTCGCTGATAGGGTGGCGAGTGCATGACCACGTGATGAAGATGATGAAGATAATGATGCACACTGTCATTTCTATGTAAATCATCGTTTATAGCGATGATGAAGATGATGTTGTTTTGTCATAGATTGATCATAGGTTTCTGTTGATTATGTAAGTTTGTAGTATAAATAGTAGTAGTAGTAGTAGTAGTAGTAGTAGTAGTAGTAGTAGTAGTAGTAGTAGTAGTAGTAGTAGTAGTAGTAGTAGTAGTAGTAGTAGTAGTAGTAGTAGTAGTAGTAGTAGTAGTAGTAGTAGTAGTAGTAGTAGTAGTAGTAGTAGTAGTAGTAGTAGTAGTAGTAGTAGTAGTAGTAGTACTTATACAAAAGTTAATTGGAATTTTAATAATATAAAAATTAAAATAACTGACAACAAATTTAATAAAGTACATACCTTTTACTGTGTTCTTGCAATAATAACACAATGCCCCACAGCCCTCAATGCTTCAATCACGGTTTTTGTTCCATCTCTTAAATTTTCACAAATACTTTTCAGTCTTTGCTGCGACTGAACAGTATTTGATTTTATTCTTCTTGCCGGTGGATCCCCTCTTTCTATTTGTTCCAATTTTGCCTTGTTAATAGCTCCATCATTTTGAAAGGCTTTTATTAACGTCCACAGTGAGGGATTCTGATGGCCTATCAAATTATAAAAACTGTTATTCCATCCCTCACATGCATTGTTTGTTCTGGCAGTATCGTTTATTGTTTGATGATGAACATTCCACAATGCAGGTGGGTAAAGTGGTGGACGACGTCTTAAAATAATCGTATGGTTTGCTCCGGCATCACTTACAAATGGCCCTCTACCATAGTAAGTGTCAAAATAAAGGAATAGATCATCTAATCTAGGAATATTTTCCGGTATGTTATTTTGAAGGTATTCCAGTCCTTCTGATATGTCTCTTAGTCTCAGAAATGCAAGACCATCTAACATGCCTGCAAAATGTCTAACTGCCTCAAAACTTTTGTATGCCCTTGTTAATCCCAGTTCCTGAATCTAAACATAGTATGTAGCAAAATTGTTTTTAAAATGCTTTTTTGTTATTTATTCAATCAATAAATCACTGAAACCTATATAGAACTTAAAATTATTTAAGAAAATAAACTTCTTACTTTTCTCCAAGTGCTTTGTGTTAAGTGATAAAAACATCCGTGGATTGAAACATGTTCGCCGAAGACATCACTTATGGCCAGTCTTGGAGCTATTTCAAAGTCAGCCATAACATAATTTACATTTATAGGATAATTATTTTCTAAAATTTTTTCTTTCAATGCATTAAAGACTATTTCGTATTCTGATTGTCTTCTTTGTGACATCAGAATGTAGGCACAAGTTATAAAGACGTTTTCTGTAAGCGCCCTTATCACATAAACTTGCTGGAAAAGTCTGGGAACGGATTTAAATGTTCCATCCATAAACCATCTGTTATAAATATTTTTTAACGTTATTATATATTTAACTTTTTTAATGTTTTAAAATATATATATTGGCTGGGTAAATCTTTATTTACGTTATTGGTTATACAATTGAACTATGAGGCTACATGTAAAAATCGTTCCACCTTGTGCAACCTCCCTCTATCAATAGTTACGAACCTTTCACTTTCAGCCAAAGCTCGAAGCTGATGATTGTTAGAAAATATAATTATTCGATTTGTTGCTAGGTTTCCATTGTCAAATATTAAAAAGTTTTGAATTTCTTGTTCGCCAGTAGTCTTAAAAAAATCAGGAATTACACATTCTTCCATTGATTGTGGGTTTTTAGGCATTTTCTTGTTTTTTGTATATCTTAGACATCTAGTAATTGATTCTTTTTTACCCAAAAAAGCCTTGGCATTGTCGTCAAGTGTCCTTAGTCCTTCTGCGTATACTTGGGTAGGCTGCGATGTTGAGGCACTAGATGCGATTTCTTTCATTTTATTTAAGCATTTGGTTCTTTTGATGATTTCTTCGCTGGGTTCATGATTGTGATCAGTGCTGCTTAATACAGCTGTTTTCTTTTATTTGAAATATTTTATAATGAGTTAAAAACTATTAAAACAGATAAAAATAATATAAATAGATAAAAATTTAATTAACATCATATAAATAAAAATTTAGAAATAACTCACTTCAGAATTTGTGTAAAGCGTAGCTTTACATAAAAGCGCGCATCGCCTGCTACATTGCCACTGTACTCTTTGAGGCTTTATAGATTTCACCGTATAGGTGTAACCCAAATAACACAATTTTTCACCACCTTTATTACTAGTAATAATTTCCATCTTGAATCAAAGTTTTTAAAACAAATAACTAAGAGTGTTTGAAAGATTTAAATTTTTCTAACCATATATATATATATATATGTTCCATCCAATCATAAAGGACATCAAATCTTAAAATTCGGATGCGACATATGGGTCAGCTCGAAAACCTCCTCAATATTAGTGAGTGGGCGGAGCTTAGTAGTTTGATTGACATGGAGGATATCATAGCTGATTATCGATATGGAGGGTGATGTGTGAAAACGGATTATATTTTCAGATTTAAAATACATAGTAGCAGAGAAACAGTACTGTACTTAAAGTAACGAAATTTCATTTGAAAATGAAGTAATTTTCAACTTTTCAATTTAACTTCTCATGTAATTTGGTAATTTATACTTACAGATTACATACAAATGTATATAAAATAACACAAATCATCTGCTAAAGACCCTGCTCAATCTGTAGTCATTTGGCTCAGATCTTCTGAACTACTTCTACTACTACTACTAATACTACTACTACTACTGCTACTACTACTACTACTACCACTACTACTACTACTACTACTACTACTACTATTACTACTACTATTATTATTACTACTACTACTACTACTACTACTACTACTACTACTACTACTACTACTACTACTACTACTACTACTACTACTACTACTACCACCACTACTACTACTACTTTCTTCTAGTCATAAGTCAATGGGAATATCTGTTAGTTTTTTTGGCTGGCATCAGCAGGCATCCCTCCAAGATTCGGTCGAACTGATCACTTTACACTGGTATTGGCAAGAATAATGAAGACACCACACACAAGTGCCAATCAGATGGCTCCAAACCACTAATTGAAAACACATTGACTTTGAATAACTATAAAAATAAACACACTTTATTGTAAACACTTTTTCAATTTTAATGAACAAATAATACATTTAATATTTGAAACTTTTATTTTGAATTCTTGATATAAAGTATTAATAATTTATATTGTATTTAATAATTTATATTGTATTTAATAATTTATATTGTATTTAATAATTTATATTGTATTTAATAATTTATATTGTATTTAATAATTTATATTGTATTTAATAATTTATATTGTATTTAATAATTTATATTGTATTTAATAATTTATATTGTATTTAATAATTTATATTGTATTTAATAATTTATATTGTATTTAATAATTTATATTGTATTTAATAATTTATATTGTATTTAATAATTTATATTGTATTTAATAATTTATATTGTATTTAATAATTTATATTGTATTTAATAATTTATATTGTATTTAATAATTTATATTGTATTTAATAATTTATATTGTATTTAATAATTTATATTGTATTTAATAATTCATATTGTATTTAATAATTTATATTGTATTTAATAATTTATATTGTATTTAATAATTTATATTGTATTTAATAATTTATATTGTATTTAATAATTTATATTGTATTTAATAATTTATATTGTATTTAATAATTTATATTGTATTTAATAATTTATATTGTATTTAATAATTTATATTGTATTTAATAATTTATATTGTATTTAATAATTTATATTGTATTTAATAATTTATATTGTATTTAATAATTTATATTGTATTTAATAATTTATATTGTATTTAATAATTTATATTGTATTTAATAATTTATATTGTATTTAATAATTTGTATTGTATTTGATAAATTTAAGTTCGTTTCAATTATGTAATTTAAAAAATTTAGTCCGTTTTATTTATTTAAAATTGTGAAAAGAATCTATAAAAAAATCCGTTTTTTATATAAAAAGTCCGTTTTATTTATTTAAAATTGTGAAACAAATCTATAAAAAAATCCGTTTTTTATATAAAAAGTCCGTTTTATTTATTTAAAATTGTGAAACAAATCTATAAAAAAATCCGTTTTTTATATAAAAAGTCCGTTTTATTCATACTAAAATATTAACAAGGAGACTTTTTCTCCGAGAGACTTTTTCTCCAGGAGGTTTTTTTTCCGGGAGGCTTTTTGTAGAAGGTATTTTATCCGAAGGCTTTTTCTCCGAGAGGCTTTTTATCCTACATTCGTTTAATATAATCATCTTGTAGATTATTTGAATATGGAGACTCAAGACTTGACTCAATTATACTTGTCAGATATGAATAGTTGAATTTCAATGTTAAAGACTTGTTAATCATTAACAGTTAATTCTTGAAACTTCTGTGACTTCAATTGAAGTAAGTTTATCATAGAAGATTTCTTTTGTTCGTCAAGCTCTAATTATGAAAATGTAAAAAAAATTTTAAGAATCTTTACTATTGAAAGAATTTAAAAAATCAACAAGAGCAAAAAAATTTTGTAATAATTTGTCTCAAAATATGGCTCCATTTTAGTAGAATGAATAAAAGTCATCCGTTTCACTAGTAATGTTTCACTAGTAATAGGGGAAAAAATATCTTATAAATTTAAACCATTTTATTTTGCCTATTAGCATTACGGTAAACGGATAAAAGGTCCTCCGGATAAAAAGTCCTCGGATAAAAAGTCCTCCGGATAAAAAGTCCTCCGGATAAAAAGTCATCCGGATAAAAAGTCCTCCGGATAAAAAGTCCTTCGGATAAAAAGCCCTCCGGATAAAAAGTCCTCCGGATAAAAAGTCCTCCGGATTAAAAGTCTTCCGGATAAAAAGTCTTCAGGATAAAATCTTCAAAAAATACTTTTCAAGAAAAAATACGTGATTAATACGTGATCCTTGAAACTTTAAGAATAAAATTCAATACTTTTATCTAATGTTTGCTATATTTTTTTTTTCAATCTCGAAATAGCATTTGAATAAATTTGACTTGGTTGTGTTTGTTTCCTATTTTTAGCCTATGTTAGAAATATCAAATAGAAGACATGAAACTTTCAGAATTTTATGAGAAATGTGACGAAACAACAACACCCAAGTCAAATTTATTCAAATGCTATTTCGAGATTAAACGAAAAAAATATAGCAAACATTAGATAAAAGTATTAAATTTTATTCTTAAAGTTTCAAGGATCACGTATTAATCACGTCTTTTTCTTTGAAAAGTAATTTTTTGAAGATTTTTATCCGAAAGACTTTTAATCCGCAGAACTTTTTGTCCGGAGGACTTTTTATCCTAGAACAAGTTCCAGTATATATTACTATAGTTAATGATATTTACTATATCTATGATATTTTGTAATAATTTGTCTCAAAATATGGTTCTATTTTAGTAGAATGAATAAAAGTCATCCGCAAAATGTTTTACTAGTAATATGGGGAAAAGTATCTTATAAATTTAAACTATTTTATTTTGCCTATTAGCATTACCGTTGTTTTACACTACAGCTATTTAAACATTGGAAATTTGTCTGTGAAAATCGTTAGTCTCATTTGCATAATTTATGAGTACCGTTTCTAAGCTAAACATTGTTAAATAAAACTTTGTAAACATCTTAAATAAACTGTTGCAATTATGAAGGACATTCAGAGAGTGCTAAAATATCTACCTACCGCACGAACATCTTTTGCCTACGGTTCAGGCGTTTTCCAGCAACATAAGCACTCCTCTCCTTCTTCCAATATGCTCGATCTCATTATAGTCACAAATAATGCCTTTGTTTGGCATCAAGAAAATTTAAAATTGAACTTCGATCATTATTCGTTTCTCAAAAGGTTTGGAGCTAAAAAAATAGCTTATATTCAAGAAAACCTCGGTCAGTATGTCATTTTCATATAAGTCTTATATTAGAAGAGTAACCTTTATAATTTCATTTTGTTTGATGTTACGTATTCAAACTACCAGGAGCAGGCGTTTACTTCAACACAATGCTGAAGGTCAATGGATGGTCTTTAAAGTATGGAGTAGTCTCAGAACATTCCTTGCTAAACGACCTATTCTCTTGGCAATTTCTTTACTTAAGTGGAAGACTTCACAAACCTGTGGAGTGGGTAGGGGAGGTAGAACCAGAATTGGAAAAAGCACTTCACTACAACCTCAATGCAGCTCTCATCACTTCCCTTCTCCTCTTGCCTCCTTCCTTTTCCGAACAAGAACTATTTGTTGCAATTGCCAGCCTCTCCTATGTTGGCGATTTCAGGATGCACATTGGAGAAGACAGACGCAAAGTTGAAAATATCGTTCTTGGAAATTTTTCAAGGTTTTGCACAATGCTTGATTTATTATTGAATGGCATTCACTCAAACATCTGAGTCGAGTAGCAGAGATTTAAAAAAAATAATTTCACACATCAACTAAAAGGTTCCAAAAACTCTACCAAGAAACAATATCTCGTAACTCTGAAATCTTACATTGGAACAAGGAAAAGGGACTGTACACCCAAGACACCACACCACAAAGCACCCTTTCATGCCTCTCCAAACTTCCTGAACACTTACTCAAAGGTCTTGTCGAACACACAAACTCCCACAACGAAGCCCTCAAGCACCTTTCAAACGACCGTTTTGAGTGTTCCAAGACGCTCAAACGACAAATTGCTTTCATCACCAGCAACTCCAGCTGGTCTCAAAGCGCCAAAAGTTTTCTCTCAGCTGGTGTTTCAAAGTCCTTCAATTATGCATGGCGTAAGCTCTTGAAACATTACAAGTCGCTTTGACCATTCATCTGTTTGTTAAGTATTTTACTTCATTTATTTTTCTAGATATTAAGTACTTTTGACTGTGAAGAAATTAAGATCAAGTCTGAATGGTTTTTCTAAGTAATCTCCACAATTTACTTTTAAAAGAAGTGTCAATCATTTTAGTTAGTGAGTTAAATGTGCAACATTTCTTTAATAATTAACGGAATATTTGATATATTTATTAATTTATCTATATATTTAATATATTTATTAATTTATCTATATATTTAATATATTTATTTAATTATAATTATAATATATTTTTCAATTATTATTTATTTGTTTAAATTTTTAAAAATTATTAGGGATAAGATTAGGGTTTGGTTGAATCTTCAATAAATTATTTTTTTTTAAATATTTATTTTAAATAATAAAATATTTATTTTAAATAATAAAATATTTATTTTAAATAATAAAATATTTATTTTAAATAATAAAATATTTATTTTAAATAATAAAATATTTATTTTAAGTAATAAAATATTTATTTTAAAGAATAAAATATTTATTTTAAATAATCAAATATTTATTTTAAATAATCAAATATTTATTTTAAATAATAAAATATTTATTTTAAATAATAAAATATTTATTTTAAATAATAAAATATTTATTTTAAATAATAAAATATTTCTTTTAAATAATAAAATATTTCTTTTAAATAATAAAATATTTATCTTAAATAATAAAATATTTATTTTAACTAATAAAATATTTATTTTAAATAATAAAATGTTTATTTTAAATAATAAAATATTTATTTTAAATAATAAAATATTTATTTTAATTAATAAAATATTTATTTTAAATAATAAAATATTTCTTTTAAATAATAAAATATTTCTTTTAAATAATAAAATATTTATTTTAAATAATAAAATATTTCTTTTAAATAATAAAATATTTATTTTAAATAATAAAATATTTATTTTAAATAATAAAATATTTATTTTAAATAATAAAATATTTATTTTAAATAAAAAAATATTTATTTTAAATAAAAAAATATTTATTTTAAATAATAAAATATTTATTTTAAATAATAAAATATTTATTTTAAATAATAAAATATTTATTTTAAATAATAAAATATTTATTTTAAAAAATAAAATAATTTGAAATAGATAAAAATATAATTAAAATGTTAAAAACTACAATATTTTAAAATTGTAAATAAAATCTATAATTATTTAAAAAGTATTAAAATATTACTCTCTTAAAATTCGATTAAGTCGGAATAGCTTCGATGGGCGCGATCTCACTTATTGGTTGTGAGAGATCCTTCTTAATGTCAAGGACCCCAGGACCTCCCAGGATTGTCACCCATTCTGGGTAGGATCTCCCAAGATTTGCAACACATCGCCGCCCCTTCATTTATGAATTCTGATTTATGATTCCTTTTTACAATTATATTAAATTTTTAGGTAAATGTTTTTTAAGAAATTTATTTTGTTTTATAATTTTCCCCTTAACATTTTTCATATACATATTTATAAAAATAAATTAATCAAAAGGTTTTTTTAAATCATTAAACGGGGAAGAAACGATGATTGGGAGTTCAAAACAAAACACTTTATTTCTGAAATGAAATGCTATGATTTAATACTTGAAGAGCTAGAAAATAAAAAATCAAATAATTTACAACTATTTAATCAAATCATGCGAGCTCCAAAATGAAATCTTAAAAAAAGTTTTTCTTATTTGAGCACATTTCAATGAGATACCAATACAGTAAAATGTGCCTAGCTAAAGAAAGTATAAAGTTTGATAAAAATTGTTATTGAAAACACTATATTCACTCATTTTAACAAATCCATTACAATTAATTACTTAAATAATTAGCGCTTTAAAATTTTCTTTATACTCAGTCCTAGGCACACAGTGTGCTGGCTGACGACGTGTTATTTCCTATGGTGGCTTCTGGCATAGCATTCGTTTTGATCTTGTTGATTTTTTGGCTAGATACGTTTTTTCCATTGTTTTGTTGTTCAATACTGGAATGGTTGTCGTGGTTGTTGTTGATGTTCGGTATTTCTATTGGATTGATGCTGCAGGGATGGTTAGTAGTATTTGTATTGACTAAAGGAATAAATCTTAAACACTAAATACAGGATACAACAAATCATTGATACATACACACTAGATCCATTTGGGATAAATTAAAGAATATAAGTGGTTTTTGTGGCTGCTAGTTTCAAACCCATCTATTTTGATATGTTGGGTACACCAACACCCCGCACAATCCTCCAAGGCAGGGGCGGCGATCTGCGGAAAATCTTGGGAGGGTCCTCCCCAGGGTTGGAATCAAGTAACCGGTATCGGCCAATACAGTACCAGCGATACTATTTAGTCTTGTTTGCTGTATTGATAATTATTTTTTTCTCAACTATTAATATTTGTATCGCAAAAATTGTTTAAAAAAGTTCGATACTCAATGAGACTACTTTTCTATTGCCACTCTAAGTAAGCAAAAAATCAAAAAAGTTGGAAATTCGTTACGTCCACTTATAATATGGTTCACTAGATTATTTCATGAGTATTTAATATCGGAAGTTGGTAATTTTGATGAACCCTCCCCCCCCCATACCCAAAAAACTAAATCGAAGATTTAGGCTTTAGCCTCAGCGTTTTCAAGCTAAAGTTCTGTATTCATTTTGGTCTTTAAACAGAGCTAACTGTGGACAAAGACTAGTTGCATTTAACTCACGATGCTGCTTGCAAATATCATGGTTCATTTCACCAGTTAGCAACATTGTCTCCAGCAAGTATCAACGCAAACCAGGAGAATCTCGTTTGAACCTTTCTGTGAGTTGCATGATTGCAATGTCTGTGGAAGCGTAATAAGCTGCTCGATAATGCTCCTCTGGTGTTGTTGCCACATAAGCTGGGCCCAGTCCACAATACTTTTGTGGCGGCTTTCGCACCCGGGGTACATCAATCGGCTCGAGATCATATGCCAAAACATGTTGACATCTCTGAAAAGGGCGTTAAACTGTTAATTTGATCTTAGCGAAGGCAGTTATCGCAAAACTGAATCAGTCGCTGCAACCATTCCACTGACCTTGGCACTTGCTGATTGCAACGACTTGTTTAACTGATCTAGAAGTGAAAACACGAAAACAACTACCTTGAGGGCCAGTGCAGTAGTGCCTGTTGAAAAAAGGCCTAGAGCCTTTACAGCTGTTTCCTCAGCAGTACCAATGAAAGCAAATAAATCCAAGCTAAAAAGTAACACTTCATAATGTTAAAGCAGAGAAGACACTGTAGATACTTTGGTCAGCCATCTTGTAGAACAAAGAAGTTTTATACTATATTTTTTATTCAGTGGTTCATCAGGAAAGTCAATTATAAGAGACAATAAACGGCTTCTTGACCTTCTCTGAACGATTGTAAAAAGCACCTAACTCTTGAACAAACTTAAGTAAATTGCTCACAAAGGGATTTGCAGCAGCGGTGTGCTGAGCAACAAGATTTGCACAGTGTGCAGAACAGTGGAAAAACAATGCAAGCAGATGCTCACTGCTGATAATAGCCTGACAACCATTATATCGGCCGTTCATGTTAGCAGCGCCATCATAAGTCTGAGCTCTTAGTTTTTCTATAGGTAGCATAATTCTGATCAGAACATCTTTTATATAGCAGATAATGTTTTTCAGATCGTGTCTGGTGGGCTGAATAAACTAATAAACTGTTCATTAACATTCAGAGCTTCATCAAAAGACGAATGCCTATCGATTCTAACTCTAACCCATTGCAGTCTTGTGTGCCGTCAACCACAACATCAAACTGGCTTGATTCGGCATCAACAGTGCACACTGTGTTTCTAACGATAGAATGAGCTAAAAGACTCAGCATTTCATTTTCGCAGTCATGTGATATGAAACTTGTAGTTTGATTTTTTAAATTTCTGTTTGCTTGCAAAAAGTGAACCGATATTTTCTGAAAAGCATCCTGAATGTCTGCTAGCGAAATTTTAAAAATCATTAATTTATTTTTTTATAAATCTAATTCATCAATTTAAATCCATAAATATAAAAAAGAAGAATAGTTGGAGGAGTATTTGATTAAGTAAAGAATAATTTTGCTTCAGACAGCTATCACTATAACTACGCCTACCCAAATTATATTACTAAATAAAATTCTGCCTCATGCTATGGTTGACGAGTATGCTTGTATTAAGATAGAAGTTGAAAAATTGTTTTATTTGAAAAGTTGAGGGAGATCCCAGGACCCCCATAGCATCGCTGCCCATACATACTCACAACGTATGACTGTATTTGAATTTTTTTATACCATGGTTGACGATTAGGGTCCTATCAAAATAGGAGTTAAGAAATGTGTATTATTAGTGGACTCCAGAACCCCCTAAGGATTCTCGCCTACGTTATAGAGATGAACAAAACTAGGTGACGGAATATTTAATTAAGCAGAGAATATTTTTTTGACAGCTATCAATATAACTACACATACTCACAATTTATTACTGTATAAACATTCCCTTTTTTGCCATGGTAGACGATTATGCTTATATCAAAATAGAAGGTTTTAAAGAACAAAATTGGAAAAAAGTGGGGGAGGGGGGGAGGGGGTCCCTATTAAGGTGGACCCCCACTGACCCCAGGATCGCCGCCCATGCTCCAAGGGTTCAAAATTAATAAAAATGCTTCATACTTCCTTTGTGCCTCAAACAGATTGAGCTTGTGATAACTGATTTAAATACTATTCAAGAAATTAGAAGCGGTATTCGAACAATAAAATAATTATTTCGTTTTTTCCGGAGTCTGACTTACGACGAAGTTTGATTCCAATATTCCTAAATTGTGTGAAAACAGATGGTTAAAAAATACAAAGGTATTTTGATCTTCAAAAGTAGTTTTATGGAAATCGCTAACGCTTGATAAAAATTGCCTGAAGAATGGAATAATTAGGGATGCAATCGATTCATCCCTCAGCCAATTGAAAAAATTCTAAAAAATCGTAAAAGATAAAAGAGTCTGTTGCCCTAATTCATTCCAATTAATAATTATTATTATTTCTTATATTTAATATTATAATTAATAATTTTTTCTCAACAGATTACTACGATATTCGTCATTGACCAGGGAAGCAAATAATAGTGAGCGTGCTGGTGTGTTGATGAATGAGTTTGACTTGAGGGCTTTTGTTAAAGAGACTAATGCAAAGCCATCAGAACCACTTCTAAATGGTTTTGTCTATTCTCTTTTTCCTGAGCCTGCTAGGGGTAAGAGGCGTCCCAAGTGGAAGGAAGTAATAAGCAATTTAAAGGATATGCGGATTAGTTTTGCTGTCAATGATTTCACAATTAATAGGGCATTAGCTAGGGTGTATGGCTCTATGAGTAGATTAGGAAGGGATAAAAAATAAGTGAAGTTTTATTACTTCTTAATAATCCTTTTAAGTACCAGCCCTCAATAATTAATAATTCTTGGCCTGATCAATTAGTTGCAAGTGTACCAGAATCAACTACAAGTACACCAGTGGCTAATTTATCAAGTACTAGGCGTTTAGTCGGTAATATAGATAAGACTTGTGAAAGCTGTGCGCAAGGAAATTATCATTAAGGCGTTGATTTAAATTAGTTAATGAGCTAAAACTTAGAATAAGTAGACTTAGGTTTACCAGAAAAGTACAGAGTTTTGAAGCGGCAGTCCAACAGAAGAAAGGATTCCATAGGAATGTGGAAATCCAAGTACCAGCGAGAGATAGCCAAGAACCAAGTTAATTGTAATAGCTTGAATTTAATTAATAAACTTAAGTTAAGTAGGGCTTTAATTAAAAAATAAATCATAGAAAAGAAATATTTTAATAGTGAAAAAGTAGATAGGTTGAGTAAGTTAAGTAAATGTACTATCTCAAATGATGTTAGACCAATTGCTAAGGTAAATAATTCAAATGACCTTCTTTTGGATCAAAGTGATGTATCCAAAGAGGTGAGCACTAAGTCTTGTAAGTCTTATAACTTATAAAAGCTGGCTTATAAGTTATAAGCCAGCTTTTAGGAAAATTATATATATGGCTATTTTAAATAACATGCCAATTAAAAGCATAGGGCCTATATTAAATTATTTCAATAAAACTATGCACAGTGTGGGATTAAGTAATAGTATTGCTAGGATCAATGGCGCAACCAGGGGGCTCAAGCCCCCCCAGACCCATTCGAAGGGTCTCACAATTTTTCAAAAATCGAAGAGTTTTTTTGATGGGGGGGGGGGGGTAATCAATTTTTCAATATTCCATAGGACAATGATATTTTCTCTGGATAGCCATCGGGTCTTTATCTCACAAAACATTTCATATATCAACACAGAACATTGAGATCCCACCAAAATAACACTAACATGTCACACATTCTGAGGAAAAATTGTGCACCACTAGATCTTAACTACACTCTTAAATCTTTACACTTTTCATTTTAAAATTTTTCCAGCCATGACAAGTATATAAAGAATAAAGCAGATAGACAAAATAACTCTCGAGAATTTAGAATTATTCAACCTTCATGGAAAGGATGCTCAAAATTACAAGTTTACGTGCGGATCAGTCTGATCTCATTGCATGTATCGAACTACAAGAACTCTTTTGAGCCACAAGCCTTCAGCCCGAGTTGCACTATATGCTCGATGTTGCTCTGACTCTGCCAGTTACTTCATAGGATGCAGAAAGAACATTTTCTAAATTTCGGCTTATTAAAATTCATCTTAGGACGACTGTTTCTGCTCGTCGTTTGAAAAGCTTGTTTGAGAATATCTGCTACCAAAACCGCTACTGCACTTCTTCCAGTAAATGAAATGGTGAAAAGATTTTAAGAATACTATGCAACTTAGTTTGTAGTTTTTCTTTTTTATTATTAATAAACTATCCTAATTCTTTATCATTTATAATTGGTAGTTTTTATTTAGCCCATTTACCGCCGCTACCTGAAAAAAAGTTAACATGAATTTTACATTTAGACTTGCATTATATGTTTATAATAACAACTCAAGCAAAATTGAAAACAATTATTTCATAAGTTTTAATGGGGCAAATGTTGCGAAAACGCAACGTGAGCTGGAAGTGTGACATACTTATGTGCAGTAAGAAATCATAAATAAATAGATTCAAACCACATTCATTAAAACAGAAATAAATTTCAATTGCAAATAGTTCGATAAAATTATGACTTCTAATTATTTTATTTGTTATATCAATAATTATTATTATTTTAAATACAAAAAAGCAAATTATTTAACGTGAATTACAACAGCACTCATAAACTGTTGTGCTGTTTCAAAGACGACACTGACGACGAATGTTATCTTTATTTTAATTTCATAATCAACCTATGAGAGGTTAAAAATTATATTTTCTTCAATAAAAGCTTCAAGTGTGAAGCATTTGCGGTTTGGAATTTTTTTTGAAATATAAAAATGAGCTTTCATCTACAAAATTCAACTTTTAATTATAATTTTATAAATTTCATAACATTAAAATAATAATTTCATTTTTTTATAATAACTATTGTAATGAATGACTAGGCTTATTAAAAATCATATGGGGAGCGGAGATGGCTTAGATGGTAGACGTCGGACTTGCAACTTAAAGGTTGCTTGTTCGAATCCCTGATTGGCAACCGTGAACTATCATATACCTAGTGTATATGATGCGGTGTTTGCGACGTATGCATTGAAAGATGTGTACGTCGTGTGGAGTGGCGTCTCGGCGCATAAGAACCATGGTTCCTAGAACCATTGTAACATGGCCTGCGTCTGTCAGGCTATGAACGATATAGACCTCAAAATAAAAATATAAAAAAATCATATTACGTCAAAGTTACAAAAACGCACCATTGATTTTTAAAAGCAGTGAAAAAGTTATTTTAAATATTAAAAAAATTAATTCAAGTATTTACTATCTTTTCACCCTGAAATTAAGACCAACTTTGTATAAAAATACTAAAATCGAACGAAAAAATTGAAAAATTATTTAAGCGAGGAAAGATTGTTTTGAGAAATTGTAAATGTGAACAGGAAATAAAAGATTATAAATAATAAAATGAAAAAATTTGAAATTTAATTTATGAAATTAAAATTTAAAATTTATCGTACAAAATATGTTTTAAAAAAACTCAGTATTAAAACAGCAAACAAATAAAAAAATTGATGTTCCAAAACGCAACAGTTGTAGAAAATAATATTTTTTATATATACTAAAGTTGAGCCCCCCCCCCAGCATTTTTGGCTGGTTGCGCCCCTGGCTAGGATGGCACATGAGCCAGCTGTGCTTGCCATGCTACAGTTGGGTGATCTGCTATGTCGTTGTGACACAGCAACACTGGCCCATGATGCCACCACTGTAGTAGGCAAGCACATAATAGAATGTAATTTAAGTTTAAACACCAATAATATAAATAAGATTTTAACTTTATCAGTTGGCAGAATTGCTGGTGGATCAGCACTTGATAATGCTGGCCATATCATTGCAACCCTAAGGGAAGCTGTCTATATTTATTCACAATACAATAACGTGCAAGTCGCTCAAGTACGATATCTTTTTCTTTCAAAGTTGAGATCGTGTTTTAGTGAACCAGCCCCTGTAAATAATCGTGTTCATCAGCTTTTAGTTGATGAGCTCCAGATTGATTTGCTGCAATTTTATTTTAACATTCATCCATTAGACACAATTGCAAGTGAGGCCAGAAAGTGTCTGGCCTTACTCGGTCAATCCCTAGGCATAACAGGAAACACAAGAAAGGATGGCACGGCAGTTTCTTTTCTTTACAACCTTTCCAAACTCAGGTGATTATGCTTTTGTTATGATTCTCAATGGTTTCTAAATGATTATAGTTGTGGAGGCTCCCTTCCTAACTTCAAAGAAGACCTAAACTACACTCTTAAATCTTTTCACTTTTCATATGTAAATTTTTCCAGCCATGACAAGTATATAAACAACAACGCAGAAAGACAAAAAAATTCCCGAGCTTTCAGAATGATTCAACCTTGATGGAAAGGATGCTGAAACTGAGCAAAGTCAGCTCAAAATCACATCAACACATCAAGTTTACGTGCGGATCAGTCTGATCTAATTGCATGTATCGAACTGCAAGAACTCTTTTGAGCCACAAGCTTTCAGCCCGAGATGCACCATATACTCGATGTTGCCCTGACAATTGAGCAATTATCTAAACAAGGAAAGATTGTTTTGAGAAATTTTAAATGTGAACAGGAAATAAAGATTATAAATAATTAAATGAAACAATTTGACATTTAACTTATGAAATTAAAATTTAAAATTTATTGTACAAATATGTGAAAAAACTCGGTATTAAAACAGCAAGAAAATATAAAAATTTATGTTGCAAAACGCAACAGCTGCGGTTAATAGGTTGAACAATTATTTTCCTAAACTAAAGTTGAGCCTCCCCCCCAGCATTTTTGGCTGGTTGCGCCCCTGTCCAGACGCCAGGTCAACAATATTTATTAACATTAAAACGGACAACATTTTACAGTTTCAATGAACTGTCAATGGGCAATCCAGATTGCAGAAAAATTAAATTTAAGAAAATCTGGCATCTTTCAATCTAGATTGCTAAAGAGATTCGGCTGATGCTGCATTTCTATTGCTAACTTTAGTTATGTCAGTAAAAGATGTATAAGTAGTGAAGTCATCAGCCTAAGTTTGACTATCTAAGGAATATGAATATTAGGTAGTTCAGAGGTGTAGTGAAAGTCCAAGGATTGAGCCTTGTGGAAGACCGGTAAGAGACAGGTAATATTGCGCCAAAGATGATTACATTTATTAAGTTAACCGATGATTTAAGCCGAACACGACCCTAGCTCAATTTCAACTCTAATGTGTTTTTAATTACAAGATTGTTTTTAGTGCTTTTTTCTTCATATACCTGACAACGATAAGCACACAAAATCTACCTCTTTTTGTTGTTTGGCACCTGAATCACAGACGTCGCAACACCGTAAGTCTTGTTGTTTTTGTTGTTGGCAACCTGTTTGACTACACTCACGTGACAAGATCCTGACCAATGACAGGCTTTCTCTTCACTTCGAATGAATTCTTCGTAATATGGCGAAAGGGAAGATGACGAATGTTCTTCCATGAATTCGCTGTTCAGACTCTTCGGGTCGCATCTCTTGTCGTGGTCGTTGTTGTAGTAGTTGTTGGGGGTGTTCTGTTTGTTTGATGAATGACTCGTAGTGGAAAGAAGTTTATTGAAGTAAAGTTGTTGTTGTTGGTAGTAGTAGTACTGGTCGTAGTTGTTATAGACTGGAAAAGTGGGTGGTGGTGTTGCTTTGGATTTTTTGTTTGTGAGAAGATTGTCGTCGTTATCATTGTTGTTTTGGCTGTCGCTTTTGTTGTTGTGGTTGTTACTGCTGTTGTCGCCTTTGTTGTTGGCGTAGACGCAGGAAGAAAATGAACCAAGTTCTGAAAATAAAGTGAGTTTGTTGGAAGAGTGTTGTTGTTGAACGCTTTCTGCTGTTTTGTTTTTATTGTTGTTGAAGTCAGTGTATTTAGTTTGGTTGTTGTACGCATTGTCGTTGTTGGTATTGTTGTGTCTGTTGCTGAGTTCGTATGAAGGGTAGACGTTTTTGTTATCGACACAACTGGGTAATGGGGTTGTTGTTGTTGTTGGCGAAGTGGAAGAGATCGAGTAGTTGTTCTTGGTATATTCAATAGGTTTATAATCACTATTGTAACCGCCATTAGTGAAATTTTGTTGTTGGTAGTAGTATTGTTGGTTGCGTTGTTGAGCTAGAAAGTCGTAATAGTTGTAGTTGTTGTTGTTGCTGCTGGGTTCATGTTGTTGTAGGTCATAGTAGCGCTCGTAGTGTTTGAGGGCTACTTCAGTGTTACAATGTAGGGAGGTATAGAAGGAATGATAACCACGGTAGAGTAGAGATGGATCCAGTGAGCAGGATGTGTACGATGGGTTGAAGGGGTAGAGGGCGTTGTTGCTGGTGTCGTTGTGAGCATAGAATTGTTCGTTATTGAATAATCTCGCGTCATAAATATTGTTGTTGCTGTTGAAGTAGTCGCTTTTGTTGTTGGACGAACTGTTATTTTTGTTGGTGTTGTAGAATGCACAAGCGTTAAGGCCAAACATGCTAGCCAATCCAGCACTCGAATACAGCAACTCTGATTTGCTCGAGTACTTTTGTGCTAGTTGTTTGCGCTGTCTTTTGTTGCTGTTGTTATTAATATTGTTGTTGCTGCTGTTGTTGTAGTTTGTTGGCAATAAGAGTTGTTGTTGTGCGTTTTTGCTCTTTTTCTGTTTACATTTAAATACATCTACATCATTTCGAGGAGTGGTGGTGGTTGAGGGGGTGTAGCCGTTGACGAGTGTTATCTGGGCTGGATCGTCATTGGGGGTAATTAGGTCAGTGGGGTCGGCGTCAATGATTGGGTAAGGGAGTTTGAATTCGGAACCTCTTTTCTTCACCAGGTCCATTCCTTCATCTTCCCTGTTCCAAGCAGCAGTGGTTGATTGTAGATATTTAAAGCATTTTGTTTTTCAATTATTATTATTTTAAAATATGATTATTTTTTCAAAGATAATAATGTGTCAATTATTTATTATTTGTAATAAAATATTTGATTTTATTTATATTTTACAAATATTTTTTTTTAATGTGTGTAACTATAGTATAAACTTTGAAATTAATAAATAAATAAACTACCACCACAATCCAAGAACAAGATGCAAAAAATGAAAAAGGTACCAAAGACTCTAAAAAGATGGACGGGGTACTGCTCAGATCTTCACAACAGCAGAACCACAGGGGGCACAGAAGTGATAGATGAAGTTGAGCAAGCGATTGAATCACTGAAGAAAGGAAAGTCGGCCGGAGTGGACCACATCCCAGGTGAACTAGTACAAAACGATGTATTAATTGATTTCTTTCAAATTTGACAAAGTATGGCATGGAGAATTGTGAGCCATGAAACCAGCAGCACAAGAGACTGGTTTAAAATCCGAGTGGAACTGAAAGAGGGTTGTTTACTTTCTTCTACTCTCTTCAACATCTTCCTAGAAAGAATCATTACTTAAACTTTATAAAACCACGAAAAAATGACAGCATTGGTAGAAGACATTTGTAAATACATGATTCGCAGTTGGCACACAGATCTAGAGTGACAGCATCATCAAAAAACCAAGGGCAACAAGCGTTTCAGAGAGATATCGAAGGTAATGAGAGTTCTGGAAATTTAATTTTTTTCATATTCGAGTTAAGGACACAGTAGCTCAATGTCTTGTCGGTAAGTACAGGTTACAGTTGAACTTTCAAACTTTCATTGAGTCTTGGATATATTTCAGTGACAAACAGAATTACATCTTGCAAGTGGTACCATATTTTATGACCATAAGTTGGACCTTGAGATTTTCGACAGTTGGGACACCCACTTGTGGATTGTATTGATCTCAAAATAACCACTTATATGTTTCATGAAATAGGATGGTTTTCATGATACTCTCAAGATTATTGAGTTTAGTTTTTTTTAAACAAATTAGTAAAATTATTGATTTTAAAGTTGTCAAGTGGATTTTATTAGTCATAAATAGTTTGTTTGTTTGCCTGTACCATGAAACTGCAATATTTATTGAAATGAATGTATTTAGGTTAGTCATTGTTTTTAAGTAATTAAATCAAGTCTTTATTGCTTTTCACACGATCAATCAATCAATCAATCAAATAGATTTCTATAGCGCTCTTTCTTCAAATTCAAGAGCGCTCGTAAATAAATTTGTCGAACAGATATGTCTTCAGATCCTTACGAAAAGTAAATAATGATTTAGAAGTAGTTAAATAAGGAGGTAATGAGTTCCAAATATATGGACCTGCATAATGGAAAGAACGTTTAGCAAAAGAGTTATTAATGGAAGGGATGAAATAATGATTTTGAGTGGATGATCTTAAATGACTTCTATGAGGGTGAGTTATTAATGATTTGAGGTATATTGGGGATACTGGGGAGTTTTTTAATTTAAACATAAAAACACAGATTTTAAATATAATCCTAAATTTGATGGGGAGCCAATGTAATAAGATGAGAGAGGGTGTAATGTGGTGGTAAATAGGAGTACGGCTAACGACTCTAGCAGCATAATTAAATACTTTATTTAATGGTTTTAAAGTAGTTTCAGGTAAATTATAGTAGAGTGAGTTACAACAGTCAATTCGAGATAAAACAAGTGCAGAGACTAACATCTTTAAAGAAGGGTCATCTAAGTAAGGTAATAATTGTCTGATACGTCTGAGATGAAAATAGCAAGATTTAGTGACTGATAGAATTTGGTTTGATAAGGTTAATTTTGAGTCGAAAATAAATCCTAAGCTACGAATATGATTAGATGGAACAATAGTATGAGTGGAGAAATTACATGGACCAATAATTAGTTTACCATTTTTAAACCCTCAAGAGTTTTAGTTTTCAAATTAGATGATTTTGGGTCTTAAGTAGAGATCGGACATGGACGATTTTTCATTTCCGTCCCGTCCCGTTCCCGATAGGCCAACAGAATTTTGTTTCTCGTCCCATCCCGTTCCCGCAACTCGATTCCCGGTCCCAACCCGTTCCCGAAACTTTTTTGTTTTTTGATTAATTTTCGCTGCCGTTTTGACTGGTCACAAACTTGCTAGTCTTAACATTTGTTGAAATTTACTATTTGAAAGTCAGAATATTTATTTTAAAAACATAAAAAGATGATTTAAATTTCAAATAATTATTGAAATGAAAGTATTGAAGTTAGTCATTGTTTTTAAGTCATTCTTTATTGCTTTTCACACGTGTTAAAGCGTCAAGAGTTTTAAATTTCCAATTAGATGATTTTGGGTCTGAAATTAAACGACCACATGTTGAAAAATTCCATTCACAGAGAATATAACTTGTAGGTATACTAAACAAAATTTTGGCTACTTCTTTTATTATTTGAAAATTGCTCATTTTATTCGAAAAAAATAAAACATCTTTATAATCTTCAATTTTGTTGGGACGTAATTGTGAATATTTGTCCAATTCATCCTCTTCTGAAGTTTTTTCTTCGTTCCTTATTATTAATTCTTCAATAATATTAGAAATATGTTTTTTGACAACATTCTTATTCTCCACAACTGCGAATATAAAATCATTCGTATAATTTGATAGTATAATAATTTTATTATACTTTTTACGTTATAGAAACAAAAATAATAGGTCTAAATAACCATAATTTGTTTTTTTCTCAACGGCACTGCAGCTTGGTCTGGCTGTACAAAATAGAATTAAATTTTTTATACTGAAAGTCTTGGTATTTTTTATTCTATCCGAAACTCTTTTAATATTATTCTTTCATACTGGGGATGCAGCAGACATTCTGCCATATGAATAAGATCAATTGGCATCTTTTTTTGTCTAAATGATCAACTGAACAGTCAACTGGAAATTAATAATTCCAATTCAAAGTCTTAATTTATAAAAGAAAATAATATAACTGACCAGTTTAATTTCATCTGAAAAGTTTTCATCATCACCCATTTGTTATAATCTCTCTATTATTTGGACTCGCCATAAAGACTTCAAATGTAGTGTTGGAGGTTTTGACATTGACAACGCAATGGTGGCTTGGTTATACATTTCTATTGCATATAATACTCATTTTAAGAACGGAGTATCGATGAAATAGAGATTTCCATACTTATAAGTTGCTGAAAAAAACTTGTTAAAGAATCCACTCTCAATAACTTTTAATCCCGTTTTCCCCGTTCCCGATTTGAATGTTGATTCTTGTTCCCGATTTGAGTCTCGTTCCCGTTTTTTCTCGTTTTCGATTTGAAAATTGATTCCCGTTCCCGTCCTAAGAACCTATTTTTCACACCCGCGGGTACCCGGTCAGATCGGATACCCAGTCCGACCTCTAGTTTCAACCATTTGTATGCTTCACGATTTTAAATTAAACTGAAAAAACAAAACAGACTTATTTAAATCTTTTTTTTAAATTATAAAAATATTTTTACTTGAAAATAGTTAAAATATGTTCATGATTTGTAAAAATCAAAATATTGAACATTTTAAAGTGCGTTCTGAGCTCACAATTTGACAATCGTCAAAATAGGGTTTTTGAACTTGTTGCGTCTGTAAAAATATTGAAATTTTTTTTTTGGAAGTGGGGTTTCATATGAACATCATATGATTAACTGGAAAAAAATATTTATACATTTAAATTAGAAGATAAAAACACCTTAATGTACATTCAATGGCTGATGCCGTTGTGGTATGAAAAGTTATAACTATTACGTTAGATGGCGGTGTATGCAGAGAATGAAGTCTGGCTTGCTGTTTTTGTAGATTACCTGTGTGAGAAATAATATTATATTTTAAAACTTAGAACTTGTAAAAAAACGTTTAACAACTTTACAAGCAACAAGATTCACTAGATTATGGTAAAAGAGCAGCACTCTAACAACTACAAAAACAACAACACTCCAACAACTACAAAAACAACAATAACACTCTAACAAATAGAAAAACAACAACAACAACAACACTCCAAAAAATAGAAAAACAACAAAAACAGCACTCTGAAAACTAGCAATACAACAAAAGCAACCGACCGCATACTCACAACCTCCATGTGTTGAGGTGGGGGTGTTTGCAATCAATGGTGTGTAAACAAAACCATTTTGCCAGGTTTTTTCCTCTCAAAACAGTAGTTGCACTGACCGCGTCTATCATGCAAGAGGCTGGAAACATTGAGCCCAACCCTGAACTTAATTTTATGTGTTTGGAAAAACCATCCGTGTCAACAAGCGTCCTGTACTGTGCTCAGAATGATAACAACTAGCGCATGAGACCTGCTCAAAACTGTGCAAAAATCAAGTTGCTCCTGCTCAGAAGTTGAAATGCCCAGATGCAGTGATCAGAGGAACGCCAGCACCTTCCAGCCGACATCGATCGTCTTGAGTTCTACTCTAAACCAACCACAACTGCAGTGCTCTTAATGCAGCAAAACCCACAGAAGAGGTGCCATGCGTCATAAAGGAACCTGTAGATGTCAGCGATGCGAGAACAGCGTGGACGCCCGGCAACAGTGTCACTTCAACTGCAGAAGCATGAGGGATTAATTACGCGAGCAGTGCACAGAGCAGAAAAAAACTCGGTGTTGGGGATTAATAGGACTGCGGTGCATTTGGAGCAAATAGACGTGCTTGAAGATTGCTTTACTTGCAAGGAGCTTGACATCGATTTCCTACAAAATTTCTTCCTATTGAGAAGCTAGACCGACAAAAAATATGTGAGACACACGGTGAAAGACGAATTACCCTAGTGAATAAATAAATTCCTTATCACAACGAAACTGATCTGTCCACATCCCCCATCGAACTCATCAGCGTAGTTCTGCTCAAAAGAATCATAAAGATCTGCTTCACCAATGTCTACTGGAGATCGAAGTCGCCAAGATTGAAAAATCTAATAATCCGGAGTTTGCGTCGTGGTTGATCGAGAACTCTTGCACCTCCATTGAAAATAACTTACAAAGATCAGCAAAACACGAGCGAACGCATTCATTCAGGAATACGCAAGCATCAACCAAGTCAAGAGTGACAAGGAACATAAAATAACCAAGGTGTCTATCAATTGCAATCTCAACCACGTCCGTTCCACCCCCGAGAAAGAGATCGAGAGAGCTTTCACGCTGTATGAGCAGGCAAGGCCCCTGGACCTTAAAACATCAGCAGCGACATGTTGAAACACCTACCCAGCAGTGCACAACAACACATACTCAACATCTGCTGAAAACGTAGTCAGTGGCGGGATGCCATCATCATCCCGATTATGAAACATGATAAAACCCGGCCGATGTGTCAAGTTACCATCCGATCAGTCTTACCTCGGTGGTGGGAAAACTCTTGGATAAGATGATCAAGGCCAGGATGATGTGGATGTTGGAAAAGAAGCAGATCCTGCGTGACAACCAGTCGGGGTTCAATTCAGAGAGAGAAACTATAGACCAATGCATACGCCTCACCCAAACCATCGACGATGGGTTCAAACCAAGGCCTTCGCGACCCACCATCTTCACTCAGTACGACAACAACCGAGCCTTTGACACAGTGTTCAAAAATGGCTGCGGAACAAACGGGTTGACTTCGGCATCCCTCCTGCTTCATCGCCTACATCAAAGGGTGGGTTGTCAACCGTCGAGCCAGGGCAAAGTACAATGAGACCATTAGCAGCGCAAAAGTATTCAGGAGCAGTAATGTCGCTGATACTCACCAAACTGCGCAACAAAGAGTTCGGAATTATATAAAAAAACACCTCTGAACTATCACAACAAAAACAACAAGACTCCGACAACAAGTAATTAAATAAAAACAACACTCAAACAACTATCAATGCAAAATCACTCTAATAACATGCGTAGGAACCTTAGAACTGGTTTGCAACCAGACCCATCGCATCTCCTTCGTCATCAGTCTGTACGCGATTAGTCCTGAGCTTCCTGTCTTGATCACTGTGTTGTTGTGGTTTAAATTGATTAAAAAAACAAAATACACACACACACACACACACACACACACACACACACACACACACACACACACACACACACACACACACACACACACACACACACACACACACACACACACACACACACACACACACACACACACACACACACACACACACACACACACACACACACACACACACACACACACACACACACACACACACACACACACACACACACACACACACACACACACACACACACACACACACACACACACACACACACATACATACACACACACACAAACATACACTCGAGATGGGCAGAAGCATGGTAAGATAGGTCTTCAGGATGCACAAGGTCATAACCTCCCATCTGTAACAACTCCTCGTCTGTGTACTCAAACACTAGTCGACCCCTGTGTGTTTGTGCGTGTGTGTGTGTGTGTGTTTGTTGTGTGTGTGTGTGTGTGTGTGTGTGTGTGTGTGTGTGTGTGTGTGTGTGTGTGTGATGTGTGTATGTGTTTGTGTGTGTGTGTTTGTGTGTGTGTGTGTGTTTGTGTGTGTGTGTGTGTGTGATGTGTGTTTGTGTGTGTGTGTGTGTTTGTATGTTTTTGTGTGTGTGTGTTTGTGTGTGTTTGTGTGTGTGTGTGTGTGTGTGATGTGTGTATGTGTTTGTGTGTTTGTGTGTGTGTGTTCTTGTACACTTTAGTACAACCCTTACCCCCCACCTGGGGTCCATGGTCAGGGGGGACATATCCATTTTATGTTTACTCTTGAAGGTGTAGTCTCTGGGCGGGAGGTCGGAGAGCGGCAACGGACCGAACGGGCAGCAAAGGGCGAAAAGCGCCAGTTGCCCGTCGATATTGGTCGTTTTGAAGTTTTGACCGAGCAAGGGTCGAATTTTCCCGGATATTTCTAACGTCTGTTGTTGCATGTGTAATCTTGTGTGGTTAAAAAGAGCCTACTTAGTGTATATAATAATGATATAGAAGTGTATTATTAAAGATTTTATTGAATAAGCAAGTGCTCATTAACTTAAAATAATCAAGCAGACTTTCAATAATTATTACACTTAATTATTTGTATTATATTAAATGGAGATTTTCAGCGAGCTCACAATGAAGCCAGAAGCGTTGTCGAGCAGGCATCGGAACCTCACCCTGAAGCACCTCTGCAGCAGCTTACTGTTCTCTGTTGCATTGAAAGAATAAAATAAATTCTTTTGACCATCAATTCACACACACAATTATTTACCCATTCAACTGATCTTAAATCACTTTTTTTCTACATCTTTCTCACAACATTTTCTAAATCCTTCTTCTCTCAAAAGAATCTTTCTATTGTCTTTCTCTAATTTTTTCTTCTTTTTTCTTCATCTTCTCTTAATCCTTCCTCAGCTTTCTCTCAACTTTCCTTTATCTTCTTTTCTTTTTTCCTTTATCTTCTTTTCTTCTTTCCTTTATCTTCTTTTCTTCTTCTCTTTATCCTCTTTCCATCTCATCCCTGAACTCCCACTTATCCTCTTTTTTTCTTACCGGGTAGAATGGCCTGATCAAGCGTCATCTCATGCAACGAGCCAGCGATGTCTTGTCGCCAAGAGAGCTGGTACTTGAAGTGCTCTCTATCTTCTGAATGGATGAGCTCCAGGGCACTCTGGTGGATGATGTCCGACTGTAAGGGAATGTTTTTGGAGCTTTGGCAGTGTTTTAGTGAGGGAAGAAGATAGGAAAAGATTATGTGTTTTAGTAAGAAGGTTAATATGAAGATGAGGTGTTTTAGTGGGAGAGAGGGAAAGGGAAAGAAGAAAATGATATATTTTAAAGGAAGGGAAAAGAGTAATAAGAAGATCCAGTGTTTTCATTCAGAAGAGGAAAGGGGGGAAAAGGGAAAAAAAGGGTCAGATAAACTAAAGATATAGCCTTTTAAGAAAGTCAGATAAAATGTGTTTTGGTAGGGGGCTGGAGATAAAGAGAAATGAGATTTTTTGATGAAAAGATGAAGAAGAGATGAGATGTTCTAGTGAAGAAAGGTTAAGTAAAGTTGAAGTGTTTTGGTACTAGAGTGATGGGAGATCAAGTGTTTTGGTGGAAGAGAGAAGATGTTTTTGTGGGAAAAGAAAAAGAAAAAATGAGATGTTTTGGTGGAAGAAAATGAAAAGGTTAGATGTTTTGGTGGAAGAAAATGAAAAGATTAGAGGTTTTGGTGAAAGAAAATAGATTATGGAAAAATAAGATGTTTTGATGAGAAAGGAGGAAGAGATGATAAGGTGTTTTAATACAAGAAAGGAGATGAACGAAGAATAAAGTGTCACATGCCCTTGACATGAAACAGAGTTGTTTCAGTAGAATAGTTTTTTGTAATAAGCTGAATTTAATTTGTAGTTAATGTTGGATGTTATACAGGTCTGTAGTCTATTGGTTGTTACTCCTTCAAATATGTTTGATAATGTACTTAAATTCGAAGTTGGGCGACAATTGGCCGGAGAAAAGATATTAAAGTTGTGCTTTGTGAGCAAGGGTAGGATTTTGTCTATTTCGAATAAAAATGGAAACAGCCATCTCCAAAAATTAAGTTAATTATTTTCATTAGAA
>OX030968.1:5990400-5995400 GCA_943735955.1 Piscicola geometra | reverse complement strand
CATCCATCCATCCATCCATCCATCCATCCATTCATCCGTCCATCCATCCATCCATCCATCCATCCATCCATCCATCCATTCATCCATTCATCCGTCCATCCATCCATCCAACCATCAAACCCTCCTTCCATCCATCTATCTATCTATCTATCCATTCATCTATCTATCTATCCATCCTACCATCCATCCATCCATCCATCCACCCATCCATCCATCCATCCACCCATCCATTCATCCATTGATTTTTATTTTTAATCATTCGTCTTGTTTGTCCATTCATCAACTGATTCACTATATTCGAACCTGTCTTCAACATGTCTTCAACATGTCTTCAACATGTCTTCAACATGTCTTCAACATGTCTTAAACCTGTCTTCAACATGTCATCAACATGTCTTCAACATGTCTTCAACCTGTCTTCAACCTGTCTTCAACATGCCTTCAACATGTCTTCAACATGTCTTCAACATGTCTTCAACATGTCTTCAACATGTCTTCAATATGTCTTCAACATGTCTTCAACATGTCTTCAACATGTGTTAAACCTGTCTTTAACATGTCATCAACATGTCTTCAGCATGTCTTCAACATGTCTTCAACATGTCTTCAACATGTCTTTAACATGTCATCAACATGTCTTCAACATGTCTTCAACATGTCTTCAACATGTCTTCAACATGTCTTCAACATGTCTTCAATATGTCTTCAACATGTCTTCAACATGTCTTCAATATGTCTTCAACATGTCTTCAACATGTCTTCAACATGTCTTCAACATGTCATCAACATGTCTTCAACATGTCTTTAACATGTCATCAACATGTCTTCAACATGTCTTCAACATGTCTTCAACATGTCTTCAACATGTCTTCAACATGTCTTCAACATGTCTTCAACATGTCTTCAACATGTCTTCAACATGTCTTCAACATGTCTTCAACATGTCTTCAACATGTCTTCAACATGTCTTCAACATGTCTTCAATATGTCTTCAACATGTCTTCAACATGTCTTCAACATGTCTTCAACATGTCTTCAACCTGTTTTCAACATGTCTTCAACATGTCTTCAACATGTCATCAACATGTCTTCAACCTGTCTTCAACCTGTCTTCAACATGTCTTCAACATGTCTTCAACATGTCTTCAACATGTCTTCAACATGTCTTCATCATGTCTTCAACATGTCTTCAACATGTCTTCAACATGTCTTCAACATGTCTTCAACATGTCTTCAATATGTCTTCAACATGTCTTTAACATGTCTTCAACATGTCTTCAACATGTCTTCAACATGTCTTTAACATGTCTTCAACATGTCTTTAACATGTGTTCAACCTGTCTTCAACATGTCTTCAACATGTCTTCAACATGTCTTTAACATGTCTTCAACATGTCTTCAACATGTCTTCAACATGTCTTTAACCTGTCTTCAACATGTCTTTAACATGTCTTCAACATGTCTTCAACATGTCTTTAACATGTCTTCAACATGTCTTCAACATGTCTTCAACATGTCTTCAACATGTCTTCAACATGTCTTCAACATGTCTTCCGCATGTCTTCAACATGTCTTTAACATGTCTTCAACATGTCTTCAACATGTCTTCAACATGTCTTCACCATGTCTTCAACATGTCTTCAACATGTCTTCAACATGTCTTCAACATGTTTTCAATTTTTCTTCCATCTGTCTTCAAAATGTTTTCAACATGTTTTCAACCTGTCCTTAACCTGTCTTCAACATGTCTTCAACATGTTTTCAACATGTCTTCAACATGTTTTCAATTTTTCTTCCATCTGTCTTCAAAATGTTTATAACATGTCTTCAACCTGTCTTCAACCTGTCTTCAACCTGTCTTCAACCTGTCTTCAACCTGTCTTCAACATGTCTTTAACCTGTCTTCAACGTGTTATCAACATGTCTTCAACATGTCTTCAACATGTCTTCAACATGTCTTCAACATGTCTTCAACATGTTTTCAACATGTCTTCAACATGTTTTCAACATGTCTTCAACATGTTTTCAATTTTTCTTCCATCTGTTTTCAAAATGTTTATAACATGTCTTCAACATATCTTCAACATGTCTTCAACCTGTCTTCAACCTGTCTTCAACTTGTCTTCAACATGTCTTCAACCTGTCTTCAACATGTCTTCAACATGTCTTCAACATGTCTTCAACCTGTCTTCAACGTGTCTTCAACCTGTCTTCAACATGTCTTCAATATGTCTTCAACATGTCTTCAACATGTTTTCAACCTGTCTTTAACCTGTCTTCAACATGTCTTCAACATGTTTTCAATTTTTCTTCCATCTGTCTTCAAAATGTTTATAACATGTCTTCAACATATCTTCAACATGTCTTCAACCTGTCTTCAACCTGTCTTCAACCTGTCTTCAACATGTCTTTAACCTGTCTTCAACGTGTTTCTCAACATGTCTTCAACATGTCTTCAACATGTCTTTAACATGTCTTCAACATGTCCTCAACATATCTTCAATATGTCTTCAACATGTCTTCAACATGTCTTCAACATGTCTTCAACATGTGTTCAACCTGTCTTCAACATGTCTTCAACATTTTTTCAATTTTTCTTCCATCTGTCTTCAAAATGTTTTCAACATGTTTTCAACCTGTCCTTAACCTGTCTTCAACATGTCTTTAACATGTGTTCAACCTGTCTTCAACATGTTTTCAACATGTCTTCAACATGTCTTCAACATGTGTTCAACCTGTCTTCAACATGTCTTCAACATGTTTTCAATTTTTCTTCCATCTGTCTTCAACATGTCTTCAACATGTCTTCAACATGTCTTCAGCATGTCTTCAACCTGTCTTCAACATGTCTTTAACATGTCTTCAACATGTCTTCAACATGTCTTCAACATGTCTTCATCATGTCTTCAACATGTCTTCAACATGTCTTCAACATGTCTTCAACATGTGTTCAACCTGTCTTCAACATGTCTTCAACATGTTTTCAATTTTTCTTCCATCTGTCTTCAACATGTCTTCAACATGTCTTCAACATGTCTTCAGCATGTCTTCAACATGTCTTCAACATGTCTTCAACATGTCTTCAACATGTCTTCAACATGTCTTCAACATGTCTTCAACATGTCTTCAACATGTCTTCAACATGTCTTCAACATGTCTCCAACATGTCTTCAACATGTCTTCAACATGTCTTCAACATGTCTTCAACATGTCTTCAACATGTCTTCAACATGTCTTCAACAGTCTTCAACCTGTCTTCAACATGTCTTTAACATGTGTTCAACCTGTCTTCAACATGTCTTCAACATGTCTTCAACATGTCTTTAACACGTCTTCAACCTGTCTTCAACCTGATTTCAACATGTCTTCAACATGTCTTCAACATGTCTTCAACATGTTTTCAATTTTTCTTCCATCTGTCTTCAACATGTCTTCAACATGTCTTCAACATGTCTTCAACATGTCTTCAACATGTCTTCAACATGTCTTCAACATGTCTTCAACATGTCTTCAACATGTCTTCAACATGTCTTCAACATGTCTTCAACATGTCTTTAACATGTCTTCAACATGTCTTTAACATGTCTTCAACATGTCTTCAACATGTCTTCAACATGTCTTCAACATGTCTTCAACATGTCTTCAACATGTCTTCAACATGTCTTCAACATGTCTTCAACATGTCTTCAACATGTCTTCAACCTGTCTTCAACCTGTCTTCAACAACCTTCATCCTTCTATGGTCTTGAAGCCCGACCGGGTTTACGCCACGTTAATAACACTCGTCGTGTTATTGTATATTCTATAGAAAACTTGCTTGTGGTTGCAAGCATTGAGGAGAAACGCTTCAGTTTCGTGGTGGTGGTGATGGTGGTAGTGGTGGTGGTGATAGTGATGGTCGTGGTGGGGGTGGTGGTGAAGGTGATGGTTGTGATAGTGGTGGTGGTGGTGATGGTGGTAGTGGTGGTGGTGATGGTGGTGGTGATGATGGTGGTAATAGTAGTGGTGGTGGTGCTGGTAGTGATGGTTATGCATTGGAATAGAGTGTATTATGGGAAAGACATCACAGAAAAAAGTAGGTTTAATGAATGAAAGAATGACTAAAGAATGGATGGATGGATAAACCAAGTGGATGGATGGATAAACCAAGTGGATGGATGGATAAACCAAGTGGATGGATGGATAAACCAAGTAGATGGATGGATAAATCGAGTGGATGGATGGATAAATCGAGTGGATGGATGGATAACCCGAGTGGATGGATGGATAAACCGAGTGGATGGATGAGTGAGTATGCATGCACGGAATGAAGGCTTCGAAGTTGCGTCATTGATTAGCTAATATCCTCGTTGCCTGAACCCGCTTTAAACTTCGCGTTCCTTCGATTGTAGTTCATTGAAGTCAGGCATTCGTATGTATTTAATCATTTAATAGAAGCTAAGCATTAGTTATTTGAATGGTTTTTATCATTAAATAGAAGCCAAAGATTATTTTTTTGAAAGAATTTCATCATTGGATAGAAGTTTAGCTTTGTTCATTCAAATTTATTTAATCATTTAATAGAAGTTAAGGATTAGTTATTTGAATTTCGTCCTAATTTGATGGAATTCATTGTTACTTTGGAGTCTTTCATTGTTTTTCATCGATAGAAATAATATTTTATGAATTGTTTGATGATGATGATGAAGATGATGACGTCGAAGATTTTGATGATGATGTTGATCATCATCACCACCATCATGTCAGATCGAACAACAAACATAGAATTCAAATTTTATCCCTCGTAAAAGAGCATTAATAAAAGTATGGCGCAAGAAATTCGCTAAAAAATGCAATTTTTAAAACGCTGACAAAAGGTCTCCTAATTTGAGGTAAAATAATGTTAGTTGTTCAAAAAATTTCTAAACTTCGTCTTGTAACTTTGTGGTGTTGGAATGTCTCGGGAGACCCATGAAAAGCGCGCAGTAGATGTGAGAGATAGTCTGTAATTGAGAGAGGAG
>OX030968.1:5922900-5982900 GCA_943735955.1 Piscicola geometra | reverse complement strand
AGCCCATACCTCGGAAGAAACTCTTGGTGCGTAAGTAGCTGACTGCGAGTCTCAGGATAGAGAGCTTATCCAGCTTGGTGATGATGGCCGCTTCGAAAGGCAGCAGAGAAGCGAGCATTTCCAACTCGGAGTTGAGTCGTTCTCGATGCCGCTTGCTGGGGTTGCTCTTCTGCGCTCCTTCCTTCAGAGACGGCTTGGAGTGTCTGTGGGCAGGTTTTGAGGAGGCTTAATCTCGAAGAAAAGGTGAGTAGAATGGATTTTTGAAATGCTTCATTGAGTTCTGCTGAAAAGCCAACTACGGTAAGAACTCAAACATGCAGTAGCCATGAAAGAGACAAGCCCTGTCGATGAACCAAAGTTTCTAAGATTCGCAGGTAGTTGCATTCTGAGTAAAACTAATTAAATATCAAAATAGCTCGGAAAGAAGTTTTTTCTCCTTGACAGCGGTTTCCCATCGATTCCAAATCTTGCGTTGAGTCTTTTCTCGAGGACTTCCCACTAATTCATTCATCATGAACTTCTTTTACTTCTTTTATTTGTTCATCCTCGAAGAATCTGTCATTGTCAGGCATTGTAGTGGTATAGACGCTATTGTTCTTTACACATAAAAACACGTATGCACATACACAGCCATACTTATGAACACATTCAAACATACGAACACAAAAACACATTTAACTATGAAAATAATAAGAGACAGTTAAAAATAATAAGACAGACAAATAATAAGAGACAGATAAAAATATTTGTAAACATATAGATACACGTGTATTCAAGCATACAATTATAGGTTTATAAAAAATATTATAATAATAGTTATTATTATAATTATAAAAAGTATAATAATAACAAAAATAATAATAAGAAGAAGAATAATAATAATATTAATATTAATATTATTCCTCAACCTCCTTACCATACCACACCACATGCAACCTCAACCCACCCTGGTCCACAACCTCATCACCAAACCACACCACATGCAACCTCAACCCACCCTGGTCCACAACCTCATCACCAAACCACACCACATGGAACCTCAACCCACCCTGGTCCACAACCTCATCACCAAACCACACCACATGCAACCTCAACCCACCCTGGTCCACAACCTCATCACCAAACCACACCACATGCAACCTCAACCCACCCTGGTCCACAACCTCATCACCAAACCACACCACATGCAACCTCAACCCACCCTGGTCCACAACCTCATCACCAAACCACACCACATGCAACCTCAACTCACCCTGGTCCACAACCTCATCACCAAACCACACCAAATGCAACCTCAACCCATCCTGATCTTCCACTTTCTCACCATACCACACCACATGCAACCTCAACCAACAGAATCCCACCATCTTTATACCACACCATACCACACCTCATAAATTCCACCTTCTCAACACTGCACAGAACCACAAAACATAAAACATAACTATCTGCCACTTAACCAAACTAATCCACATTTAACCACACCTCACCACGCCACTCCGCACTTTACCATATCACACAGAGGCACAAAGAAGCACACAGAAACACATAGATCGTCTAATTTGAATGCAACAAGCTGATTGGCTCACCTCTGACCTCTGACGTCACGCACAAATTAGAACACACCACCTTGCGTGAGTCTCAACTTGCTTCTGTTCTTGCCATTATTTCGCTTTTTTTGCGTTTGCAAAATAAAAGCTCCCTAGCGAGGCATCTTATGTTGCTTTTTTCAAGTAAAAATGTAACTTTTGAGCTCTGCTTTGTAGCAAAAATTGAAGTTATTTTAATATCTGATGAAAAGACCTGCGTGGTTTTTTCAACTCATAAAACTAACTTAATATTTTAAATATGTAGCGCTCAATTTGAAGCTCATTTGAGCACCAGTGAAGAGGCTCAACTCCGTGCAGATGGTTGTTGCAACAGCGAGTTTCTTTGATTCTTCTGATTAACTGCAATTTAGCACTATAATTCAAGCAAATGTCATGTCTTGAAAATGATGATGATGATTTTCATAATTTTTTTTATTACTAATAATTATCTTTTTTCATTCATTTTACTCATTTTTTTATATATTTGTATATCATCATCATCATGATTATCGTGACCATCATCATGATCATCATCATCATTATGATCCTCATGATCATAATGATGATCATGATCATGATCATTCTCATCACCATCATCACCATCATCATCACCATCCTCGTCATCATATAATGTATGTAGATGCCAATTAATCAGTACACTCAAGCTACTAACGGCCTGACATTCCTACGTCTTCTTTTCGTTGCGTACATTTTCGCTGTTGTTGTAGTTGCTGTTGTGGCTGTCTGTCACTGCTGTTGTTGTAGCTTCAGTTGTTATAACAGTTCTTTATGTAGCTGCTTGTTATGGTAGTGTTTATGATTGTTGTTGTTGCTGTAGTTGTAGCAGTAGTTGTTGTTATTAATTGTTGTTGTTGTTGTATTTGAATTAGTTTTTTTGAGTGGAAATTGACTTGATCAGGCATTATGACAGTCTCCTCGTGAGACCCTGGGTGCCTCGGAAGTCAAACTCACTTTGCAGTGGTCGCATTGGCAAGTTCCTTGCTTCTAAATGATGGAATCGTTCGAGCAACAGCATGAAACCATTCCATCAGCAATACAGGTGCAGTACCAGCAATAAAAGTATTAATAGTAGTAATAGGACTACTGTTTATAGTGTTAATAGTACTAGTGTTTATAGTAATAATAGTACTACTGTTTATAGTGTTTATAGTACTAGTGTTTATAGTAGTAATAGTACTACTGTTTATAGTGTTAATAGTTCTAGTGTTTATAGTAGTATTAGGACATGGCCAACTTTGACTCCTTGAACAATTTATTTCAAAACTTGAACAACTTTCAGCTTCAAAACTCTTTGAATTCACTTTTGAGAGGCTAGATCACAGATTTCAAGAAATGCAAGAATACGGCATGAAGAGTGGAAGATGCTTCAGTGGTTGCAAGGAGACCAAGAAGAGAGGCGAGTGGAGGCAGGAGAGAAGGGGGCGTTAATGCTGGGTGCTGCTAAACGGAAGAATATCAAAGAAACATTCGATGGGAAAGAAAACTTGGCAACAAAAACTTTATGTTCCACGTGATGGTGAAATTGGCCCAATCAGGCTATAGCGTTTTGAAATGGAAAAGTTCTATTGGTTGGCAAGTTTTCGTGATAACCAATGAAAGAATCGCGTGCGGATTGGAAATTATTCAGATAAATATCTGAGACATGGAATTCTTGAAGGAATCCATTCATTAATTAAGCATTCTGTCTTTTTATCTTGTCTTCTACTTTCCATCTTTCCTTCATGCTGTCTTCCACATTCTCTTCAAGTCTTCCCTTCCGACATCTTTCTCGCACCCTTTCATCAATTTTGCATTCGATTTTTTTGTTGAAAAACTTCATAGATAATCTCTGATACTTTTTATTCTAATTTATCAAACAACAATTCGGAAGACGAGATGCATTCAGACAGCAGAAAAAGAGTGTCACTCTATAAGATATTGCGTATTACAACAGGTCCGAGTATCAGTGAGTGATAAAAAGATCAAAAAGTCATTTAAAAAATGGTTTGAAACAACTTTTATCGAGTTTTTCAGATAAAAACGTTTTAATTTTGAATTTGTTTAAAATTTTAATATTTTTATGACTTTTCTAAACTTGTTTATCCGCCTTAATAATACAAAATTGAGAACTGAATAAGCATATGTCACGTTTAGTTGCCAAATTCGCTGCTAATGTTTCGCAATGAAGAGTCGAAAATTGAATTTCGCGGCGGAATGCTGTCATGTCAGGCAATTACTCTCTCTTGTGATTGGTCGAAATCTCAGAAATGCTCTACTCTGATTGGGGGAAAGATGGCTGAGAGGCGGACAAAAACTAAGTTTCCTAAATGATAGGCATCTAATTTACATAATTTTATTCACCGATCTTGATATAATTAATGACCACTAATGAATATTCAGTCAGGGACTCGGACAGGACAGCACTGGATGTCTCAGTGTGCAAAAGAATCGCTGAATTCATCTTCAGCTCCATGATGAGGTCAAATATATCATAATCATCAACACCATCCCTTCAGTTAAAACCATCAGAAAATTTATTTTAAGAGAGCTGATTGATTGATTGATTATCATCACCATAATCATCATCACCATAATCATCATCACCATAATCATCATCACCATCATCATCATCACCATCATCATCATCACCATCATCACCATCCCCATCATCATCATCACCATCATCATCATCATCATGCGGTCAAGCATGCGTTCCTTGTTTGAAGTTGGAATTGCAGTTTGGCCATTAACAACTAAACACACACACAAACACATATTGGCACAAAACCAACAAATACACACAAATGTGCACAGATACACACTCACTACTCACCGCAACAACATCCATTACAGATGCACAACCACGTCGAAAGGGTGTGATGAGGCTAATGACCATAATCATCATCAGGCTGACCATTTAAATGAAATGATGCTAATTATGATCAATTGATAATTAGAGTGATAGTGACGACGATGTGATGTTAATAATGATGATGATCATGGCAAGGAAGATTTGGTCTTGATATGGCATTGATGATGATGATGATTATGATGACGATGGATGGAATGACGAAGAAGGTGATTATGAAGAAGATTCCCATAAGCTGGCATCAGGTTTATTTGGTCATTTTAATTACAATATTATTGCTGAAAATAGTTGTTATTATAATTATAAGTATTGTTATTATAATTATTGTTATAATAATTATAATTATTGTTATTATAATTATTGTTATTATAATTATTGTTATTATAATTATAATTATTGTTATTATAATTATTGTTATTATAATTATTGTTATTATAATTATTGTTATTATAATTATTGTTATTATAATTATTGTTATTATAATTATTGTTATTATAATTATTGTTATTATAATTATTGTTATTATAATTAATGTTATTATAATTATTGTTATTATAATTATTGTTATTATAATTATTGTTATTATAATTATTGTATTATAATTATTGTTATTATAATTATTGTTATTATAATTATTGTTATTATAATTATTGTTATTATAATTATTGTTATTATAATTATTGTTATTATAATTATTGTTATTATAATTATTGTTATTATAATTATTGTTATTATAATTATTGTTATTATAATTATTGGTATTATAATTATTGTTATTATAATTATTGTTATTATAATTATTGTTATTATAATTATTGTTATTATAATTATTGTTATTATAATTATTGTTATTATAATTATTGTTATTATAATTATTGTTATTATAATTATTGTTATTATAATTATTGTTATTATAATTATTGTTATTATAGTTATTGTTATTATAATTATTGTTATTATAATTATTGTTATTATAATTATTGTTATTATAATTATAATTATTGTTTTTATAATTATAATTATTGTTATTATAATTATAATTATTGTTATTATAATTATTGTTATTATAATTATAATTATTGTTTTTATAATTATAATTATTGTTATTATAAATATAATTATTGTTTTCATAATTATAATTTTTGTTATTATAATCATAATTATTGTTATTATAATTATGATTATTGTTTTTATGATTATAATTATTGATAATATAATTATTGTTATTATAATTATAATTATTTTTATTACAATTATACTTATTGTTTACATAATTATGAATATTGTTATTGTAATTATAATTATTGTTATTATAATTATAATTATTGTTATTTTAATGATAATTATTGTTATTTTAATGATAATTATTGTTATTATAATGATAATTTATGTTATTATAATGATAATTTATGTTATGATAATTATAATTATTGTTATTATAATTATATTTATTGTTTTTGTACTTATAATTATTGTTATTATAATTATAATTATTGTTTTTATACTTATAACTATTTTTATTATAATTATAATTATTGTTATTATAATTATCTTAATTGCTGTTATTCACTCGAGCATCCTCAATCATGTTTGCATATTCCGTTTTCAGATCGATTCCAATGTTTTCTTTCACCACTTCAGACCTTTCACCCTTCTTCCTCTATTTGTCCATTCTTTTTCTCTCACCATTTTTCCTTCTTTCTCCCTTTCAGCTCTTTATTTTATTCCACTTTCTTTTTTATTTTCCTTCTCTTCCTTCCTTTCCTTCTTTCACTCCCTTATTCATTACTCTCTGCCTTCTCACTTCTTTATTTTCTTTCTTTGCATGATTTATGATGATGACTACACAGCCACACAGAACGATGCATTCATACACACATAAACGCACACTAAGACAATCATAAACACACACGGCGGCCATGACTTTGTGGGTATTCGAATTGGCCATATACACAATCATATCCTCTGTATCCTCCTCCTTCTCTTCATCTTCTTCCTCCTTCTCCTCCTCCTTCTCCTCTTCTTCCTTCTCCTCCTTTTTTTCCTTCTATTCCTCCTCCTCTTCCTTTTCCTCTTCTTCCTTCTCCTTATCCTCTTCCTCCTCCTTCGTCTTCTCATCTTTCTCTTCCTTCTACACAATCCTCTGTATCCTCCTCAATCGGTTCTAATTTCACATTTTTTATCTTACTCTTTTCTTTCATTAATTTTATTCCTCTTTTTTCCTTTTTCTCTTTATCCTTCTTTTTTTCCTTTTCCTATCCTCCTTTTTTTTCTATCCTCCTCCACCTCCTTCACTTCCTCTTTCTTTTCCTCTTTCTTTTCCTCTTCCTTTTCCTCTTCTTCCTCCTCCTCATCCTCTTCCTCCTCTTCCTCTTCCTCCTCTTCCTCCTCCTCCTCTTCCCCTTCCTCCTCCTCCTCTTCCTCTGCTTTCTTCTTCTTCTGCATCATTATCTTAGGCGTGACCTCTCTTAGATACACCAACACCGAGCAAATAGAATAAACAACAACAACACCAAAAACGTTGAAGAAAGCAATAACTAGAGACCGACCGAAACTGATATTTTTACTTCGGCCGAAACGAAATTAAGCCGAATTTTAAATTCCATTTTCGGCCGAAATTGAAATTAAGCCGAAATTGAAATCAGATTTTCAGCTGAAACAAAAAATTGTAAACATGTATTACAACAGCTTTGCTTTGGTCAGACTAAATTTTTTTAAACTTTCAAATAGGATTCAACGACATTCTCATACTTTATTTTTGAATTAATGAATCAAAGTCAAATCCTATTAGATTTATAAACAGTATTTATCTAAGCAAGGATATCTAGAATTCCTGATGCTTGTATATGTCATTCAAAAAATTAGTCTTTTGACACCCATAAACCAATCAATCCCATTATTTAATAGATATCTAATAGAGATGAGAATCGAGCCCAAGCTTAATAGTTTGAGTTTGATTGAGAATATACAGATACTTACTTTTGACAATAATACTTTTTAAAACAAATTTTGTTAAAAATAAAATTATATAAAAAAAGTTTTGTTAAATATCATCATTGAACGTTGCCAATTAACTTAAATTTCAATACAATGGTTTTTGTTGAGATGCTAATATATGTTATCCGAACAATTAGTCTAATACACCCATAAACCAATCAACCACGATATCTAATAGAGATGAGAATCAAACCCAAACTTAATAGTTCGAGTTCAATTGAGAATACACAGATATAGTGGGAGGAGCACAAGATGGAACGATTTTCAAACATAGCCTCAGAGCTCAATTGCATAACCAATAACTTGAATTAAAATTTATCAAGCCATTATATTGATTCTTTGTCTAACGATATTAACTTAAAAATGAAAAGAAAAAAAAGAAAAAATGAGTTTATTAACCTCAAACATGAACACTCTAAAATTCCATCCTGAGCAACTGGGTTCTCAAGATGGAATGCTTAGTTGCTTGAGATGAATTCATATTGTATGTCATACAAATTTTAATTTAAACATTTTACTTATTATCCGACTATCATATTTATCTAAAGAAATACTTTTCCGCTTTTTCAATAATGATCATTCCAAAAAATCTTTAGCTCTTCAGGAAAATGTAGTCTTTCAGTTTCTTCTCAAAAGCATAATCAAATTTTTTTTAAAGTTGAAAATTTTTTATAAAATTTTTAGAATACTATTTTTGAAGTAAACTCTTTGGAATAACATAAGTTAAACTCGTTTTACCCAGTAAATTTTTTTTATTTTGCACTTTACTTTTAGCTTCAACCATTTCCCGTGCAACCCTCTAGTTTACAGTCAATTAAGACTAATGAGACGAAAGTATACATCAATTCAAATTATAGATTCAGCTATAAATAGAACATACTTGTGTCACAGCTAATGAATACTAACAATTTTTTTATTTAATAAAAACTAAATTATTGTTTTGTATTAATTTTCATTAGTCTAATTAGAATATAAACTTTGTATAGTTGATTATATTGTATATACTCTATATAGATTCATCATCCCCCAAGATGGACAAATGCCAGAGACAGATTCATAAATGCCTATAATTTCTTCCTACGCATATTCTTAGGCAACTATTCTTGTTTCATCTTAAACAACTATGACCATGCTACACATCCATGGTAACAACAGGCTAAGCACTGAATTATTATTCATACCACTGGCACATAATCAAACTGTAGTGCATCATCTAATTATTAATAATACAACTAAATTTATACTCCTTCCGATGTGAGGAAAAAAGAACAAACGTTGTCTCCTAACTTTTTAGCTTTTTAACTTTTAGAAATCAGTTTTTCAATTATTATAATTGAATGATGCATAAATAAAAAATGTTAAAAAAATATTTCAAACATCGCATAGCTGTAAGCTCGTTCCATTATAGAAACTGGTTCATCTTGAGCAACCTCCCCCTATCAGATAAACTATAAAAATCGGGTTTTCAGTACTGTGATGAGATGTATTTCATCCGAAACCGAAACTGAGCCGAAACTTAGAAAATTGGCTATTTCGGCGCCAAAACCAAAACTGAACCAAGTTCTCTAGCAATAATCCAACAACAAAAAACAACATTAACCTCAACAACAAAAACAAACTTTCATAAGGAAACTTTAATTGTCAAATTTATTAAAAAACGAAGATGAAAAGCATTTTGATTTTTAAAAGCGATGAATCTGCAGCAGGTCGATGAACCAAGGGAAAACAACACTGGAGAAGGAAGAGGAGGAAGAGGAGAACAACATTGGAAGAGGAAGAGGAAGAGGAGAACAACACTGGAAGAGGAAGATGAAGAGAACAACACTGGAGGAGGAGGAGGAAGAGGAGAACAACACTGGAGGAAGAAGAGGAAGAGGAGGAGGAGAAGAACAACACTGGAGGAGGAAGAGGAGGAGGAGAATGAGAGGAACAACACTGGGGGAGGAGGATGAGAAGAAGGAGAAGAACAACACTGGAAGGACGTCGCCGATGTCAATCGGAAGTGTCCCCAAAACAACTCTCCATAGTCACTCACTCCTTCTTTCACTCCTTTACCTTCTTTATTTTCTTTCACTTATTATATTTCTTTTATTTACTTGTGCTTTCATTTCTCAATCGCTCTCTTTATGTTCTATCTTATTTTTGAAATTAAAACTATTCTCGTCTTTCTCTTCTTTCCACTCTTCTCCCACAGTACATTTGGTAAAATCATTTCGAACTACCAATCGTTTACATCGACTGCATCGATTGAGGCTGCCTAAGAAATGGCACTTGACTGCTCTGGCGTTTTATTCAGCCCTATTGATCCATACCTTCCAATATAGCATCTTTCGTGACTTACTGCGTAAACGAATTAATTATATTTTAATAAATTTACTTTTGTGGTGTAAGTAATAGTTGAGATCATATTATTTATAATAATATTTATTTATTATTAATATTAATAATAATATTAATAACAATAATATTATTATTACTATTATTATCATTATTAGATATTAATAATAATAATAACACAAGGCTGAAAAAATAAAAAAAAGTTCTGCTGTCTGAACTTTTTGAACTGATTTATATAGAATTTTGGCTGCTGATTTCAAAAATGATTTCCGTTTTTCTGTATCAGGTCAAGTTTTTAAGCTATTTAAATTTTAACAATTTGCAATTGTCAATGAAATCTCTCTGACATTTGTGGCGGTTTTTTCATATTTTTATATTACTTTTTTTTTAGTCTGTTTATTTGAAAAAAACGATTTCTAATTAAACATAAATTTAACATATTTAAAACTTCAAATTCATCAGTTTTTTAAATGGTAAGTATAAGTAAAAAATAACATAAAAAATAATTTCAAGTTTTTCATTAAACAATCAAGGCATAAAATTTCTTTTTTTGCAACTTCTAGAGTGCTCTTTGTAGACATCTCTTTTCAGTGTCCAGCAATAATCAGCCATCATAACTGCATCCCAGCGTCCTTGATACCTAGTTTCCATTTCCTTCATATCTTGATGAAATCTCTCTCCCTTCAGTTGTGGACCATCAAAAATACCAGCTTTCAATTTTTCATTGGACAACCTTGGGAAAGCATGGCACAAGTATGCAAAACAGTTACCATCTTTGTCCAGAGCTCTAGTAAACTGTTTTATCAAACCCAGTTTTATATGAAGTGGTGGAAAAATTATTTTTTCACGATCACTAAGGGGATTATTTATGATATTTTTCATTTTGCATGGTGCTAATTCTTTTCGTATTGGCCAGTCTTTCTGTGTGTAATGGTGAGCTCTGTCTCGACTATCCCACATGCACAAAAAGCATGGGTATTTTGTATAACCTGACTTTTGTCCCAACAAAATGTTTACCATTTTCAAGTCAACACAAACTAACCATTTATGCTGATCATAAAATATTTTGTCTAATACATATTTTATTGTTTCATGCTTCTTTTTCAACGTAGTTGAATGAGCTATAAGTATGGAGGCAAACTGGTTACCATTATGTTATAGAACGCATTTCAATGATCTTTTGCCGTAGTAGTAGTAGTAGTAGTAGTAGTAGTAGTAGTAGTAGTAGTAGTAGTAGTAGTAGCAGTAGTAGTAGTAGTAGTAGTAGTAGTAGTAGTAGTAGTAGTAGTAGTAGTAGTAGTAGTAGTAGTAGTAGTAGTAGTAGTAGTAGTAGTAGTAGTAGTAGTAGTAGTAGTAGTAGTAGTAGTAGTAGTAGTAGTAGTAGTAGTAGTAGTACTAGTAGTAGTAGTAGTAGTAGTAGTAGTAGTAGTAGTAGTATTAGTAGTAGTAGTAGTAGTAGTAGTAGTAGTAGTAGTAGTAGTAGTAGTACTAGTAGTAGTAGTAGTAGTAGTACTAGTAGTAGTAGTAGTAGTAGTAGTAGTAGTAGTAGTAGTAGTAGTAGTAGTAGTAGTAGTAGTAGTAGTAGTAGTAGTAGTAGTAGTAGTAGTAGTAGTAGTAGTAGTAGTACTAGTAGTAGTAGTAGTAGTAGTAGTAGTAGTAGTAGTATTAGTAGTAGTAGTAGTAGTAGTAGTAGTAGTAGTAGTAGTAGTAGTAGTACTAGTAGTAGTAGTAGTAGTAGTACTAGTAGTAGTAGTAGTAGTAGTAGTAGTAGTAGTAGTAGTAGTAGTAGTAGTAGTAGTAGTAGTAGTAGTAGTAGTAGTAGTAGTAGTAGTAGTAGTAGTAGTAGTAGTAGTAGTAGTAGTAGTAGTAGTAGTAGTAGTAGTAGTAGTAGTAGTAGTAGTAGAAGAAGAAGAAATTTTAATAAATTTATTTGTAATAGTAATGATGCTAGAAGTAGTGGTAGTAAAAGTGAGGCAGAAAAGAAGCAGAAGTGGTGGTGAAAAGATGCAAAATCTTGGAGTGTGGTCATTGTGAAGAGTTCATTAAGGAAAGTGCCTTTGAACTGTGTGTCTAATGCTTCCACTGGACACATTCATCTTAGGCACTTCGTGGTGTGTTGTAATGTTTTATTTTTGTGGTGCTATGTGGTATTGTGGTGTGTTGTAGTGTTGTATTGTTGTGGTGGTATGTGGTATTGTGGTGTGTTGTAGTGTTGTATTGTTGTGGTGGTATGTGGTATTGTGGTGTGTTGTAGTGTTGTATTGTTGTGGTGGTATGTGGTATTGTGGTGTGTTGTAGTGTTGTATTGTTGTGGTGGTATGTGGTATTGTGGTGTGTTGTAGTGTTGTGTGTGTTGTATTGCTGTGGTGTGTAGTGGTGTAGTGTGTTCTAGTGCTGTGGTGTTGTGTGGGTAAAGTGTAGTGTTGTGGTGTTGTGTTGTATTGAAGTGGTGTTGTGGTGGTGTGATGTGTTGTATTGTTGTGGTGGTACAGTGTTGTGGTGGTGTGGTGTGTTGTATTGTTGTGGTGGGTTTAGTGTTATGGTGTTGTGCTGGTACAATGTAGTGTTGTGTATTGTAGTGTTGTAGTGGTGTTTTGCGTTGTAGTGTTTTGGTGGTCTGGTGGTTGTAGTAGTGTAGTGTGTTTTAGTGTTGAAATGGTGTGTTGTAGTGTTGTAGTGGTGTGTGGTGTTGTGATGGTGTGGTGTGTTGTGGTGGTACAGTGTAGTGATGTATTATGTTTTAGTTTTGTTGTAGTAGTATATTTGTGGTAGTGTGCTGTATTGTTGTGGTGTGTTCTAGTGTTGTGGTAGTGTGTTCTGTTTTGGTGATGTTGTGTGTTGTTGTTTTGTGGTAGATTGTTGTGTTGTGGTGGTGTGGTGTGTTGTAGTGTTGTGATGGTGTGGTGTGTTGTGGTAAGGTGGTGTGTTGTAGTATTGTGGTAGTGTGTTGTGGTGTGGTGATGTAGTGTGTTGTTGTGTTTTGGTGGTTTGTTGTGTTGTGGTGGTATGGTGTTTTGTGGTGATGTGGGTTGTTGTTCTGGTAGTGGTTTGTATATTTGGCGAGCCTCTTATCAATCTCGATGTCGAAGAATAGGCTGCTAGTAATGGTGGAGCAACGACTCATAGCCAGATGTGTTTGACACCACTCTTGTGAAGGGTTCTGAGGTTTCCCCGTTGTAGCTGACCACACTTTGCGTGTTTTCGTGATAAGAAGTTGTAATGTTGAGCAGCCGAGGTGGAAAGCCAATCTTCTTGAGTAGCCGAAACAGGCCGCTCTTGCTTACAAGGTCGAGTGCCTTAGTTAGGTCGATAAAGGCGATATACAACGGCATCCGCTGCTCTTTGCACTTTTTCTGGAGCTGATGCACAGAGAAGATCATGTCGACTGTGGATCTTCCTGATCTGAAGCCGCATTGCGATTTAGGATACACACGACTTGCGAGGACTTGAAGACGGTTGAGGATAACGCGGGTGAAAGCTTTACCCACAACGCTAAGCAGTCAGGTGTAGTTGTTGCAGTCGCTGCGGTCACCCTTATTCTTATACAGGATGACTATCCTGGCATTGCGCATGTCCTGTGAAACTCTCTTTTCTCTCCAACATAGGCAAAGGAGCTTGTGAAGTGGCTCTAGTAAAGACGGTTTACGGCATTTGAGATTTCTGGGAGGATGCCATCGTCTCCTGGTGCTTTTCCACTTTTTAAAGCATCGATAGCTTTGCTGAGTTCGTCCATGGTCGGCTCTACATCCAGCTCCTCCAAGACTGGCAAGTCTTCAATAGCGTCCAGTGCTATCTGAGTCACAGAATTTTCTCTGGAATAAAGTTCCAGATAGGGTTTGACCCACCTTCCCATTTGCTTGTCTTTGTCTGTGATGGTCTCTCCTGATTTGGACTTTAAGGGTGCAGTCTTCTTTGCTGACTTGCCTGTTGCCATCTTGATGCCTTCATACATGCTCCTTACGTTGCCAGCGTCTGATGCTTGTTGAATGCTATTCACCAGTTGAAGCCAATAGTCATTTGCGCAGCGTCGAGCCGTCTGCTGGGCCTTTCTTCGGGCAGCTTTCAACTCTTCGAAGGTGGACTGACTCGGGTCGCGTTTCTATTCGATCAATGTCTTTCTATTGGCGTCAATAACAGGCTCGAGATTTGCCGCATTCGCTTCGAACCAATCGGTGTTCTTGTGTTCTTTTTTACCATACGTGAGTAAAGCAGTTCTGAAGATGGTATTCCGGAGCGAGTTCCATCTGACTTCCGCATTAGGCTCTTGGTCGCAGTGTTGCAGCTCCCATAGACGATCTATGAACTCCTGGTTCTTGATTTGATGAGTGGTCTGATAGGTGTTGATTTTCGGCTGCCATTTCTTCTTGGAGAGGTGGAGCCTCTTGGGGCACAACTTTATCTTTGACGCGATCAGAGAGTGGTCTGTATCGCAATCGGCACTATGGTAAGCTCTGTTGCTGTGGAGGTTGTTCAAAGAGTTGTGTGCCCGGTGATAATCAAGTCCAGTTGATGCCAATGATTTGATCTTGGATGTCTCCAGCACACCTTGTGACATGCTTTGCTCTGGAAGTATGTGTTTGTCACGCACAGTTTGTGGTAGCAACAGAATTCGAGTAGTCTCTGGACGTTTTCGTTCATTTTCCCGATGCCATGGTGACCCAGCACATCTGGCCATGAGTCGTGGTCAGAACCAACCCGGGTATAAAAATCTCCCAGAAGGTAGAGGTGTTCAGAAGCAGGAACTGTGCCACAACGCTGCTTAGTTGTTCGTACAATTGATCTTTAGTCTCGGCGCTGGCCTGCATGGTAGGTGCATAGATGCACAAAAGATTAGCAGTGCCAGATGCGGTGAAAAGGCGTAGAGTAAGGATTCTTTCTGTGCCACGGGAAGGAGGTTCAGACATGCAAAGCAGGGTGTTCTTGATGGCAAAGCCGACTCCTTGTTCCCTGTTCTCTTTTTCTCCTTTCCCCTGCCAAAAGAACGTGTAATGTTCCTCCTTCAAGGATCCACACTCTGGAAGACGCGTTTCCTGTAGGGCTGCAACGTCAACGTTTAGTTTGTGCAGCTCATGAACAATAACTGCAGTTTTGCGAAGGTCTTCAATCTCACGAAGGTCATTACTCAGTCCAGTGCGCATAGTACGTACGTTTCAGCTTGCATTACGGAGAGCTGGAATCTCCATCTTTTTATATTGGTATTTGTTTGGTGCGTGAAGATAACGGCCTGCTTGTTGAGCTGTGCTCTAAGCTCCAGGCACCCACTGAAGCAGGTAGGCCGTGACGGGTAACACCTTATTGACCGGAGGCTGCCCGTCTTAGGACGGGCGGTAGTTACCAGTGGGACTGCGAGGGTCCCTCCCACCATTGAAGACAACCTGTGGCGTCCAGTTCTACGCCAATTGAGCAGGGACTTAGAGACTTATAACCCGTAAACTGCTATCTTCTTGTTTGTGCTTTCGCCGTAAAGTGAAAATGAAGTGACATCTCCAGGGCACTAGCCTGGGCAAAGTGTGTGGAGGCCTTGTGCTGCCCAAACAACAGGACCCCCCTCTCGGCTTCGTCGACCGGACCCAAGGAGGTGCAAGCACCACGCTTAGAGCCGAATTGGCTGCAAGAGTTGCCGAAGGGACATCATAGATGACGATCCACTGCCTTAGAGACTCCGAATCCTAATTTTTTCTCGGGGTTGACTCCCGAAGCCTTTTCCATGAATGGCTAGCATGCAAGGCAGCAGCGGTTGGTAGTCAGAGTTTTTCTTCTTCTAGATGGGTTGCCTTCCCGGGCTGACGAGCCCCATCTGCCCGAAGCGACTGGTTTTAAGGCGCCACCTTCTCCCCTTCTCCTGTCAGTAGAAGCAGTTCCACCGCAAGCAGGCCAGGAGTTGGACTTAGTTGTCAGAGGCGGTACAGAGACGCACGCCGTAAGGTAGCACTTTATAGGCAGTGTTAGCTTATCCCTACTGCCACCCCCTAGGTATGAAAACCTTGAAACCATGGATGATGTGTCGGGGAGATAGTTTGCCAGTTAGGAATAATGCAGTTGTGAGCTGGGGATATGTGAAGGAGGATAGGAAGTGTGTTTGTGGAGAGGAAGAGAATGAGAGGCACGTTTTGCTGGAGTGTGGGTTGTATGAAGATTGGAGAGAAGAATGACGACAGCTTGGAGAAGGTAGCGTGGAGAACAGGATCGGATGGAAGGGGTCCTTGGTTACCAGGAGGAGGATTGGAGGGTGGAAGGAGTGGTGCTGAGAAGTGTGGGAGCGATCTGGAGACAGAGGGAGAGGAGAGAAAGGGGGAGATGAAGAAAAAGATATGAAGTGTCGAGACAAAGGAACTTTAAAGGCTACTACTACTATTACTACAAATCATATAGACAAAATCATATAGACAAAATCATATAGACAAGATCATATAGACTATATGCTTTAAAACTGAATGTGTTTAACACGGGAAAATGGTTGAACGAAAAAAGCTACAAATTGAAGAGAAAAGAATAAAATCAATTCTGAGGTCGCATGTACATAATGGCAGTCATCAAATTGAGGCATTCAAAGGCAGGAAGTAGAAGACTCTAAATAGAGAAGCCATCAATCAAACAAAAACTGCCGGAAGTGGCAAAATAAGAATCGACGCTATAAAAATGTTGACTATGGAAATATCCAAAACAATTATTTTCGTGCAAAGACGTTTTATTGTTAATCTTTACTCATTTATTTGACAGCCACTCTCCAATTCATCTCTTCCCATTCACCAATGCACTTCTTTGCATCACAGATTTTGCCTTGAATGGATAAGCAGTCTTTTCCAGTTTAGCACACATTCACTCATCTTACGTTCTCAATCATTAACTTTCTAGCAGTCACTCATCATTCAATCCATCACTTACCAACTCATTCACATAATCTTTATGCACTCACTCATCATTCACTCTCTCTCTCATTCATTCATCTTGCATTCACTCTCTCACTCATTCATTCATCTTCCATTCACTCTCTCACTCATTCATTCATCTTGCATTCACTCTCTCACTCATTCATTCATCTTGCATTCACTCTCACTCATTCATTCATCTTGCATTCACTCTCTCACTCATTCATTCATCTTCCATTCACTCTCTCACTCATTCATTCATCTTCCATTCACTCTCTCACTCATTCATTCATCTTGCATTCACTCTCACTCATTCATTCATCTTGCATTCACTCTCTCACTCATTCATTCATCTTCCATTCACTCTCTCACTCATTCATTCATCTTCCATTCACTCTCTCACTCATTCATTCAACTTGCATTCACTCTCTCACTCATTCATTCATCTTGCATTCACTCTCTCACTCATTCATTCATCTTGCATTCACTCTCTCTATCACCGGAAAAAGTTTCGATCGAGCAGTTTCGAAGCGGAAAGAGAACAGAGCCGTAATGTTGACATCTCAACAGACAATGTGACGATGTAGTGGTGCATGTGATGATGATATATAATCTTTACTATTCATTACTATTATTATTATTTTAAACATTATTTTATTTTCATGATCAAATACAAATAAAGAAAAAGTATTTTCTCACTTAAATAGCTTGTAAATTTTGGCAGAGCGTTCAAACGAAGAATGCAAATGGTGATTGACTATAATGCCATGGGCGGCAATCCTGGGGTCCGGACCCTTCCACCCACTTTTTGCTAGTGAGTGGTTCGCCTTAATGTGTTACCACTTTCTTTTTTTAATAAAAAAGTTGTCAAACTCTTGTTTTTACGTGAGCATAATCATCAACCATAGCCTTAAACAGAATAATTCAATCAATCAATTAATCAATCAAATCAATTTCTATAGCGCTCTTCCTCAAATTCAAGAGCGCTCATAAATAAATTTGTTCAATCAATCAAATCAATTTCTATAGCGCTCTTTCCTCAAATTCAAGAGCGCTGGTAAATGAATTTGTTAAACAGATATGTCTTCAGATCCGTACGAAAAGTAAATAATGATATAGAAGTAGTTAAATAAGGAGGTGATGAGTTTTAAATATATGGACATCTTTAAAGAAGGGTCATCTAAGTAGGTAATAATTGTCTAATACGTCAGTTTTCAATAGATAATAGACATAAACAGTCATGTGTAGAAGATTCGTTCTGACAGTCTGTCCTTCATCTGCAGAGCTTATTTGCCTTGTGAAGGAAGTAGCCAGTGGGTGCTTGCAAGCTGTGCACTGGTGTTCAAATTGAGGCCCTGGCACTTCTTCATAAACAGTCATGTATTGAAGATTCGTTCTGACAGTCTGTCCTTCATCTGCAGAGCTCATCTGCCTTGTGAAGTAGGTAGCCAGTGGGTTCTTGCAAACTGTGCATTAGTGCTCAATTTGAGGCCTTGGCACTTCTTCCTTTTAAAATAAGTTTTTATTGTAGTCCGTTAGACAGTTATTGGTTGAAGATTTTAATTCCGAAAGCAAGATAAATTTAAAACCAGAAAACAAGAAAAGATATAAGATATATTCTGAATGGGCGATATTCCAGTTGTTTGCGGCAGAAATACCTGTGAAAAAATCTGTTTTTTGTCATTACTGCAGCCTGGAACCGCACATTGATAAGAAATTATGAGTTATTATTATTAATATATTATTATAATTTTTTAAAGAATTAATTGTACAAAATAGCTAACAATTAGATAATAAATCGCAAGAGAAAAAATAATTGGAAGACAATTGCAAAGTCACGTGATACTTTTCTTTCTATGCTGAAGAATTTGAATAACCGTCTCTTGCATTGTGATTAATACAGAGGGCGTATCTATACTACTTGTTTTTTGTAGGATATACTATATCTATGGTTCCAAATATATGGACCTGAATAATGTGATGATAAATAGGAGTACTGCTAACGATTCTAGCAGCATAAATAAAATGGTTTTAAAGTACCTTAAGTAAATTATAATAGAGTGAATTACAATAGTCAATTCGAGAGAGAAAAAGTGCAGAAACTAACATCTCTAAAGAAGGGTCGTCTAAGTAAGGTAATAATTGTCTAATACGTCTGAGATGGAAATCGCAAGATCTAGTAACAAATGGAATTTGATTTGATAAGGTTAGTTTTGAGTCAGAAATAAATCCTAAGCTATGACTATGATTAGATGGAACAATAGTATGATTGGGAAAATTACACGGATCATTAATTAGTTTACTATTTTTATAAAAAAATATTAGTTCAAATTTTATTGGATTCAATTTTAAAGACATTGAGTTAGACCAGTTTTCAATAGATAATAGACATAAACACAGTCATGTGTAGAAGATTCGTCCTGACAGTCTGTCCTTCATCTGCAGAGCTCATCTGCCTCGTGAAGTAGGTAGCCAGTAGGTGCTTGCAAGCTGTGCATTAGTGCTCAATTTGAGGCCCTGGCACTTCTTCCTTTTAAAATAAGTTTTTATTGTAGTCCGTTAGACAGTTATTGGTTGAAGATTTTAATTCCGAGAGAAAGATTTGGCAAGCGATAAATTTAAAAACCAAAAAACAATAAAATATATAAATTATAATAATAATTGGTAAAACTGCTTTGTAAATCCTTAATTTGTTCACAACTATTAGACTCCTCCCACTTTAAAATAACCCAGTTTTATTTTGTATACAGTGTTTTTGGTTATATATCATTTTTAAGTCTGCTACCAAATTTTATACATTCTGAACAATTATGGCTTTTCCTGTTGTACACGTATCTATTCAGTCGAGTTAACAATTTTATTAGATGATTTAGAAAAAGCCATCATATGGGCAAAAGAACATGGGTTGCTAAGCCGAACAAAAACTTGTTTGTGCGGAGCGGTTCTAGGATAAAAAGTCCTCCAGATAAAAAGTCCTCGGATAAAAAGTCCTCGAATAAAAAGACCTCCGGATAAAAAGTCCTCCGGATAAAAAGTCCTCCAGATTAAAAGTCTTCCGGATAAAAAGTCTTCAGGATGAAAATCTTCAAACAATTACTTTTCAAGGAAAAATATGTGATCCTTGAAACTTTAAGAATAAAATTTAATACTTTTATCTAATGTTTGCTATATTTTTTTCGTCCAATCTCGAAATAGCATTTGAATAAATTTGACTTGGCTGTTGTTGTTTCTTATTTTTAGCTTATGTTAGAAATATCAAATAGAAGACATGAAACTTTCAGAGTTTTATGAGAAATGTGGTTAGAGCTCCCAGGAGGGAAAGAATAATCGGGAATAAGAAGTGCTTTTTAAATAATTTTATTAATTTTAATGAATGTAAATAATTGTTAGAAATATTTTTAATTAACAAATACTGAGGAGAGACTAATTAATTAATAAATATCAAATAGAAGACATGAAACTTTCGGAGTTGTATGTGAAATGTGGTTAGAGCTCCAAGGAAGAAAAGAATAATCGGAAAGTAGAAGTGGTTTTACATAATTTTATTAATTTTAATGAATGTAAAAAAAATTTTAGAAACAATTTTAATTAACATATACAAAGAAAAAACTAATTAATTAAGAAATATTAAACAGAAGACATGAATAATCTGGAGGAAAAAGTGCCAGAGCTTCAGATTGAGCACTAGTGCAAAGCTTGCAAGCTCCCACTGGAGGAAGAAGTGTTTTTCATATAAAACTAATTGATTATTGTTAAATATTTTGTAGCAAGTGTAGGAAATATCACATAGAAAACATAAATGATCTGGAGGAAGAAGTGCTAGTGTGTTAGATTGAGCTCCAGTGCAAAGCTTGCAAGCACCCACTGAAGGAAGAAGTGCATTTTACATAATTGTATATTATTTTATTAACTTTTTATATTATTATATTGTTTTTTTACATTATTTTATTAAGTTTTTATATTATTTAATTAACTTTTTATATAATTTAATTAACTTTTATGTCATTTTATTAATTTTAATGAATGTAAAAGAATGTTTATAAAAAATTATAATTATCAAATACTAAGAAAAGACTAATTAATTATTTTATATATTTTGTAGCCAACTTAGGAAATTTCAAATAGAAGACATAATAATCCAGAGGAAGAAGTGCTAGGACCTCAGATTGAGCACCAGTGCAAATCTTGCAAGCACCCACTGGCTACCTAATTCACGAGGCAGATGAGCTCTGCAGTTGAGGGACATACTGTCTTCTGAACGACTCTTCTAAATATGAAATTAATTGAAATAATTATTTGATTAATTTATTAAAATAGTAAATTTTTATTATTATTTTGGTTAAATCAGTCATTCAGTCAGTCTATAGGACTATAAGCTGGAGTCTTGAAGAACATTGGGTGCTTCAGTTTCTGTTCTTGCTACATCTAGAATAGACTATTTTAACTCATTTTATTATGGTTAATAATACTTTGAAGCCTTTAGTATTTATATTATTAATTTATAAAACTATAAAAATAATATTTTTAGCTGAATAATATATAGTATTTATTTTATTAATTTATAAAAATATTTTACATTTATAAAATTTTGAATAAATCAGTCAGTCAGACTATAGGCTATGTTCTTAAACACTATTGGGGCACCACAGCAAGACCTCCAACCAGTTTCCTCCATTTCTTTTGATTTTCTGATAGTCTCAAACAGTCCTTGAGCTCAAACCTTATCCACTCCACTATATTGTTCTACTATCTTTCCTTTGTCTGCTTCTTTTTGTCCTCCCTGGTCAGTGCCTTGAAGATAATGACAACACCATCATATATATGTGATGCTGAAGATGCTGTATTGGTAAAGACAATGATTCTGTGGCAATGATTATCATGGTGATGTGGGTGAGGTGAAGGGTGATTAAATTATTTTTTAAAGTTGGTTGTTTTTTAAATATTTTCTAAATAAAATAATAACCATGTGTTTTATTTTATTTTTTAATACTCATCAAGAACCAGCAGAAAACTTAATGATTAAAGTGAGGAATCAACAACAACCAAGTCAAATTTATTCAAATCCTATTTCCAGATTGAAAGAAAAAATAGAGCAAACATTAGATTAAAGTTTTAAATTTTAATCTTTTAGTTTTACGGATCACGTATTCTTTTTTAAAGATTATTTCATTGAAGACTTTTTATAATCACGATCAAGAACCAGCAAACAAGCAAACAATTTTATAGTTAAAGTGACAAAACCTGTCAAATTGTTATTAAAATAATAAAACAGACAAAATGCAGTTATTATTATTTTCAATTGACATGAATTCTTTGTAAAAATTTCAGTATTTAAAATGCGTTTAATAACTTTACTTTTAATTTTGAACTAGGTTATTTCAGATATCAACAAAAAATAGTAGGAGGAGTCTAATAGTTGTGAATAAATTAAGGGATTACAAAGCAGTTTTACCATAATAATTATTATTTTAAGTTTAAAAAAACTAAATTATTGGATCAGAAGACAAACTATTTAACAAAATCGGCAAAACTGCTCTGTAATCCCTTAATTTATTCACAACTATTAGACTCCTCCCACTTTAAAATGACCCAGTTTTATTTTGTAAGTTTAATTTATTTTAGTATTAATAAAAACTAAATATGTGAATTATATTTATATTAGAATTTATTAAAACAAAAATAAATTAATTATGTATTTATTTATATATTTTATCTAAACACTTTCGAAAAAGTATTTTTTCAAAACCTGTCAAAGTGTTATTAAAATAATTATAACAGACAAAATGTAGTTATTATTATTTTAAAATGAATTTACATGAATTCTTTGTAAAAATAGAGTATTTAAAATTCGTTTAATAATTTTACTTTTAACTTTACTTTTTAACTAGGTTATTCAGATGTCAACAAAAATAGTAGGAGGAGTCTAATAGTTGTGAATAAATTAAGGGACTACAGAGCAGTTTTACCAACAAAATCATAAACGGTTAAAGCGGCTGCCAAGATGGCAGCTGCTAACCAAAAAATTTCTATGAACAAGTTTCAGAGTGACGTCACGCTCAGCTCTATAAATAGCTGTATGGTAAAAAGAAATATTTCATGGAGGTTTCAATGCATAAACATGTTACTTTGGAGGCGATTTTCACCATTCCGGTAGATTTTAGTGAAAGTGTGTTAACAAATTTGTTTGAAGAAGGGCTTGAAGTTAAACTTCTTGGGTTTCCAAGAAAAAATTACTGCCTTAAAAGGCATTTAATAGCTATGAAATGAACCTCATTGAGCGATAATAATAAGTTATGAAAGTCTAAAGATAATGAACAACTTTGTACTTTAAATTTATTTTATTCAAAGTTTGAAGTTAGTAAAAACAAATTTTTAAGTGTTTTACATGAAAGCTAGTGCATAAAATTGTTTTTATTTACGAAAACCATCCCACTGAGGGATTAAGTTCTTTCCTTATTCATCTTCACTCATTCAACCCAAACAGAAATTCAAAGGGCTTGAAGAGATATGAGCTAAATAAAAAAAAGGTACATCCTATGTGCACCAGCAGCAGCAGAAAAGACCAGTAAGAGAATAGAGCAGCCTATGGCCTGTTGGGTTTGGAAGTGACTTGCCCACTAACAGTGAAATAGGTCTACTTTTTCAACATCATGACACTGTTTTATCATTTTTTCAAACTCATTATAAATTTAATTTAACTACTCATTTTGTATCTTAGTAGCTGACATTGATAAAAATAAGATTTAAAAAACGGTAAACGGATAAAAGGTCCTCCGGATAAAAAGTCCTCGGATAAAAAGTCCTCGGATAAAAAGTCCTCCGGATAAAAAGTCCTCCGGATAAAAAGTCCTCCGGATAAAAAGTCCTCCGGATTAAAATTTCCGGATAAAATGTCTTCAGGATAAAAATCTTCAAAAAATTTCTTTTCAAGGAAAAATACGTGATTAATACGTGATCCTTGAAACTTTAAGAATAAAATTTAATACTTTTATCTAATGTTTGCTATATTTTTTTCGTTCAATCTCGAAATTGCTTTTGAATAAACTTGACTTGGCTGTTGTTGTTTCGTCACTTTAACTATAAAATTGTTTGCTGGTTCTTGATCGTGATTATAAAAAGTCTTCAATGAAATAATCTTTAAAAAAGAATACGTGATCCTTAAAACTAAAAAATCAAAATTTAAAACTAATCTAATGTTTGCTCTATTTTTTTCTTTCAATCTGGAAATAGGATTTGAATAAATTTGACTTGGTTGTTGTTGATTCCTCACTTTAATCATTAAGTTTTCTGCTGGTTCTTGATGAGTACTGAAAAATAAAATAAAACACATGGTTATTATTTTATTTAGAAAATATTTAAAAAACAACCAACTTTAAGAAATAATTTAATCACCCTTCACTTCACCCACATCACCATAATAATCATTGCCACAGAATCATTGTCTTTACCAATACAGCATCTTCAGCATCACAACATTATATATGATGGTATTGTCATTATCTTCAAGGCACTGACCAGAGAGGACAAAAAGAAGCAGACAAAGGAAAGATAGTAGAACAATATAGTGGAGTGGATAAGGTTTGAGCTTAAGGGCTGTTTGAGACTATCAGAAAATCAAAAGGAATGGAGGAAACTGGTTGGAGGTCTTACTGTGGTGCCCCAATAGTGTTTAAGAACATAGCCTATAGTCTGACTGACTGATTTATTCAAAATTTTATAAATGTAAAATATTATTTTTATAAATTAATAAAATAAATACTATATATTATTCAACTAAAAATATTATTTTTATAGTTTTATAAAATAATAATATAAATACTAAAGGCTTCAAAGTATTATTAACCATAATAAAATGAATTAAAATAGTCTATTCTAGATGTAGCAAAAACAGAAACTGAAGCACCCAATGTTGTTCAAGACTCCAGCTTATAGTCCTATAGACTGACTGACTGACTGACTGAATGACTGATTTAACCAAAATAAGAATAAAAATTCACTATTTTAATAAATTAATTAAATAACTATTTCAATTAATTCCATATTTAGAAGTCGTTCAGAAGACAGTATGTCCTTCAACTGCAGAGCTCACCTGCCTGGTGAATTAGGTAGCCAGTGGGTGCTTGCAAGATTTGCACTGGTGCTCAATCTGAGGTCCTAGCACTTCTTCCTCTAGATTATTATGTTTTCTATTTGATTATTCTTAAGTTGGCTACAAAATATTTAAAATAATTAATTAGTCTTTTCTTAGTATTTGATAATTATTTTAATTTTATAAACATTATTTTACATTCATTAAAATTAATAAAATGACATAAAAGTTAATTAAATAATATAAAAAGTTAATTAAATAATATAAAAACTTAATAAAATAATGTAAAAAAATAATAAAATATTATAACAAGTTAATAAAATAATATAAAAAGTTAATAAAATTATGTAAAATGCACTTCTTCTTCCAGTGGGTGCTTGCAAGCTTTGCACTGGAGCTTAATCTAACACCCTAGCACTTCTTCCTCCAGATTATTTATGTTTTCTATGTGATATTTCCTACACTTGCTACAAAATATTTAAAATAATTAATTAGTCTTATATAAAAAACACTTCTTCCTCCAGTGGGAGCTTGCAAGCTTTGCACTAGTGCTCAATCTGAAGCCCTAGCACTTTTTCCTCCAGATTATTCATGTCTTCTATTTGATATTTCTTAATTAATTAGTCTCTTAATTGTCAATGTTAATTAAAATTGTTTCTAAAAATTCTTTTTACATTCATTAAAATTAATAAAATTATATAAAAGCACTTCTACTTTCCGATTATTTTTTTCTTCCTTGGAGCTCTAACCACATTTCACATACAACTCCGAAAGTTTCATGTCTTCTATTTGATCTTTATTAATTAATTAGTCTCTCCTCAGTATTTGTTAATTAAAAATATTTCTTACAATTATTTACATTCATAAAAATTAATAAAATTATATAAAAAGCACTTCTTATTCCCGATTATTCTTTTCCTCCTGGGAGATCTAACCACATTTCTCATAAAACTCTGAAAGTTTCATGTCTTCTATTTGATATTTCTAACATAAGCTAAAAATAAGAAACAAACACAACCAATTCAAATTTATTCAAATGCTATTTCGAGATTGAACGAAAAAAATATAGCAAACATTAGATAAAGGTATTAAATTTTATTCTTAAAGTTTCAAGGATCACGTATTAATCACGTATTTTTTCTTGAAAAGTAATTTTTTGAAGATTTTTATCCTGAAGACTTTTAGTCCGGAGGACTTTTTATCCGGAGGACTTTTTATCCGGAGGACATTTTATCCAAAGGACTTTTATCCGGAGCACTTTTTATCCGAGGACTTTTTATCCGAGGACTTTTTATCCGGAGGACCTTTTATCCGTTTACCCTGCAAAGGATATGCTGCAAGTTTGAGCAATAAATCATATCGATGGAAGTTTTTTTCTACTTTGATTGTTTCTATCTTTTTTATTTAGGTTATAATAATTTTCTAAAAATAAATAAGCCATAATTATTGTTCATTTGACGATATATCTCGCATCAAATAGTTGCCGAAATAATAAAAATAATATGGCCGCCTTTAGTTATTGTTATTTTTATTCTGTCGTACATACACCAGCTGATTTTAGTAAATAAACATGCGCTCGTCCATAACGCTCTTTCGTCAATTCAAGAGCGCTCGTAAATAAATTTGTTAAACCGATAGAATGGTGTTGTGGTGTTTTTGTTGGCCGTGTTGGTAGTCATTGTGGGTAGGCGGTTAGTTGCTTTGTAGTTGTGGTAGTTGCTTTGTTTTAGTTTTAAGTTGTAGATTTCACTGTTACCATATATATAGTAATACATTGTGATTATGTGTAGTTATAGTGATAGCTGTTGAAAACAAAACTATTCTTTGCTTAACTAAATACTCGAGTCAAAATAGAATTTGAAAAAATTGATTTTAAAATGGGGGGTCCGAACCCTCTCAGAATGGACGCCCATGTGCAGCAGATCTCGTGTACGCTGCGGAACGACAGGGAGGCAGTGAAGTCTGACGAGAAATATACTCAAATGATATCATTTGTATCAGATTATGATCTAAAAATTCAATTCGACTACTAATTCACAATTCCTTCATCACTTGCTTCATTCACTCGTACATTCATGCTTCAGTGGTCAGCACAGTTGCCAATGTAGACATAATCTTTGAGGGGTGATGATGAATGTGGTGATGGTGACAGCAAGCACATAGATGATAATGACGATGGCGACAACGATGATGATGATTCCAATGATGATAATGATGATGATGAGGATAGTGATGATGGTGATGATGATGTAAAATCATTCAAGTTGTAGTTGTAAGTATCAGAAATGAAATCTCGGTGAGAAGCGTCAGAGACAAAGAAGACTGCGTGTTGTTTCAGCGCTGTCGTTCTAGTCGTGCTGCTAGAAGAAGTCTTGGAAGCAGTATTGTTTAAAACTGAATCTAAACTCTTTCTATTGTAGTTCTTGCTGTTTTTTTTGTTGGGTATTTTAAAGAGAGAGTCGTCACTTTGAAAGGATGAGCTGGAACGGGTAAGAAGGTTCCATGAGTCTGAAAGAGAAGTGGGTGTTGGTGTTGTCGTTGTAGCTAATGCTGATGGTGTTGTTTGTTTTGTTGCTGTAGTTGTCAGCGGTGATTTTCGGAGAAAGTAAGACGATTGAAGGAACTTGGGCAATGTGTTTGTTGTTGATTTATCGTTGAGGAGATCAAACTTGAATGGTGTTGTGGTGTTTTTGTTGGCCGTGCTGGTATTCGTTGTGGGTAGGCGGTTAGTTGCTTTGTAGTTGTTGTGGTAGTTGCTTTGTCTTAGCTTCAAGTTGTAGTTGCAGATTTCACTGTTACCATACAAATCTGTTTCATTAGTTGTTTTTGTTGTATCTTGTATTGTTTTGTACGTAGTTAATGGTTGTTGTTGTTGGCGGGAAAGGGTTTCAAGGTTTGTATAGTGGTAGTCAATTTGTTGTTGTTTTTTTATTATGGGATGCTCTTGATGCGGTAGTTGTGGATATAATCGACTGCTTGTTGTTTTGGTACTCGTGAAGGTATTGGCAGTGGTAGTAGCAAAATGAGCAGCATCGGTAGTAGTAGTAGTAGTAGTAGTAGTAGTAGTAGTAGTAGTAGTAGTAGTAGTAGTAGTAGTAGTAGTAGGTGCTTCAAAAATGAGATGACGCTTAGTTGTTGTTTCAGCATCTTTGCTGTGTTGTGTCAATTTGTTTTCTGCTTCAAGTCTTTCTTGGAACTGAAAAAGGTTGTCACGGAAATGAGGAGATGATGAAAACTTTAAATTGAGAAAGGTGTTAATACGAAAGATATAAGGGGAGGAGCACAAGATGGAACAATTTTCACACATAGCCTCAGAGCTCAACTGCATAACCAATAACTTGAATTAAAATTTATCAAGCCATTATATTGATTCTTTGTCTAACGATATCAACTTTAAAATAAAAAGAAAAAAAAAGAAAAAAAAGAGTTTATTAACCTCAAACATGAACACTAAATATTCCGTCTTAAGCAACTGATTTCCCAAGATGGAATGCTTAGTTGCCTAATATGAAATCATATTGTATGTCATTAAAATTATAATTTAAACGTTTTACTTATCATCAGACTATCTTATGTATCTAAAGAAATACTTTTTCCAGCTCACTCAATACTAATAATTCAAAAAAATCTTTATTTATTCTAGAACATGTAGTCTTTCAGTTACTTCTCAAAAGCGTCATCAAATGTCTTTTAAAAACGCTCTAAATTTTTTTAGAAATTTCGTTCTTAAAGTAAACTCTGCAGAACAATGTTGCTTTGCAATAACAAAAGTAACACTCGCTTTACCTAGAATTTTTTTTTATTTCACTTCACTTATAGCTTCAACCATTTCCCGTACAAACCTCTAGTCTATAGTCTATAGAACCTCATGAGACGAAAGTTTACATCTATTCAAATTTGAGATTTAGCTATAAATAGAATATACTTGTGTCAAAGCTAACGAATACTAACAGTTTTTTATTTAATTAAAAAGTAAATCATTTGTTTTATTAATTTTCATTAGCCTATTTAGAATATACGTTATATAGTCTATTATACTGTATATAGTCTATATTTATTTATCAGAGCGCTACCCTAATTTCCCGAGATGGACGGATGCCAGAGACAGATTTATCAATGTCTACAATCTTTTTCTACGTTTGATCTTAGGAAACTATTCATGTTTCATCTTAAGGAACTATGATCATGCTACACATCTATGGTCAAAAAAGGCTAATGACTCAATTATTAAATATACTACTTGCACATAATGAAACAGTAGCAGGGGCGGAGATCTGCTGCAAATCTTGGGGGGGGGGGGGGTCCTACTTAGGATGGATGATCCTTTGGGGGTCCTGGGGTCAAGATCTCCCTCCCCCCACTTGAAAAATCATTTTTAAACTTCCGTTTTAAAACGAATATTAAAATTTAAAAATTTAATTTTTGAATGTTTAACATTTTAATTTTAATATTTAAAATGTGAAAAATAAAAATTTTAAAACTAAAAGTAAGAAAATAATAATTTGGTTTTAAACAACTATCACTATAACTACACATACTCACAATGTATTAATATATAAATCTTCTGTTTTATATCATGTTTGACAATTATGATCGTATCGAAAAGAGTTTTTACATGTTTTTAATGAAAAAAGTGGAAGGTCCACATTAAGGCGGACCCCAGGACGACCAGGATCGCCGCCAATGAGCTGTAGTGCATCATCTAATTAATAATAAATTAATACTTCTATTCCTTCGGATGTTGAAGAAAAAACATCAAAACGTTATCTCCCAACTTTTCAACTACTCTTCTAGAAACCAGTTTTTCAATTTTTATAATTGAACGAGGCAACTTTCAGAAACGAAAACAACATACAAATGTGCTTAGAAGACGGATGCATAAATAGAAACTTCATTTTATTATTATTTATTTATTTTATATCTGTAAATAGGCTCGTTTCTTCTTAGGAACCGGTTCATCTTGAGCAACCTCCCCCTATTCCTAGAAGATATATTCTTCGAAAGAATCAAATCCTCAAGCAAGTGCACCATCAGCAACTTTTTCAGCCAAACCTTATCACTATTTCAGCCAAAACACCTCATACAACCACCACACCACCCACCATCACCACTCCACCAAAACACCCACCTACAACCACCAAAACTAATACACCACTCCCAAAAAACCCATCCACGCACCCACCACAACCATCATACCAAAACACCCACCCCACCGACCACTACTACCCCAACCAATCACCACCAGCACAAGCACCTGCTTCAGCATGGCGGCCATCTGGTCGACTTGGCAGCGGTTGCGGCACAGCAGGAGGACACAGCAACTAGGGTCAATCTTGTCGATTGGCATCTTCAGTGGCTGCCTGCTGTGGAAGGTCTGTAGTGCATGCATGGAGGGTGGGATGGAGGGTTGGGTGGATTGATGAATGGATAGATGGAAGAATAGATGGATAGATGGATGAATGGATAGATGGAAGAATAGATGGATGGATGGACAAATCGATGGATGGGCACTTCAGTGGAGAAATGGACTCTTGACACGTCGACCACTTCCTGGCATTGGTGAGGATCGAGGTAGATGAGGTGGTTGCCTGAGATGAAGGTGGATGAGGTGGAGGTGGGTGAGGTGAAGGTGGATGAGATGGAGGTAGATGAGGTGGTTGCCTGAGGTGAAGGTGGATGAGGTGGGTGGGTGAGATGGAGGTAGATGAGATGGAGGTAGATGAGATGGAGGTAAATGAGATGGAGGTAGATGAGATGGAGGTAGATGAGATAGAGGTAGATGAGATGGAGGTAGATGAGATGGAGGTAGATGAGATGGAGGTAGATGAGATGGAGGTAGATGAGATGGAGGTAGATGAGATGGAGGAAGATGAGATGGAGGTAGATGAGATGGAGGTGATGAGATGGAGGTAGATGAGATGGAGGTAGATGAGGTGGAGGTAGATGAGGTGGAGGTAGATGAGATGGAGGTAGATGAGGTGGAGGTAGATGAGGTGGAGGTAGATGAGATGGAGGTGATGAGATGGAGGTAGATGAGATGGAGGCAGATGAGATGGAGGTAGATGAGGTGGAGGTAGATGAGGTGGAGGTAGATGAGATAGAGGTAGATGAGGTGGAGGTAGATGAGATGGAGGTAGATGAGATGGAGGTAGATGAGATGGAGGTAGATGAGATGGAGGAAGATGAGATGGAGGTAGATGAGATGGAGGTGATGAGATGGGGGTAGATGAGATGGAGGAAGATGAGGTGGAGGTAGATGAGGTGGAGGTAGATGAGATGGAGGTAGATGAGGTGGAGGTAGATGAGATGGAGGTAGATGAGGTGGAGGTAGATGAGATGGAGGTAGATGAGATGGAGGTGATGAGATGGAGGTAGATGAGATGGAGGTAGATGAGATGGTGGTAGATGAGATGGAGGTAGATGAGATGGAGGTAGATGAGGTGGAGGTAGATGAGATGGAGGTAGATGAGATGGAGGTAGATGAGATGGAGGTAGATGAGATGGAGGTAGATGAGGTGGAGGTAGATGAGATGGAGGTAGATGAGATGGAGGTAGATGAGATGGAGGTGATGAGATGGAGGTAGATGAGATGGAGGCAGATGAGATGGAGGTAGATGAGGTGGAGGTAGATGAGGTGGAGGTAGATGAGATAGAGGTAGATGAGGTGGAGGTAGATGAGATGGAGGTAGATGAGATGGAGGTAGATGAGATGGAGGTAGATGAGATGGAGGAAGATGAGATGGAGGTAGATGAGATGGAGGTGATGAGATGGGGGTAGATGAGATGGAGGTAGATGAGGTGGAGGTAGATGAGGTGGAGGTAGATGAGATGGAGGTAGATGAGGTGGAGGTAGATGAGATGGAGGTAGATGAGGTGGAGGTAGATGAGATGGAGGTAGATGAGATGGAGGTAATGAGATGGAGGTAGATGAGATGGAGGTAGATGAGATGGTGGTAGATGAGATGGAGGTGGATGAGATGGAGGTAGATGAGATGGAGGTAGATGAGGTGGAGATAGATGAGATGGAGGTAGATGAGATGGAGGTAGATGAGATGGAGGTAGATGAGATGGAGGTAGATGAGGTGGAGGTAGATGAGATGGAGGTAGATGAGATGGAGGTAGATGAGATGGAGGTGATGAGATGGAGGTAGATGAGATGGAGGTAGATGAGATGGAGGTAGATGAGATGGAGGTAGATGAGATGGAGGTAGATGAGATGGAGGTAGATGAGATGGAGGTAGATGAGATGGAGGTAGATGAGATGGAGGTAGATGAAATGGAGGTAGATGAGATGGAGGTAGATGAGATGGAGGTAGATGAGATGGAGGTAGATGAGATGGAGGTAGATGAGATGGCTGTCTGAGGTGGATGAGGTGGTTGCCTGAAAGGGAGGTAGATGAGTGGGTGAAGTAAAGATAGGTGAGGTGGATGTGGGTGAGATGGAGATGAGATGGAGGTGGGTGGGTGAGAGAAAGATAGTTGGAGGTGGGTGGTTGAGGTGGTTGCCTGGGGTGGAGGTGGATGAGAGGATGGGTGGCTCCAACAAAAAATCCACCTTGGCATCCCACAAAGAAGACAGAGTGCTTGGGCCTGCCTCCCAACACTCCAACCACACTCGACATGCGGAAGAGCGCCTTCAAGCCTTCGCAGTACGATGCGTTCATGCGCTCGCTGCCCAGTCTCAGCGGCACCAGGACCAGAAGCGCTTTGTGCTCGTTGTCTTTTGTGATTGTTGTGCTGATGGCAGCCTGTGCAGTGTCTGTCGCAGGTTCACGTTGCTTCAACTGTTGCCCATCGGAACAATCAGATGCACTCACTCTGCCCCCTTCTCCGTGCTGATGATGATGATGAGTAAGGTGCTTCTGATTATGGTGGTGATGATGATGATTATTATTATTATTGTTATTATTATTGTTTTCTTTTGGTCTATCAGCGGGAGCATGCTTCTTCTTCGTCTTCTTCTTCTTCTTGTCCGCATAAAGAGCATACAAGTCCTTCAGGTAAACTGACGAGTTGGACAAATAATATTGAAAACATAAATATAGCTAATATTAACAAATAGATAACATAAATAAATGACTTGAATAACAATAACAATAAGAATTATAACGACAAGAAGAAGAAGAAGAGTGAAGAATGAATGAGTGAGTGATGAACTGACTGGTGGAGTCAGGAGCGAGGTAGACGAGGAGGTGTTCGAGGAGGCCGCTGTGGTGCCGTCTGTGCCGTTGGATGGCCTTCCTGCATGCATGGGTGGTTGGATGGATGGAAGAAGAGAGATGGAAGGAGGGAGATGGAAGGAGGGAGATGGAAGGAGGAAGATGGAGGAGGGAGATGGAAGGAGGGAGATGGAAGGAGGGAGATGGAAGGAGGGAGATGGAAGGAGGGAGATGGAAGGAGGGAGATGGAAGGAGGGAGATGGAAGGAGGGAGATGGAAGGAGGGAGATGGAAGGAGAGAGATGGAAGAAGGGAGATGGAAGAAGGGAGATGGAAGGAGAGAGATGGAAGGAGAGAGATGGAAGGAGGGAGATGGAGGAGGGAGATGGAAGGAGGGAGATGGAAGGAGGGAGATGGAAGGAGGGAGATGGAAGGAGGGAGATGGAAGGAGGGAGATGGAAGGAGGGAGATGGAAGGAGGGAGATGGAAGAAGGGAGATGGAAGAAGGGAGATGGAAGGAGGGAGATGGAAGGAGAGAGATGGAAGGAGGGAGATGGAAGGAGGGAGATGGAAGGAGGGAGATGGAAGGAGGGAGATGGAAGGAGGAAGATGGAGGAAGGGAGATGGAAGGAGGGAGATGGAAGAAGGGAGATGGAAGGAGAGAGATGGAAGGAGAGAGATGGAAGGAGGGAGATGGAAGGAGGGAGATGGAAGGAGAGAGATGGAGGAGAGAGATGGAAGGAGAGAGATGGAAGGAGGGAGATGGAAGGAGAGAGATGGAAGGAGGGAGATGGAAGGAGACAGATGGAAGGAGGGAGATGGAAGGAGGGAGATGGAAGGAGGGAGATGGAAGAAGGGAGATGGAGGAGGGAGATGGAGGAGAGAGATGGAAGGAGGGAGATGGAGGAGGGAGATGGAGGAGGGAGATGGAGGAGGGAGATGGAAAGGGAGATGGAAGGAGGGAGATGGAAGGAGGGAGATGGAGGAGGGAGATGGAAGGAGGGAGATGGAAGGAGAGAGATGGAAGAAGGGAGATGGAAGGAGAGAGATGGAAGGAGAGAGATGGAAGGAGGGAGATGGAAGGAGAGAGATGGAAGGAGGGAGATGGAGGAGGGAGATGGAGGAGGGAGATGGAAGGAGGGAGATGGAAGGAGGGAGATGGAAGAAGGGAGATGGAGGAGGGAGATGGAAGGAGAGAGATGGAAGGAGGGAGATGGAGGAGGGAGATGGAAGGAGGGAGATGGAAGGAGAGAGATGGAAGGAGGGAGATGGAAGGAGAGAGATGGAAGGAGAGAGATGGAAGGAGAGAGATGGAAAGGGAGATGGAAGGAGGGAGATGGAAGAAGGGAGATGGAAGGAGGGAGATGGAAGAGAGAGATGGAGGAAGGGAGATGGATGGATGGGTGGGTGGATGGAAGGAAAGAGAAGTGGATGGGTGGATGAGCACCTGATGACGACAGCAATGGAGGCAGGGCCATACCACTGACCAATCGACTTGTCGACCATGTGACCGAGACTGAGCAATGAGTGCAAGGACAGAGGACAAAGATCTTCCAATGGCAAGTCGCCAAACAATCGGATGACTTCCTGGTCACTGCTGCTCCCTGCCTCTGTTGTGGGTGTGGTGGAGGTGGTGGTGTGTGTGGTGGAGGTGGTGGTTTTGGTGGGTGTGGAAGTGGTGATGTGTGTGTTGGAGGTAATGGAGGTGGTGGTGTTGGTGGAATAGTGGAGGTGGTGAAAATGGTGGAGTTGGTGGTAGAAGTGGTGTTGGTGGTGGAAGTGGTGTTGGTGGTGGAAGTGGTGGAGGCAGTGATGGTTGTGGAAGTGGTGGAGGTAGTGAAAGTGGTGGAGGTGGTGCAAATAGTGTTGGTGGTGGAGATAGTGGACGTAGTGGAAGAAGTGGAGGTGGTAGAGGTAGTGGTGGAGGTGGTGAAGATGGTTTTGAAGGTGGTGGAGATTTAATTTTAATATTCTACTCGAGTTATATTAAAATGTTCAATGAACACTCAATCCAAGCGCTATTATGATAGCAATGCTGATGATAAATGTGATAACAATGCTGATGATAATTGTGATAACAATGCTTATGATAATGATTGTAATAGTTCTTATGATAATTATGATAATAATCATAATACATCCTTCCAACCAGATATCCACTCTCTCTCATCGGCTTCCAGCATCTTCAGAGCTAGCGCCACACCCATTTGGCCTGATCTCACCATGCACCCCCACCCCACGTCTGAAGTCAACTCAGTCCTTCCTATGCTAGGAAAACCTAAGCGGTACGTGAACCAAGGAATGTGGTGGAAGTCGCTGCATAAGCTTTCGTAATCTTTTGAAGAGTTTTAAAAACAAATATTAATATTTTAACTATTTTTGGAAAAAAATGCAATTCTTGAAAAGTATTTAAGATGATTTGAAAGTGATTAAAGTGGCGATAGAACAGAGAGCAAGCCTACTCACCCTTATAATATCTTCCACACATCCAGATTATCTCTCCTTCTTTGAAATCAGTCTCAAATTTGACTGCCCAAGCTTTAACATTTCAATATATTTATAATACATGTTATTTTGTTAATATTTTCTATTATTAATTATTGTAGTATAAAACTTACTATATTTAGCATTCATCCAAGCTGACATCACTCTATCCTTGAATGTTTTGTTCATCTTATTCTTTTCTTTTTCCTCACTGCTTTCACCCACCCATCCTTTCAACGTCCAACCATTGTCGACCGCATCTTCGTAATCCTCGGTTTCTGAGTCATGTAACATACTCCATTCTGCCCTCTTGTTTTCTCCACCTATATCCTCTTCTCGCCTACAACATTCCATTGACCAATCCCTCTCATGCCCTACTATCTCGAAACTCATTTTGAAACATTTAATGAGTTATATTCGAAAGTTAAAATAAAATTTTTCATAAATATTAAATAAAAAAATCGTATTGCAGGAAATGTTGACAAGAACGTTTTAGCTGAGTTCTGAGTAACTGAACAATTAACTCACTGTAATTTTATCTTTTTAATACATATTTTTAATTTTTACAAAATTAAAGCAAGGTTTTATTAAATACAAGTTAATTGTCTGCATTAAAAAGCGTTTCCAGCTTACCCTGCGTACCTTTCCACTTCAACATGGAAGCGATCTCAACAAGGAATTTAAACGATTAACAGTTAATCATTAACTAAAACATTTTCAAGTAAATTTTTTTCAAAGATTTCATTATCAAAATGGAAGATCCTTTTCAAGTAGTCAAAGAGTTAGCGTGTGATTTATTGGTTGATTTATTACCATGACAAACATCTCAAGTGATTTAAACTCCAATATTTAAACAACGCTGAGCACTTTATATTTTAAAAATATTTATTGCTATTTAAATTCAAATTAATAAAAAAGTTTATAAATTTTAGTTTATAAAATTTTAAATAGTTGTAAAACTATTAAAATAATTAAATAATTTTCCCCACACAAGTGAGGTACAAAGAACGATAAACATGGCGATAAGCTTGTACTACCACTGGTGTGAGCTCTGCAACAACCCCCTCACTGCTTCTAAGGTAAAGTAGATGATGATGATGAAGGGTATCACCATCTTCATTATCTCAAAGTTAAAATTATCTTTTTCATTGTAGAAAATTGAATGTTCATATATGCATTCATCTAATCAATCAATCACTAATTATGTGAACAAAAGCGCTCAGCCATCACATTTTGAACAAGTACGTCTTCAGGCCTCGATGAAAACCTATGAGTGACCTAGTTGAAGTTAGAGAAGAGGGTAAATAATTCCATGAAAGAGGACCACAGTAAGAAAACGAACGTTTAGCAAAAGAGTGTTTAACTGGAAAACGAAAAGAACGCTTAAAGCATGGGCGGCGATCCTGGGGAAGTCCTGGGGTCAGGACCCCCCCACTTTTTTTAGTGGGAAGGGTCCACCTTAATAGGGACCCTCCCCCACTTTTTCCCATTTTGTTTTCAAAAATTTCTATTTGGATATGAGCATAATCGTCAACCATGGCATAAAAGTAAATGTTTATAGAGTAAAACATTGTGAGTATGTGTAGTTATAGTGATAGCTGTCTGAAACAAAAATATTCTTTGCTTGCTTAAATACTCTTTCACCTACTTTTTTTATCACTATGGCGTAGGCGGGAATCCTGAGGGGGTCCTGGGATCCACTTCTATAAGAACCACCTAAAAATACAAATTTCTCAACTCATTTTGATACGAGCCTAATCGTCAACTATAGGATACAAAATGCTAATACAGTAATACATTGTGAGTATGTATGGGCAGGAATGCTAGGGGGGTCCTGGGGTCCATCTTAACATGGACACCCCTCAGTTTTTCAAATACAATAATTTTTCAACTTCTATCTTAATAGAAGCATAATCGTCAACCATAGCATGAAACAGAATATTTATTCAGTAATATATTTTGGGTAGGAGTAGTTATAGTGATAGCCAGTGTTATTTTCGTTTCATAAAATAATTATAGTTTTTATTTCAGTTTCGTTTTGCAATTAATTATAGTTTTTATTTTCGTTTTCGTTTTGAAAATAATTAAAGTTTTTATTTTTGTTTTCGTTTTTAAAATAATTATAGTTTTTATTTTCGTTTCAGTTTTGAAAAAAATTATAGTTTTTATTTTCATTTTAGTTTTGAAAATATATTAATTTACAACTTTAAACACTATTTTTTCATATCTGAAAAAATTAATTGATCATAAAATGAAACGGTAAAATAGAACTGTAAATTAACAAACAAATGAGTTTGAAAAATTAACAGTCAATTGAAATATTATAAGAATTTTATTACGTAAATTATTGATTAATAAAAAATTTGAAGTATAACAACAAATCTATGATTAAAATAAGTGATAATTTAATTAATAAAACGAAGCGGTAATAAAATACCGTTTTATAAATGGCGCTACTTTTATAAAGCCCAAAGATAATGTTTATAACAAAGACATATATTTTTAAAAAAAGTTATTCATTTGCATATTATGGCATATCATAAAAATTTATTTAAATTTCGTTTTGAAAATAATTATAGTTTTTATTTCAGTTTCGTTTTGAAAATAATTGTAGTTTTCATTTTCGTTTTCGTTTTGAAAATAAATTTAGTTTTTATTTTCGTTTTCGTGGAACGATTATTCAGAATTGTCGTTTTCGTTTTCGTTACGAAATTAACACTGGTGATAGCTGCCTAAAACAAAATTATTCTTTGCTTACTAAAATACTCATCCACCTACTTTTTTTATATTTATAAATTGAAATTAATAAATTATATTTATAAAAATTAAATTTCTGATTTTTCAATTTTCGAAAGCAGAGATTCAAAATGATTTTCAGAATATATCGGTTCACTTTATGCAAGCAGACAGATTTACATTTATATATAAAAAAAATTCATATTGTGCTACTTATTTTGCATGGGCGATATTCATCGGGGGATTCTGAGGTCCACCATAATAACGACCCTTTCAATTTTTTAGATGAACCAAAGTTAATGAATTTTAAAAGGCTTCAAACATTAACTAAAGTTTTAGTTAAGTCCAACTACAAGTTTCATATCGCATAACTGCCAAAAAAGAAATGCTGATGCTTTTAGCTCATTCTATCGTTAGAAACACAGTGTGCACTGTTGATGCCGAATCAAGCCAATTTGGTGTTGTGGTTGACGGCACACAAGACTGCAATGGGTTAGAGTTAGAATCGATAGGCATTCGTTTTTTTGTTAAAGCTCTGAATGTTAATCAACAGTTTATTGGTTTATTCAGCCCACTAGACACGATCGGAAAAACATTATCTGCTGTAGTAAAAGATGTTCTGATCAGAATTATGCTACCTATAGAAAAACTAAGAGCTCAGACTTATGACGGCGCTTCTAACATGAAAGGCCGATATAATGGTTGTCAGGCTATTATCAGCAGTGAGCATCCACCTGCATTGTTTTTTCAATGTTTTGCACATTGTGCAAATCTTGTTGCCCAGCACACAGCTGCCGCAAATCCCTTTGTGAGCAATTCACTTCAGTTTGTCCAAGAGTTAGGTGCTTTTTACAATCGTTCAGGAAAGGTCAACAAACAGTTTAGTGATGCTTTAGTGTCTCTTATAATTGACTTTCCTGATGAGCCACTGAATGAAAGTATAGTATAAAACTTCTTTGTCCTACAAGATGGCTTACCAGAGTATCTACAGTGTCTTCTGTGCTTGAACATTATGAAGTGGTACTTGTTAGCTTGGAATCATTTGCTTCCATTGGTACTGCTGATGAAAAAGCTGTAAAGGCTTGAGGCCTTTTTTCAACAAGGCACTACTGCACTGACCCTCAAGGAAGTTGTTTTGGTGTTTTCACTTCTGGAACAGTTATCAAGTCGTTGCAATTAGCAAGTGCCAAGGTCAGTGGAATGATTGCAGCGACTGATTCAGCTGTGCAAGAACTGCGTCACCTACGATCAGATGAACAGTTTAATGACATTTTCAGAGATGTCAACAGTATGGTTTTGGCATATGATCTCGAGCTGATTGCTGTACCTCGGGTGCAAAAGCCTCCACAAAAGTATTGTGGGCTAGGCCCAGCTTATGTAGCAACAACACCAGAGGAACATTATCGAGCAGCATATTACGCTGTCATAGACATTGCAATCATGCAACTCACAAAAAGGTTCAATCGAGATTCTCCTGCTTTGTGTTCATAATTGCAGCTGGAAACAATTTTGCTAACTTGTGAAGTGAACCATGATATTTGCAAGCAGTATCGTAAGATAAATGAAACTGGTCTTTGTTCACAGTTAACTATGTTTAAAGACCAGAATGAATTTTAGCACCAACCCAAAAAGTATTGCAAGCTATGATCACGGAAGTCAGAAATCTGTTATCTTAAGTTGAAAGATTGATCAGGTTGATGCTTGTGTGTCCAATAACCTCATGTACTGCAGAAAAATCTTTTAGTGCTTTGCGGCATCTTAAGACTTAGTTGCGCGCACCTATGACACAGCCTCGCTTGAATTCACTGGCCGTTAGTCATGCACATCAGGATATACTTGACAGTCTGGATTAAAAAGGCTAGCAGAAGAATTTGCTAGTCAGTCAGACATACGAAGAAGTCTTTTTGGAAATTGGAGTAAAAGAGCTGTGGGGAGAGGGCAGGAAGACAGGCAGAGAAGGTATTTTGTGTCATCTAAATATACACTGTGGGCCAAAAAAATTTCCCAATGTATATTTGTTTATAACTTTGGCAAATTTGAATCTACTTGTAATTTTTTGAACTATTTGACTCAGAAATGAATGGAAAACAAGATGTTATAACATTTATTTGATGGGTTGATGGCTAGTTGTAATTGAATTTATATAGATGAAAAATAATAAAAGGTACTGAAATCGCTATTGTTTTTCTTCAAATCGCTCAAAGTGGCAATAGAAAAGTATTTTTATTAAGTATGAAACTTTTTTTCTAAATGTTTGGTGATACAAATATTAGTAGTTAATACAAAAATAATTTGCACTACAGCAAACAATACGAAATAGTATCGCTGGTACTGTATTGGTCGATACCGGTTCTTTGATTCCAACCCTGGGAAGGAACCCCCAAGATTTTCCGCAGATCGCCGCCCCTGGCTTAAAGGTAGATGATCTTAGACCAGATTTAGGGGGTTGTTTAATTAGATTTTCAAGATAAATTGGAGCAGTACAGTTATGAATGTTAAACTTATTTAGGCATATTTAAAAAGTCTCTCTCGATCTCAAAGGTAACCAATGTAACAAAGATAAGGAGAAATGTGAGAAAACTTAGGAGCACGAGCAACAAGACGAGCAGCACAATTAAATACTTTATTTAGAGGAACTAAAGTATTATCAGGGAGACCATAGTAAAAAGAGTTGCAATAATCAATCTTGGAGAGAACTAGAGAAGATACAAGAAGCTGCAATGTAGGATCATCGAAAAAAGGAAGAAGCTGTTTAATACGACGAATGTGGAAATAACAAGATTTAGAAACAGATTGAATTTGAGAAGCTAAAGACAAGTTAGAATCGAAAATAAAACCAAGACTACGAATGGAAGATGAAGGGTTTAGAAATAATGAGGAAGGGGAAGGCAAAACTAAAGAAGATGGTAAAGACTTTGATTTTTTATTGAAGTTTATGAGTTCACATTTTTCCGGATTAAGTTTGAGAAACATAGATGAAGCCCAAGAGATTATAGATTGAAGACAGAGAGTTATTTTATTAAAATTAAAATCAAGAGAAGAGTCAGGGGAAGTTGTATAAATATATGAGTCGTCAGCATAAATTTGACTTTTTAAGGAAGATGAAGAATTAGGTAGTTCCGAGGTATAGAGAATAAAAAGTAAACTAATGCCATTATTATCCATCTGATTCAATTATTATTGATCTAATGCAATAATTATTCATCTAATGCAATTATTATTCATCTAATTCGATTTTTATTGTTGACATTTTCTTTATTAAGCTATTTGAATAGTTTTTTTCGTTCTAGTTATTTTTTTAGTCAATATGTGGCCATTTCACACTATCTTTTTTAATTTATTTCATCAATCAATCAATCAATAATTATTTGTCTAGCGCCTTATACGAAGCGAAAAATAAAACGTTCAGCTAGAGACCGACCGAAATTCGGTTCGGTTTTGGCACCGAAATTGCCAATTTTCTTAGTGTCAGCAGTTTTTCAGTTTCGGCCGAATAAAAATTTACAATTTCGACTATTTTTCGGTTTCGGCCGAAAATAATTTTGTCATTTTGGCTCAATTTCGGTTTTGACCGAATGGATTTCATATTTACCGCAAAACCGATTTATTTATTTATGTATTTGATCTGATATATCTGTATCCTCAATCAAACTATTAAGTTTGGGTTCGATTCTCATCTCTATTAGATATCGTGGTTGATTGGTTTATGGGTGTATTAGACTAATTGTTCGAATAACATATACAAGCATCTTGAACAAAAACCATTGTATTGAAATTTAAGTTAATTGGAAACGTTCAATGATGATATTTAACAAAACTTTTTTTAGAAAATTTCATTTTTTAAAACATTTGTTTAAAAAAATGTTATTGTCAAAAGTAAGTATCTATATATCCTCAATCAAACTCAAACTATTAAGCTTGGGTTCGATTTTCATCTCTTTTAGATATCTATTAGCTATCGTGGCTGACTGATTTATGGGTGTCAAAGGACTTATTGTTCTAATATCATATACAAGCATCTGGAATTCTAGATATCTTTGCTTAGATAAACACTGTATATAAATCGAAAGCCCGAAAAAATTTGGCTTCGATTCATTAATTCAAAAATAAATGCAGGCGTATCTTAAAGAGTCTAGAGAACATCCAACATTTTTGTGTATTGGCATTGAAGTCAATATCCATATCTTGAGCCTGCTGCTCAAAAATACTTATCTGCACCTCCAACCGTGGCCGGACAAATGTCACGGGACAAAATGGCACGGACAAAATGCCACGGACAAAATGGCACGAGGACAAAATGGCACGAGGACAAAATGGCACGGACAAAATGTTACGAGGACAAAATGTCACGGGACAAATGTCACGGACAAAATTTCACGGACAAAATGTCACGGACAAAATGGCACGGACTAAATGTCATGAGTATTGTTAGTTGTAGTAGTAGTAGTAGTAGTAGTAGTAGTAGTAGTAGTAGTAGTAGTAGTAGTAGTAGTAGTAGTAGTAGTAGTAGTAGTAGTAGTAGTAGTAGTAGTAGTAGTAGTAGTAGTAGTAGTAGTAGTAGTAGTAGTAGTAGTAGTAGTAGTAGTAGTAGTAGTAGTAGTAGTAGTAGTAGTAGTAGTAGTAGTAGTAGTAGTAGTAGTAGTAGTAGTAGTAGTAGTAGTAGTAGTAGTAGTAGTAGTAGTAGTAGTAGTAGTAGTAGTAGTAGTAGTAGTAGTAGTAGTAGTAGTAGTAGTAGTAGTAGTAGTAGTAGTAGTAGTAGTAGTAGTAGTAGTAGTAGTAGTAGTAGTAGTAGTAGTAGTAGTAGTAGTAGTAGTAGTAGTAGTAGTAGTAGTAGTAGTAGTAGTAGTAGTAGTAGTAGTAGTAGTAGTAGTAGTAGTAGTAGTAGTAGTAGTAGTAGTAGTAGTAGTAGTAGTAGTAGTAGTAGTAGTAGTAGTAGTAGTAGTAGTAGTAGTAGTAGTAGTAGTAGTAGTAGTAGTAGTAGTAGTAGTAGTAGTAGTAGTAGTAGTAGTAGTAGTAGTAGTAGTAGTAGTAGTGGTAGTAGTAGTAGTAGTAGTAGTAGTAGTAGTAGTAGTAGTAGTAGTAGTAGTAGTAGTAGTAGTAGTAGTAGTAGTAGTAGTAGTAGTAGTAGTTGTAGTAGTAGTAGTAGTAGTAGTAGTAGTAGTAGTAGTAGTAGTAGTTGTAGTAGTAGTAGTAGTAGTAGTAGTAGTAGTAGTAGTAGTAGTAGTAGTAGTAGTAGAAGTAGTAGTAGTAGTAGTAGTAGTAGTAGTAGTTGTAGTAGTAGTAGTAGTAGTAGTAGTAGTAGTAGTAGTAGTAGTAGTAGTAGTAGTAGTAGTAGTAGTAGTAGTAGTAGTAGTATTAGTAGTAGTAGTAGTAGTAGTAGTAGTAGTAGTAGTAGTAGTAGTAGTAGTAGTAATAGTAGTAGTAGTAGTAATAGTAGTAGTAGTAGTAGTAGTAGTAGTAGTAGTAGTAGTAGTAGTAGTAGTAGTATTAGTAGTAGTAGTAGACCTCTAAATTGTGTAAAGTGGGATTCGGTGTACTGATCATTTTGTGAAGACATTGCAGTAAACACTTGAAGACTAGAAATGACCGATGCATGCTCTTTCTAACCCGCTCAAAGATAAAATTCATCCAACCCTTGAAAAAATTATTCTTTATTACCAATATCGCTTTCTTGGATGTCAATGACAGGCTATATGGAGATTTGTATGCTTGTTACTATTACTTACCTCTTTTTAAAATTAAGCCTTTCAACTACCGGACTACACAGTTATTAATAATATCATACTAGTTTCTTCATTGAGCTGAAGTTGAATAAATAAATAAATAATAAGTGGAAGGTAAAAAACCTTATAGTTAAATATACTTAGACGCGCTTTACAAAAAAATATGATTGAACATTTAATGCATATTTTAATTCCAAACGATAGAAATTGGTTCGGTGGTGTACAGTGTTTTGTGCCTGTATTCTTGACAAAATCCATGAAAAGAATGATTTTTAGTAACAATTTATAATTTTCCACTTTTTTCCACTTATTATGGCGAGCGGGTTGGCTTAGATGGTAAGTCGTTAGACCTGCAACTCAAAGGTCGCCAGTTCGCACCCCTGTACAGCCAACCGTGAGCTATCATATACCTAGTGTATATGATGCGGTGTTTCACGACTTATGTCGTGTGAGTGGCGCTTCAGTTGCGTGCCCGGGCGCTATAAAAAACTGACATTTATTTATTTATTTATTTCTGAGACCCTCATCAAATTCAATACCAATATTGTAAAGGACTACAGACGTCGTCGAATTCATTCGTCGGTGAATCCAACGCATACGATCTATTTATTTATCCATCAATCCAACCATTCATACATGCATTCATCCATCCAGCCATCCATGCACCACCAGGAAGAGCAGGAGTGGACGACTAACGAGTTGAAGAATTGTCTTAGGAGCATTGAATGGGATCTAGAAGATCTTGATGAAACCATTGATATCCTTGACGATGATGCTTTTGATAGTGATGATGGCGATGATGAGGATGATGATGATGATGATGATGATAATGTTAGGCGCCAATACGGTTGCCTTTTAAATTTGACAAGTTTTATACCATTTTATTCGTAAATAACATATTTTTAAGATAATATTTTTTTTAAATTAGTTTAGATTAATTATTTCTATTCATATTTAGGTGAAAATCCTTTCCCATAGTTTCACCTAACATAACACTGATCTTTTTAGTCTCTAAACTATATTATTATTATTATTATTGTTCTATCCTATGCAAATTTATTCAAAAGAATTCTTTTTACAATTTAATAATAGCAATAATGGGGAGCTTAGTGCAGAGGCTAGAGCGACCATCAACAGACTAGGATTGGCAAGGCACCGCCAGCATTGGCATTATCCTGGCAGACGAGGCGGAAAACTTGTAAAGGAACGCCAAAGCCGGCACGCTCTCAGAAGCCATGAGCCAGTTGTCCATGAGAAAGTTGATCAGCACAAATGTCAGAAGAGTGGGTCTTCAGTCGTGCTGGGTCTACTCAACACTAGGTCTCTCCACAATAAGGTGGATGATGTTCTGGAGACCATGAAAGAGTACAAGATAGACGGACTGTTTCTGGTTGAAACTTGGCATGATCCTGAGTCAGTCTGTATCAGCCGACTGCGGCAGGAGAGCTTGGTAGTGGTCGAAAGATCAAGGCCTAGACTCTCCAATACAGTAAACACGCTGCATACAAACCACGGGGGAGTTGCAGTCGTGGCTGACTCTGGATTCCAGGCTGAACCATTGGACACAGAAGTTCATTCCTCAACTCTTGAGCATCTTTGTGTCAGAATCACCTCTGGTTCAAGGGCGGTCATTGGTTTAGTTGTTTATCAAACAGGTTATGCTTCTAGCGTGTTCTTCAAGGATTTCAATGAAATCATGAGCACCTTGGCCACATACAGTGAAGAAGTATTAATCCTGGGAGATTTCAACTTCCACCTTGAAAATCCAAGTGATAACGATACTCAGACGTTTCAGAATATCTTGAGCTCTCATGGTTTCCAGTCATTAGTCAACCAACCAACCCATAGTCAGGGAGGGTGACTTGATGTTGTTGCCTCGAGAAAGAGTCTTGAAGTTGACTGCATTGAGGTAGGCTTCTCTGACCACAAACTGCTGGTCTGGAAGTGTCAACTGGCCAAGCCTCCTCCTGTGTACAAAAAACTTCTAGTAGACGCTGGAAACTCTTGGATAGAACAGAGTTTGCTCAACAGGTTGGATTGTCTCCACTCTCGTCTAGCACTGACCTTGATGTAGATTCAGCTGCTGACCTCTACAGCTCCACTTTGACTAGCATTCTCGATAAGTTGATTCCTCTTAATACTGTTAGAGTGCACCAGAGGCCTTCGGACCCTTGGTTTGACCACGAGTGTCGCGCCTCTAAACGCCTTAAGAGAAGTCTTGAGAGAAGCTACAGTAAGTCAAAAAATGAGCAAGCACGTACTGCCTGGGTCAAGCAGTTGAAAGTTTACAAGAGTCTGTGCAGACGCAAACGAGAGCAGTTCTGGAACTTGGAGCTTTCTCAGTCCAAAGGGAAGCCAGCTGACACCTGGAAACTCATCAATAACATCGCGGGCAGAAGTAAGACGTCGTCAGTCTCAGGCATCAGTGCTGATGACTATCACGCACATCTCACAGAGAAAATTGCGTCGGCGAGAAGGTCAATCAATGCCCAAGATGACCCAACATTTTCATTCTGCGAGCACGGGCTCAGTTTGAATGGGTTCAGCATAGTCGACGAAGAAGAAGTAGTTAGGGCTATTCAAGGGCTTCCGAATAAGCAGTGCTTGAATGACCCGGTTCCTACATGGCTGTTGAAGGAGATATCTGGAACAATTGCTCCTTTTTTAGTGAGCTTATTCAACAGGTCTTTTTCGGCAGGCAGGGTTCCGAAGTCTTTCAAGTCGGCCTACATCACGCCACTGCTCAAGAAGCCAAGTCTTAAACTCACTGAAACTTCGTCGTACAGGCCTATTTCAAACTTGAGGGTGTTGTCCAAACTCTTGGAAAGATTAGTTCTCCACAGAGTAGTCAACTACCTCGCAGAATTTCATCTTTTCCCTCCCTTGCAGTCAGCCTACCGTCGTCATCATTCGACAGAAACTGCCATAACCAAAGTCTTTTCAGACATCGTTAGAGCAGCAGATGACGGTAAACTTACATTGTTAGTTTTGCTTGATCTATCGGCAGCTTTCGATCTGGTAGATCACGCAACACTGCTCCGAAGACTGCACATCTCCTATGGTTTCTCTGACTCTGCGTTAGAATGGTTTAGGGACTACTTAAATGACAGATGTTTTCACATCCGCTGTAGTGGGACAAAATCGACAATGTCGGTTTCCGCTGTAGGAGTCTCCCAAGGTTCAGTCCTTGGTCCTTTACTGTTCTCTTTGTACACTGGAGATTTGGAAAGAATAGCAGCTAGACATGAGCTCGCTTTTCATCAGTACGCTGATGACACCCAGATTTACGGTCATTGCGTTAAAGGTCATCAGGTTGACCTGCAAGAAAGGGTGTCATCATGCATTGATGAAATTGCTGCTTGGAGGGGTGCCAATCAACTGAAACTTAACTCCAGCAAAACTGAAGTTATCTGGCTCTCATCCCGTCGAAACTCTACTCACACTCCCAATGATCCAGTTCGCATTTGTCAGAACGAGATAATTCCTTCCGATAGTGTCAGAAACCTAGGAGTTTATCTCGACAAAGACCTCACCATGACGACACACATCAACAAGATGACTCAAACCTGCTTTGCTTCTTTACGCCAAATACGATCCATAAGATGGTTATTGACCAAGGACTCACTGAGAACATTGGCTTCTGCTTTGGTTCTCAGTCGAATTGACTGTGACAATATCATTCTTACTGGGTTGCCAATGACGCAGCTGCAGAAAATTCAGTCTATAATCAACACCACAGCTAGGCTCATAACAGGTGCTAGAAAGTATGATCACATCAGCCCTGTTCTCAAAGAGCTTCACTGGCTTCGTGTTGAAAACAGACTTGAATACAAAAACATCTTGTTAATGCACAAGTGTCTGTCTAATGAGTGCCCAGATTATTTGTCGAGTAGCATTGTCATGAGAGCAAGTCTTCCCCAGAGGGAAAGACTCAGGTCAAGAGATGTAGTTCCACAGAGCTACAAACTCAAGTATGCAGGTGCAAGAAGCTTTTTTTTTGCAGCGCCGACTCTTTGGAATAGTCTTCCCAATAGACTCAAATCCCCGAGCTCGACCGCGACATTCAGCCGTTACCTGAAAACGTACTTGTTCGACCGATCACAATAACTTACAAATTTACTGCTCATTTTTCATTAATCAATTTCTTGCTTCCCAATTTCATTCTTTTTTATATTTATACAAATGGTCAATAATAATTGTAAAATAAATAATAATAATATTAATAATAATAATAATAATATAATATAGATATTTACTTTTTTTTCTTAAATTTATTGTTATTATCATTTCAGTTTCAATCTAAAAAAAATGTTTTGTCTATTTAAAAAAATAAATAAATATATATGTATGTATATATATATATATATGTGTTTATGTATGTGTATATGTATGTATATATATATATATATATATAAATGATTTTATTGTTAAATTTCAATACCCTACTTTTTCTATACTTTCCATTTATTCATCTATCATTAATATTATTATCAAATTTTCCATAACCAAGTGGTCTTGAAGCCCGTCCGTGTTTACGCCACGTTAATAATACTCGTCGTTGTATTGTATTGTATTGTATAATGATGACGATGGTGATGATTATGATGATGTTGATGATAGAATAATGCTTACCATCATGACATTAGCAAGCAGTCACCACCCCCGCTACCACCATCAACATCTCATCATCATTGCCAGTTGAAGCACCTTAACCACCATGCACTCATAGTGGAGCGTTACATCCGCAAGTTTAAGATTCCGCCAGCTGAAATTGAAGCCAGAAGGAACTTCATACAGCGCACCAGACAGTCTGTCAAGGTGCTTATGAAGATGATGGTGCTGATGATGATAATGATGAGGTCTATTATTAATATTATTTTGAGCAGTTCGACGATTCAAATCTTTCATAGAAAGTTAATCGTGTTTTAACGCAATGTTTTCAACCTATTTAACATATGTATAAAATAGTTTTTTTAGTTTTTTTCTTCACAAATTTAATAGAGACTATTGAAGTTTTATCACATTTTACATATATTTCACCAAATCTACAAGTGATTTTTTTGATGAAACGCAACCGTAAAAACGAGAGATACATTTTTAATGAAATGTATTAATTTATTTTCTGTAGCGTAAAACAATAAAATAGGTTTAAAAAAGTCTAATACTGGTAAATTTGGTCAACTGTGCTAAAATTAGTAATTGTGCTAATTTTATAACGGTTTTAATCGAAAGTTAATTTAGATTAAAGCACACCTTTACTATTAATATAGATATTATTTTTATTTGTATAGGAAATCAGGGAACATCTTATGAATCCAGGTCTCAAAATACTAGAAACCACAGCTCTTCTCCAAGAAGTTAGCTCTTATTATTATTGATTTAATAATAAATATCATGAATACTCATTTAACAAAGAGCTCACACTAGCTAACATTTTTTGAAACCCATTAACAAAATTCATGTATAATGGTTACTTTTTATTGTTTAAAACGATATAGTCGACTATAAATCCATAAAAAGACCCCATAGAAAATATCGATTGCATTTTCTTCGATGGACTTTTTTATTTTTCCGTTTTTCAACTTTCTAGTATCCTTCTATTCAATTTCAGCGTTGTCCAAGCTTCTGTTTTTGTTCCATCTACTTTTATGATTAACGCTTTTTCCCTTCCACCATTTGGTATGCGTTTAAATCAACCATACTTTAAATCTACCATACGGGGAATTTACCTCAAGAAATGTTTATTTTTTTTATTTTTACGAATAGGAAACACTACAAATAAACGAAATTAATTTTTAAAAAATTGAATTGATTTATTTTTCTATTTTTTTACCCCACTTGAAATTTCAACATTGGAATGTACCATACAGGGATTCTACCGCTTAATAAAACATGAGATAAACTCGTTAAATTTCAATAAAATTTGTTTTTTTTTCACACAATCAACATATAATATATATGAATGGAATTTATTTGTTTAAAATAAAAATTAAAAAATCTCGTTTTGTTTAGCAACATAAAAAGAAAAAAAGAAAAAAGTTTAATAAATGTGACAAAAATGTTAAAAAATTAAATACAAATAGAAAACACTTCTAATAAGTGTAATCAACAAAAAAATATGGAATTTATTTTTTTTCTCTATTTTTTTACGCATTTTAAAATTTCAACATTTGATTCTACCGCTTAATAAAACATGAGATAAAATCGTTAAATTTCAATAAAAAAAATTTTTTTTTCACACAATCAACATATAATATATAAGAATGAAATTTATTAATTTAAAATAAAAAATAAGAAAATCTCGATTTTTTTAGCAACATAAAAAGAAAAAAAGGAAAAAGTTTAATAAATGTGACAAAAATGTCAAAAATTAAATACAAATAGAAAACACTTCTAATAAGTGTAATCAACAAAAAAAATATTGAATTTTTTTTTCTTTTTTTTTACGCACTTTGAAATTTCAACTTTGGATTCTACTACTCATTAAAAACATGAGATAAAATCGTTAAATTTCAATAAAAGTTGTTTTTTTTTCACACAATCAACATATAATATATATGAATAGAATTTATTTGTTTAAAATAAAAAGTAAAAAAATCTCGATTTTTTTAGCAACATAAAAAGAAAATAAGAAAAAAGTTTAATAAATGTGACAAAAATGTCAAAAATTAACTACAAACAGAAAATACTTTTAATAAATGTAATCAACAAAAAAATATTGAATTTATTTTTTATATATATTTTTTTACGCACTTTGAAATTTAAACTTTGGATTCTACCACTTATTAAAAACATGAGATAAAATCGTTAAACTTCAATAAATAAAAAAAATTTCACACAATCAACATATAATATATATGAATGAAATTTATTTGTTTAAAATAAAAAATAAAAAATTCTCGATTTTTATAGCAACATAAAAAGAAAAAAAAAGTTTAATAAATGTGACAAAAATGTCAAAAATTAAATACAAACAGAAAATACTTCAAATAAGTGTAATCAACAAAAAAAATATTGAATTTTTTTTTCTATTTTTTTACGCACTTTGAAATTTCAACATTGGATTCTACCATCGCACGAAGTGAAGGTGCTGTCGAGAATATGTAGGAGGGCAGTCTCAGTGGAACGATTGGTTCGATATGCAGAATGGTAGGATGTAAAATTGGGATTTGCACTTAGATGAGGTTGAAGTCTTTCCAGAGCAAGTCGTTCTATAATTTTTGATAGGGTACTGAGGTTAGATATTGGTCTGTAATTAGATGGTAGATCTGGATTAAGGTTTGATTTTTTGAAGAGAGGGGTGATTTGAGCCGTTTTGAAAGAAGCCGGAAATTGACCTTCAGAGAAGGAGAGATTGGTAAGATAAGATAATGCTTTTGATAGCACCTCACTGCAGTGAATGAGAATTTTGTTTGGGTAAGGATCTATAGGAGAAGATTTTTTGCATGAGTCTAGAATTATTTTTATGACCTCTGGTGGAGTGACTATTTCAAAAGAAGTGAGGAATGTTAGAAGGAATGGTGGAGTGTGAATATGAGCATGTGGAAGTTGAATAGTGGAAAGACGATTTGCGATGTTTTGATGAATTGTTTTGATTTTGTTACAAAAAAAGTCATTAAATGTGTTGGCTAGTGTCTTGCATTGATAATCAGATAGATTGTTATTATCTGATGACTTGTTGTGGAGAATGTTGTTGAGGATGCGCCACATGCATCTGGCATTTGTTGAGTTTATTTCATTGGATAGCTGAGCTACTCGTGATTCCATTATGGCGTGTCTAGCATCAGCCTTGGCCAAGTCGTAGGCTTCTTTGTCAGCCTGCGACTTTGTATTGAAGTACTGGCGTTCTCTCAGCCGTCGAGTTCCTTTTGCCAGGATCGCGTCGTCAGATATTTGATGATGGTGGGATGTGCCGCTGAGTCGTACTGTCTTTTTGCGTATTGGGGCAAAGTTGTTGAGTAGATCGACGACTATGGTATTAATGTGTCGTAAATATTGTTCAGATGAGAGATTTTGATGATAAAGTATTGATGATTTTTTGAGTTCATTGTTGAAATTAAGCCAGTTGATTTTTTTTCCAATTTTTTGTTATGTGACAAAAATGTCTTAAATGGAATTCGAATAAGTGTACTTCATTAAAAAATAATGAATTTATTTTTCTCCTACTTTTTTACGCACTAACAATAACAAAACTGTAGCAATGATTCTTTGATGTTTATATTTGAAGGGTTGTGTCCAAGAAATTCGGCTGCTGCTGCAATAATGTATGCTGCATTTCTGTCACTTAGTTTTGACAAACATGGACCTGTTTCATTAATTCCTTGTATTATTATTTAATTACTTTCTTCCTAATTTTCTGCCACAACTTTTATTCTCATACATTGCAATTTCTTGTTATGTTAATAAAAAAATCGAAAAAATTTTATTTTAAACAAATAAATTTTATTCATATATATTATATGTTGATTGTGTGAAAACAAAATTTTTTTTAATTGAAATTTAACGATTTTATCTTATTTTTTTAATAAGTGGTAGAATCCAAAGTTGAAATTTCAAAGTACGTAAAAAAATAGAAAAAAAAATAAATTCAATATTTTTTTTGTTGATTACACTTATTTGAAGGGTTTTCTGTTTGTATTTAATTTTTCACATTTTTGTCACATTTATTAAACTTTTTTCTTTTTTTCTTTTAATGTTGCTTGAAAAATCGAGATTTTTTATTTTTCATTTTAAACAAATAAATTTCATTTATATATATTATATGTTGATTGTGTAAAAAAAACAAATTTTATTGAAATTTAACGATTTTATCTCATGTTTTTAATAAGTGGTAGAATCCAAAGTTGAAATTTCAAAGTGCGTAAAAAAAAATAAAAAAAAATAACTTCAATATTTTTTTGTTGATTACACTTATTTGAAGTGTTTTCTGTTCGTATTTAATTTTTGACATTTTTGTCACATTTATTACACTTTTTTCTTTTTTTCTTTTTATGTTGCTTAAAAAATCGAGAATTACTTATTTTTCATTAAAAAAAATTCCATTCATATATATTATATGTTCATTGTGTGAAAAAAAAACAAATTTTATTGAAATTTAACGATTTTATCTCATGTTTTATTAAACGGTAGAATCCCTGTATGGTACATTCCAATGTTGAAATTTCAAGTGGCGTAAAAAAATAGAAAGAAAAAAAATCACTTTTTGAAAATTGATTTCGTATACGTGTAGTATTTCCTATTCATAAAAATGGGAAAAAAATTTGAAGAATATTCCTCGTATGGTAGATTTCAATGCTATTCCACCATTTCATCAATAAAACAAAATTCTTAAGTTTGCAGATGATACTTATCTCATTATTCCATCATCTAACTTGACTCCCTTTCTAAGTGGGCCAAGCTCAGTAATCTTTCATTCAACCTCAATAAACCATTTGAACTCGCAATCCACAATAGTCATAAACACATCACACCAACAGTTATACATCCATCCATTCAACGTACTGACAAAATTACTATCCTAGGCATCCAATTCACCAACACACAACGTTTCGCCACACATAGAACATACTCTAAACAAATTCCTTAAAACTTTCCATGCTTTCAAAACCATCCGTTGCGTGAACGAGCAGCCAAGTGTGTAATGACTCTCGGCTCGACTAATAATGAAAAGTCTTGTTTTAGTCAGTTTTGTATAGCGCCCGGGCACGCAACTGAAGCGCCACTCACACGACATAAGTCGTGAAACACCGCATCATATACACTAGGTGTATGATAGCTCACGGTTGGCTGAACAGAGATTGGAACTGGCGACCTTTAAGTTGCAGGTCTAACGACTTACCATCTAAGCCAACCCGCTCGCCGATATCCTAGTAACCCATAGGCACAAATCAAAATATGCCGCATAAGTGGCCTCGAAGCTCGTTCGGGATATACGCAACTATAATAATGCTTGTTTATTATTATTATTATTTTATTATCAGTTCTCATAGACTCCCAGGTGCCACACTCTGACATCACTGAGTCCTTCATCATCTCTCAAAATATGCAGCTCCTTCTTGGTCTGGCTTTGCCAATCAGCAGCAGCTCAAGCAACTGCAATTTCTCTCAAATAAACTTATCAGACTCAAATACCTGCCTTCATTCTACCATAGGGGGTCATCCTGGGGGGTTCTCGGGTCGGTATGCATTGGACTCGTCGCAACATGAACTCGTCGCAAAAAAAAAATTTTGTGTGAATAAATATGATTAGAAAAACTTATTAATAGTGAAATTATAAATTTACTCGTCGAAACAGGCTAAATGTAGCCTAACGTACAAAACAGGCTAAATGTCGGCTAAAAACTCGTCGCGAATTTTTTTTCTTCCAATTTTATGAATAAATATGATTATAAAAACTTATTAATAGTGAAATTAAAAATTTACTCGTCGAAACAGGCTAAATGTAGCCTAACGTACGAAACAGGCTAAAAATTTTCGCGACGAGTTTTTAGCCTACATTTAGCCTGTTTCGACGAGTAAATTTTTAAGTTCACTATTAATAAGTTTTTATAATCATATTTAATCACAAAATTGGAGAAAAAAAAATTCGCGACGAGTTTTTAGCCTACATTTAGCCTGTTTCGACGAGTAAATTTTAAATTGCACTATTAATAAGTTTTTATAATCACATTTATTCAAAAAATTTAAAAAAAATAATAAAAAATAAAAAATCGCGACGAGTTCATGTTGCGACGAGTCAAATGCAATTCCTCGGGTCTACCTTAATGTAAACCTTCCTACTTTTTCAAAATCAATCAGGCATGAGATAGTTCAAAGAATTGTAAGATGAAATTAGAGAGTGATTTATTTGGTGGCTGATAAATAATGACTATGGGTAGTGGTGTTTTTACATTTGTTGATTTGATGAGGAGATTTTTTAAATCTGGGTAGACTCCTTTAGATTGCTGTTTTGGGTGCTAGTGGGGATTTATGCGAATTTGATTTTGTATTCTATACTTTGATGATGAATAATGTATTCCATGGTTTCTGATAGACTCGAGTGGTGATCTGAGAACGGATTTCATTGTGATGATGATTAAGCTAGTCTAGATGAAGTGGTAGTTTATTTATTTCAGATAGGCGGTGAGTTGTTTAGGCGAGTTAGTTGAAGCCGTTCAACTTGAACAATGATACGTCTATTGAAAGAATTCGCAATGAAATATTCAAAAAAAAATTTATTTTGGTTGTAGCCAATCAGGATTTGGTTCTACCAATTTGAAAAATTGTTTTGATCGGCAACCGTGGCGATTGACAGCGCAAGCCCTGTAACGATTGTAATACTTTTGAGATTATAAATGATATTATTTTGTAGTACTAAGGTTGCAGTTAGATCGGCTATAATTGATGCCTGAATAAACTAAATTCCAAAACTTCCTGCTTCCACCGCAGTCTCACGTCATTGATTGTCTGGCTAACCTACAAAGCAACTACAACAACAGCAACCACAATGATGCGATGATAACTACCCCTAACAACAACGACAAAAATAAAATACACACCCAAAGCTTCGACAGCATAAACATCATCAACAACAACAACATCAACAAAAACATCAATAACAACAGTATCTTCACAATCAACAGCAACAACAACAGCATCACTATGCCAAATCTCCACATCAAGCTTCTGAGCAGCCACTACACTAGACTCCACGGGGAAGACGAGGATGAAGAGGAGAATGATGTTGTGGGTGGTGCTGGTAATGACCCTCCATCCCCTCCTATAGCGCAGTGTCTCTGTCTCAATGTTGGTTCATGGGAAGAGAGGGAGTGGGAAGGGGATGGATAGAGGGAAGTGGAAGAGGGAAGTGGGCAAGGGAGGTGAGAGAGGGAGGTGGGAGAAGGAGGTGAAAGAGGGACGTTGAAGAGAGAGGTAGGAGGTGAGAGAGTGAGGTGAGAGAGTGAGGTGGGAGAGGGAGGTGGGAGAGGGAGGTGGGAGAGGGAGGTGGGAGAGGGAGGTGGGAGAGGGAGGTGGGATAGCGGATGGGAGAAGGAAGTAGTAGAAGTAGTAGGAGTAGTAGTAGTAGTAGTAGTAGTAGTAGTAGTAGTAGTAGTAGTAGTAGTAGTAGTAGTAGTAGTAGTAGTAGTAGTAGTAGTAGTAGTAGAAGTAGTAGGAGTAGTAGTAGTAGTAGTAGTAGTAGTAGTAGTAGTAGTAGTAGTAGTAGTAGTAGTAGTAGTAGTAGTAGTAGTAGTAGTAGTAGTAGTAGTTGTAGTAGTAGTAGTAGTAGTAGTAGTATTAGTAGTAGTAGTAGTAGTAGTAGTAGTAGTAGTAGTAGTAGTAGTAGTAGTAGTAGTAGTAGTAGTAGTAGTAGTAGTAGTAGTAGTATTAGAACCACCCCCAGCACGCAGCAAAACCTCATAAAAGTATTTTCTACGCTTTTGGCTCAGCTTGCCTTTTGGTCTTTTTGCACTTATCGTCGTAGTCAACTGAAATTCCTTGCCCAGGAGTCTGTTGGCTTTCTCCTTCCTCAGTCGGGGATGAGCTGCAAGGCCTTGCTAAACGAAAGCGAGTTTGGACGTTACAGATGCATGTAGGTGCTGGCTCATTTTATTTTTTTTCGGGCTTGTCTTTTTGAAGTATTTTTCTGGCAAAAAAAGCTTCAAGGTAATTTTCATAGCAAGATATTTCAACAATTCTTTAAAATGCAAGGTTAAAAAATCGGAGGGTCACGCTGGCATGTCTTTACAAACGTCTCCAGCGGCTGTATTCTTGTTCATAAGTGAGGTGGAGATTTAAGCGCAATTTAGGAATTCTATAACAAACTAAACTATGATGTTTTTATTACTTTATGCTTTTTTTGTGTGAATCATTAGATATTATTAAAGAATTGATTCCAACGTTGGATAGAGAATAAACTTGGTCCGTAATTGACGCGTCTTCCAGTCCGTCTTCTTCCTCGAAAGTGTGTTCGAAATATGACAGAAGCTCAGGCATTCGCTCGTGTACTTCACCAATGTCATCTGCAAGTAGTTCAAAAGCATCAATGACGTCATCTTCAGGAACGAGAGCCAATGCAGGTAAACATCGGACTGCTTCACGAACAACGGTGTCAGTTTCATAGGCCAAAGTCGAGTAGAATTCGTTCTGGATTGGCCGCTGGAATGAGTTTTTTCAGTTGTTGCAGGATGATGTCGTACGTCGGTCGATCTTTATTCCGAACCAGACAATAGACTGCAACTGGATTGTTACCAGGGACGAGTTCGAAATGGATTGTGTACAGCTGGAAAAAGATGGAAGGAACAACCTTGAACGTTCCATCTGCTAGCCATAACTTTGCTCGTGTTAGTCCATCAAGCAAATCCTTGCTTCCAAAGATGAGCACTCGGTTTCCATCTCTTCCACAGTCGTACAGGACCATATCCGCAAACCGTTGTGGAACGTCGAAATGTGTGTCAGATGGAGGAGAAGTCAAAACAGCTCCGTCGTCGTTGTCTGCCAGTGCAGCTTTTCTGTGACGTTGAAGACTTCGAACGAGGGTTGCTCGTTTCGGTAACGCCTGCAGAACATGATTGTCCAGTTGACGAGAAACTATTCCTACAACTGCAGCCGGTGTTGCAGATGTTTCTTCCATCTTTTCCTTCATTTGACCGACAGCAAGACGAGCGAGTGATGCCGAGATGTTGCCTTGATGAGTATGTTCTTGATCTTTGTTGCTGACGATTCGACCTCCTTATGTCTTCAAATGAGCATTACACTTGTAACTCTGATACATTTTACAACGCCAATAAATTTCTCCATTATTATTCTCACGCACTTTAACATACTCAAAATTTCTGTATATTACTGTTGGACGTCCCTTTTGTGGAAACACCAAAAGTAGCTAAATCTGGTTCTGTCGCCATATCGTAATAAATAATATATTTTTTATGTCATAAATTGTAATACTTGTAAATAATTTAAATTTTTTATATAATTATATCCAGAAACGTTACTTTATTCAGTTTAATTGTACTTTTTATAAGGATCAAAGACGCGAATAATAAGATAATCAGACGATAATAACAATCTCATAGAACATAAAAATTAAGCGAAATGAGTAAAAGGAAAGCCATTACTTTATTTGACTTTTTATTTCTTTATTTCGTTTAAATGTAAGAGCTGTTTTTCAGGATATACTTTATTGTTATATAATAAATAATCATAAAGTAATCGGAAAAAAACAAATCGGAAAAAAACAATACAAAATTAAATACTATTTTAAAAAACCTGCAATGATCTATTACAAAACAATTATTTATCAAGTTTTAAACGTTGTGATTAAATGTCGTGTGTTTAAAATTCGTGTGTTAATCTGTCGCTGTGATTATCTGTCCATAGGTTTATCAGTCGTGTGATTATCTGTCTCTGTGTTTATCTGACGTGTGATTAAGTGTCTGTGATTAAGTGTCTGTGATTAAGTGTTTGTGATTAAGTGTCGCGTGTTTAAATATCGGCACACCATCTTTCCACCCTGAAATTAAAACTAAATTTGCATAAAAACACTAAAATCGAACGAAAAAATTGATCAATTATCTAAGCGAGAAAAGATTTGTTTGAAAAATTTTAAATGTGAACAGAAAATAAAAGAATATAAATTTTAAAATTGAAATTTAACTTATGAATTTAAATTTTAAAATTGAAATTTAACTTATGAATTTAAATTTAACAAATTGAAATTTAACTTATAAAATTACAATTTAATAAATTGGAATTTAACTTATGAAATTAAAATTTAAAAAATTGAAATTTAACTTATGAAATTAAAATTTAACAAATTGAAATTTAACTTATGAAATTAAAATTTAACAAATTGAAATTTAACTTATGAAATTAAAATTTAAATTATGAAATTAAAAGTTAACTTATGAAATTAAAATTTAACTTATGAAATTAAAATTTAAAAAATTTAAATTTAACTTATGAAATTAAAATTTAAAAAATTTAAATTTAACTTATGAAATTAAAATTTAACAAATTGAAATTTAACAAATTGAAATTTAACTTATGAAATTAAAATTTAACAAATTGAAATTTAACTTATGAAATTAAAATTTAACAATTTGAAATTTAACTTATAAAATTAAAATTTAAATTATGAAATTAAAAGTTAACTTATGAAATTAAAATTTAACTTATGAAGTTAAAATTTAACTTATGAAATTAAAATTTAACTTATGAAATTAAAATTTAACTGATGAAATCAAAATTTAACAAATTGAAATTTAACTTATGAAATTAAAATTTAAATTATGAAATTAAAAGTTAACTTATGAAATTAAAATTTAACTTATGAAGTTGAAATTTAACTTATGAAATTAAAATTTAACTTATGAAATTAAAATTTAACTGATGAAATGATGAAATTAAAATTTAACTGATGAAATTAAAATTTAACTTATGAAATTAAAATTTAACTTATGAAATTAAAATTTAACTTATGAAATTAAAATTTAACTGATGAAATTAAAATTTAACTGATGAAATTAAAATTTAACTTATGAAATTAAAATTTAACTTATGAAATTAAAATTTAACTGATGAAATTAAAATTTAACTGATGAAATTAAAATTTAACTGATGAAATTAAAATTTAACTTATGAAATTAAAATTTAACTGATGAAATTAAAATTTAACTTATGAAATTAAAATTTAACTTATGAAATTAAAATTTAACTTATGAAATTAAAGTTTAACTTATGAAATAAAAATTTAACTTATGAAATTAAAATTTAACTTATGAAATTAAAATTTGACTTATGAAATTAAAATTTAACTTATGAAATTAAAATTTAACTTATGAAATTAAAATTTAACATATGAAATTAAAATTTAACAAATTGAAGTTTAACTTATGAAATTAAAATTTAACTTATGAAATTAAAATTTAACTTGTGAAATTAAAATTTAACTTATGAAATTAAAATTTAAAATTTCTTGTACAAAATATGTGAAAATACTCGGTATTAAAACAGCAAAAAAATATATAAATTTATGTTGCAAAAACGCAACAGCAGCGTTAAATGGGTTAAACAATTTATTTTTTTCAACTAAAGTTGAGCCCCCCCATCATTTTTTGCTGGTTGCGCCCCAAACATATCAACTTTTCCCATGCCAGCAGTTTTATACTATAA
>OX030968.1:5910400-5917900 GCA_943735955.1 Piscicola geometra | reverse complement strand
CCCATTCACCTCTCAATCACCTACCATTCACCTCCCATTCACCTCTCACTCACCTCCCATTCACCCCCCATTCACCTCTCAATCACCTCCCTTCAACTCCCCTTCAACTCCCATTCACCTCCCATTCACTTCCCATTCACTCCGATGAATTGCGCTATAGTGAAGATAATCTTACCTCCCATTCACCTCCCATTCACCTCTCACTCACCTCCAATTCACCTCTCACTCACCTCCCATTCCCCTCCCATTCACCTCTCACTCACCTCCCATTCACCTCTCACTCACCTCCCATTCACCTCTCAATCACCTCCCATTCACCTCCCATTCACCTCTCACTCACCTCCCATTCACCTCCCATTCACCTCCCATTCACCTCTCACTCACCTCCCATTCACCCCCTCCTTCACCTTTCAATCACCTCTCTTCAACTCCCCTTCAACTCCCATTCACCTCCCATTCACCTCCCATTCACTCCGATGAATTGCGCTATAGTGAAGATAATCTTACCTGGGTTAGCCCACTCAATCATCTCACTCACCTCTCTGCGCAGAAACTCTGACGCACCTGATTATTGAAGAGTGTTTGTTTCTTGGAAGCCACCTCTCAATCACCTCCCATTCACCTCCCATATAATATTATATATAATATAATATTATTTATATAATATTATATATAATATAATATTATTTATATAATATTATATATAATATTATATTATTTATACAATATTACATATAATATATTATTATTTATATAATATTATATATAATATAATATTATATATATTATAATATTATATATAATATAATATTATATATAATACAATATTCTTTATATAACTTATATAATATTATATATAATATAATTAATATAACTTATATAATATTATATATAATATAATTTTATTTATACAACCTATATAATATTATATATAATATTTAATTATTTATATAATATTATATATATAATATTATATATATAATATTATATATAATATTATATATAATAAGGTATTATAAATAATCTATTATTATTTATATAGTATTATATACAATATTTTATTATTTATATAATATTATATATAATATAATATTATATTATATATTATATAATATAAATAATAATAGATTATATATATTATAATATTATATATATAATATTATATATAATATATTATTATCTTTAAAATTATATACTATATAATATTATATATAATATTATATATAATATTATATTATATATAATATTATATTATATATAATATTATATATAATATAATAATATTTATTTAACTTATATAATACTATATATAATATAATATTATTTATATAACTTATATATTATTATTTATATAAACTATATAATATTGTATATAATATAATATTATTTATAAAAATTATATAGCATTATATATAATATAATTTTATTTATATAACTTACATAATAATATATATAATATAATATTATTTACCTAAATTATATATATATTTTTATATATAATATAATATTATTTATATGACTCATATAATATTATATATAATATGATATTATTTATATAACTTATATAATATTATATATATTATATTTTTCTTTTTACAACCTATATAATATTATATATATTATAATTTTTTTTACAACCTATATAATATTATATATAATATAATTGTATTTTTACAACCTATATAATATTATATATAATAGAATATTATTTATATAATATTCTATATAATATATTATTATTTATATAATGTTATATATAATATAATATTATATATAATATTATATATAATATAATTGTATTTTTACAACCTATATAATATTATATATAATAGATTATTATTTATATAATATAATATATAATATATTATTATTTATATAATGTTATATATAATATAATATTATATTTAATATTATATAAATTATAATATTATACATAATAGTATATTATATATAATATATAATATATTATATATATATTATATATTATATCATATATAATATAATATTATTTATATAACCTATATAATATTATTTATATTATAATATTATTTATAATATAATATTATTTATAATATAATATTATTTATAATATAATATTATTTATAATATAATATTATTTATAATATAATATTTTTTATAATATAATATTTTTTATAATATAATATTTTTTATAATATAATATTTTTTATAATATAATATTTTTTATAATATAATATTTTTTATAATATAATATCATTTATAATATAATAATATTTATAATATAATACTATTTACAATATAATATTATTTATAATATAATATTATTTATAATATAAAATTATTTATATAACCTATATAATATTATATATAATATAATTTTATTTATACAACCTATATAATATTCTATATAATATAATATTATTTATATAACTTATATATTTTTATATATGATATAACATTATTTATAATATAATATTATTTATATAACTTATATAATATTATTTATAATATACTATTATTTTTATTTATAATATTTTTTATAATATAATATTATTTATAATATAATATTATTTATAATATAATATTATTTATAATATAATATTATTTATAATACAATATTATTTTTAATATAATATTATTTATAATATAATATCATTTCTAATATAATATTATTTATAATATAATACTGTTTACAATATAATATTATTTATAATATAATTTTATTTATAATATAATATTATTTATAATATAATATTATTTATAATATAATATTATTTATAATATAATATTATTTATAATATAATATTATTTATAATATAATATTATTTATAATATAATATTATTTATAATATAATATTATTTATATAACCTATATAATATTATATATAATATAATTTTATTTATACAACCTATATAATATTATATATAATATAATATTATTTATATAACTTACATATTTTTATATAGTATATAACATTATTTATATAACCTATATAATATTATTTATATAACCTATATAATATTATATATAATATTATATTATATATAATATAATTTTATTTATATAACCTATATTATATTATATAGAATATAATAATATTTATATAAATTAAATATTATTATATATAATATAATATTATTTATATAACTTGTATAATAATATATATAATATAATCATTTTTATATAACTTATATAATATTATATATAATATAATTTTATTTATATAACTTATATAATATTATATATAATATAATATTAATGTATAAATTATATATTAATTTATATAATATAATAATATTTATATAACTTCTGTAATATTATATATAATATAATATTATATATAATATTATATTGTATATAATATAATATTATAAATAATGTAATATTATTTATATAACTTATATAATATTATATATAATATAATCATATTTATATAACTTATATAATATTATATATAATATAATCATATTTATATAACTTATATAATATTATATATAATATAATCATATTTATATAACTTATTATCATGTTTGTTATTTATATAACTTATTATCATGTTTGTTATTTATATAACTTATTATCATGTTTGTTATTTATATAACTTATCATGTTTATTTTATATTATCATGTTTTTTTTATATTATCATGTTTTTTATATATTATAATGTTTATTTTATATTATAATGTTTATTTTATATTATCGTGTTTATTTTATATTATCATGTTTATTTTATATTATCATGTTTATTTCATATTATCATGTTTATTTTATATTATCATGTTTATTTTATATTATCGTGTTTATTTTATAATATCATGTTTATTTTATATTATCATGTTTATTTTATATTATCATGTTTATTTTATAATATCATGTTTATTTTATATTATCATGTTTATTTTATAATATCATGTTTATTTTATATTATCATGTTTATTTTATATTATCATGTTTATTTTGTATTATCATGTTTATTTTATATTATCATGTTTATTATTTACTGGGTCATATTTTTCATTCTATACATGTATTTTTAAATATTTTAATGTTATTTTACTAATTAGAAGCTTTTATTTATGTTTGTATATTTTATTTTATAATAACTTTATATAATATGTTAAATAATCCATTAATATATCGAGATGTGGCGAGATGTGTTCTTGAATCTAATTTTTCTTTTTGCCTCTTTTCACACTTTGTCCCTTTTATATTGTCAATAAGCTTTTCATTCTCGACTTTTCATTCATTTTTGTTTGACTTTTCATTTCTCACTCGGCATTTTCGTGATTTTTTTACGGCAATCTTACGATTCGAGAATTAAAAGATGACACACCGATTTATTTAGAAAAAATCTTTTGGTTTTCTTAAGACATTTTCAAGGAATTTATTGCATTTACGATGGCGCATCATTAAGGCACTGACTCATCCTACAAAATACCGACAAAACAGATTGATAAAGACGTAGACACATACACACGTTGGTATAACTATTATTATTGCCATCTTAGTATTAATCAGGGGCGGCAATCTGCGGAAAATCTTGGGGGGTCCTCCCCAGGGTTTGAATCAAAGAACCGGTATCGACCAATACAGTACCAGCGATACTATTTAGTATTATTTGCTGTAGTGAAAATTAATTTTGTATCAACTACTAATATTTGTATCACCAAACACTTAGAAAAAAAGTTTGATACTCAATAAAAATACTTTTCTATTGCCACTTTGAGCGATTTGAAAAAAACAATAGCGATTTCAGTACCTTTTATTATTTGTCATCTATATAAATTCAATTACAACTAGCCATCAACCCATCAAATAAATGTTATAACATCTTGTTTTTCATGCATTTCTGAGTCAAATAGTTTAAAAAATTACAAATAGATTTAAATTTGCCAAAGGTATAAAAAAATATACATTGGGAAATTTTTTTGGCCCACAGTGTTAAACCATCAAAAGTTTTAGCTTTCAAATTAGGTAATCTTGGGTCTGAAATTTCACATGTTTAAAAATTCCGTTCACATGGAATAGAACTTGCAGGTATACTAAAAAAAATTTTGCTTCTTCTAGTAGTATTGGAAAAAAGTTCATTTTACTCCAATAAATTAAATATCTTTATAATCTTTAATTTTAGTGGGAAGTAATTGTGAATATTTGTACAATTCATCCTCTTCTGAATTTATTCCCTCGTTCATTATTATTAATTCCACAATAATGTTATAAATATGTTTTTTGACAACATTCTTATTCTCCACAACTTCAAAAATAAAATCATTCGTATAATTTGATAGTATAAAAATTGTATTATAATTTTTACATTATAAAAACTAAGATAATAGGTCTAAATAACCATCATTTGTTTTTTTTCTCAACGGCACTGCAGCTTGATCTGGCTGTACAAGTTTGGAATTAAATTTTCTCTAATGAAAGTTTTTGTATTTATTTCTTTTCTATCCCAAACTCTTTTAAATTGTTCTTTTAAACTATGGGATGCAACAGACATGCTGCCATATGAATAAGATCAATGGGCATCTTTTCTTTTGTTGAAATGATCAACTGAGCAATCAACTAGAAATTACTAATTCAAATTCAAAGTATGAATTTATAAAACAAAAATAATATAACTGGCCAGTTTGATTTCATCTGACAAGTTTTCATCATCACCAATTTGTTCTAATCTCTCTAATATTTGGACTCGCCATAACAACTTCAAATGTAATGTTGGAGATTTTTACATTGACAACGCAATGGTGGCTTCGTTATACATTTCTATTGCATTTAATATTTATTTTAATTACTTAATTACGGAGTATCGATCAAATAGAGATTTCCATACTTTGCTGAAGTATAATTATTAAAGAATCCAATCCCAATAAATTGTATTCCCGTTTTTCCCGTTCCCGATTTAAAAGTTGATTCCCGTTCCCGTTTTTTCCCGTTTCCGATTTGAATAATGATTCCCGTTCCCGTTTCCGTCCCGAAAACCTATTCCCGGTTTCCGACTTTTCCCGTTCTGAAATTAATTTTCATTCCCGTTCCCGCGGGAGTCCCGCGGGTGCCAGGTCGGATCGGGTACTCGGTCCGACCTCTAATAGAAATTCAATTACAACTAGCCATCAACCCATCAAATAAATTTTATAACATTTTGTTTTCCATTCATTTCTAAGTCAAATAGTTAAAAAATTTCAAAAAGATTCAAATTTGCCAAAGTTATAAACAAATATACATTGGGAAATTTTTTTTGGCCCACAGTGAATATTTAGATAACATAAAATCCCCTCTCTGCCGTCCTCCTGCCCTCTCTTCACAGCTCGTTTACTCTAATTTCCAAAAAGACCCCTTCGTATGTCTGACTGACTTGCAAATTCTTCTGCTAGCCTTTTTAATCCAGACTGTCAAGTATATCCTGATGTGCAGGACAAACGGCCAGTGAATTCAAGCGAGGCTGTGTCAAAGGTGCACGCAACTAAGTCTTAAGATGCCGCAAAGCACTAAAAGATTTTTCTGCAGTACATGACGTTATTGGACACACAAGCATCAACCTGATTAATCTTTAAACCTAAGATAACAGATGTCTGACTTCCGTGATCATAGCTTGCATTACTTTTTGCGCTTGTGCTAAAATTCATTCTGGTCTTTAAACATAGTTAACTGTAAACAAAGACCAGTTTCATTTAACTTACGATACTGCTTGCAAATATCATGGTTCACTTCACCAGTTAGCAACATTGACTCCAGCTGCAAGTATGAACGCAAACCAGGAGAATCTCGTTTGAACCTTTCTGTGAGTTGCATGATTGCAATGTCTATAACAGCGTAATATGCTGCTCAATAATGTTCCTCTGGTGTTGTTGCTACATAAGCTGGGCCTAGCCCACAATACTTTTGTGGAGGCTTTCGCATCCGAGGTACAGCAATCGGCTCGAGATCAAATACCAAAACCATACTGTTGACATCTCTGAAAATGGCGTTAAACTGTTTATCTGATCGTAGGCAACGAAGTTCTTGCACAACTGAATCAGTCGCTGCAACCATTCCACTGGCCTTGGCACTTGCTGATTGCAACAACTTGTTTAACTGTTCCAGAAGTGAAAACACCAAAACAACTCCTTGAGGGCCAGTGCAGTAGTGCCCTGTTGAAAAAAGACCTATGTCTATTATCTATTGAAAACTGACGTATTAGACAATTATTACCTTACTTAGATGACCCTTCTTTAAAGATGTCCATATATTTAAAACTCATCACCTCCTTATTCAACTACTTCTATATCATTATTTACTTTTCGTACGGATCTGAAGACATATCTGTTTAACAAATTCATTTACCAGCGCTCTTGAATTTGAGGAAAGAGCGCTATAGAAATTGATTTGATTGATTGATTGATTTAAGCCTTTCAGCTGTTTCATCAGCAGTACCAATGGAAGCAAATAATTCCAAGCTAACAAATACCACTTCATAATGTTCAAGCACAGAAGACATAGTAGAAACTCTGTTCAGTCATCTTGTAGGAAAAAGAAGTTT
>OX030968.1:5738220-5905200 GCA_943735955.1 Piscicola geometra | reverse complement strand
AGATGTATTCTCTATATCTACTTTTTTAGATGTATTCTCTATATCTACTTTTATAGATGTATTCTCTATATCTACTTTTATAGATGTATTCTCTATATCTACTTTTTATAGATTTATTCTCTATATCTACTGGATGAATGGCAGTTAGCACGGCCCAATCACCATCTGCACCGCTTTAGCGGATCTGACCCGGGGCTTTTCTGAAGAACTTGTAATTTTATTTATAAATAGATCATTTTAAATATACTGAATCAAACACACGCCCAACCTGCGGAATCTTCAGCTCATCGTGCAACAGGCCGTCCTTAATCTGGGCATAAACCAGGCCAGAGGAGACCGCATCGAGTCCTGGGTCGTACCACGGAGTGAACAGTTCTTTCCGGAAGGACATCACCCAAGCCACTTCTTCCACCACTTCCTCAACCACTCCTTCATCGCTCTCTCTTCCTTCTCCCGACCTCTTCATTTCTTCTCCTTTATTGTAAACTCCTTTATTGTTACATTCATTCAATCCGCCTCTTTCTTTTTGCAAATGCTCACATTCTGAGATTGCGTCCATCACATGGTCAGAGCCACAGCCCAAGGAGGAAGCCTGTGTGTCGAAGGTGAAGAAAGGAGAAAAAAGGCTGAGTAATGGAAATTTCAGTGGTGGAATGGTGATGGTGATTTTGGAGGTAAGATGGTTAAAGATTAACGAAAGGACAGGGCAGAAGAGATTAATAGAGGGAGTGATGACGGAAGAAAGGACTGTGAAATGTCACCAGCATCACAAACCCGTTCGAAGATGGACAGGTAGAGTGAGAATCCGAAAGAGTCTTCGATTGCCAATTGCTGGCAAATGTCGGAGCACACTTGCATGGAGGTTGTGGAAGGCTGTAGCGTCGTGGTGACCTCTCTCCCGTCCACCAGAGACACCCTCGCTCTTATAGCCTTTTGAGTGTACTCAGCCTGTGAGTGATGATGATGATGATGAGGATGATGCTGATGATGATGATGCTGATGATGATGATGATGATGATGATGATGATGATGATGATGATGACGATGATGATAATGATGATGATGATGATGATGATGTTGATGATGATGACGATGATTGATGATGATGATGGCTTTGGTAGGTAAGTGTGGGCTTTGGTTAAAAACAATTCAATAGAGGATGGATGAGAAATGTGAGAGACTTGCGCTGAAGGATACAAACCTGAAGTTCGAGGCAGCTGGGAGGGTGATACCTGAGGCCGTTGTCGTTTGTCTGCAGCAGGTTCGTGAAGATGCGGTCGATTCGAGTCTTGGTGGAGGGCATGGAAACGTTGTGGAGGAAAGAGATGTAGTATGGAGTGATCTGGAAGAGAGGATGGACGGTAGATGGGTGGATGGAGTGATCTGGAAGAGAGGATGAATGGTGGATGGGTAGATGGCAAAATGGAGTGATCTGGAAGAGTGGATGAATGGTAGATGGGTAGATGGTTCATGGAGTGGTCTGGAAGGAAGGATGGATGGTAGATGGGTGGATGGTGAATGGAGTGGTCTGGAAGGGAGGATGGACGGTAAATGGGTGGATGGTGGATGCAGTGATCTAGAAGGGATGATGGATAGTAGATGGATGGATGGTGGATGCAGGATTGTAAGATGGTGGATTGTGGATGAGTGAATGGGTTAATGGTAGGTGGGTGCATTGTGGATGGTGGATGGGGGATTAAAGAATGATTTCATGAATGCAGCTTAATCACATAGTTGTTTAAAGCGCTTCATTTAATTCCAGGCATTATATAAAACGACATTTGTAATTATTAAAATATAAAACTATATGTATATTTAATGTGATATTAATTGATCATGATGTTTATAATTGTCCAAAGCAATATTCCATAAATTCTTCTTACTATTTATTTCACCTTACCCTTACCTACCAACTAGAGGTTGGACATGGACGATTTTTCATTCCTGGTCCCGTCCCGTTCCCGAAATTTGTTTTCCCGTCCCGTCCCGTTCCCGATGGGACATCAGAATTTTGATTCCCGTCTCGTCCCGTTCCCGAAATTTTTTTCCCGTTCCGACCCGTTCCCGAAAGCTTTTTGTTTTTTATTCATTTTCGCTGCCGTTTCCACTGGTCCCAAACTTGCTAGTTCTAACATTTCTTAAAACTTATTATTTGAAAGTCAGAGAATATTTCTTTTAATCAAATAAAAAAAACACGCTTTAAATTTCAAATATTTATTGAAATGAAAGTATTGAAGTTAGTCATTGTTTTTGAGTAATTCAATCAAGTCTTTATTGCTTTTCACACGGTTTAAACCGTTAAGAGTTTCAGCTTTCAAATGAGATGATTTTGGGTCTGAAGTTAAACGACCACATATTGAAAAATTCCGTTCACAGCAAATATAACTTGCAGATATACTAAACAAAATTTTGGCTACTTCTTGTTGTATTTTAAAATTGCTCATTTTATTCCAATAAAATAAAACATCTTTATAATTTTCAATTTTTTGGGACGTAATTGTGAATATTTGTACAATTGATCCTATTATGAATTTTTTTATTCGTTCATTATTATTAATTCTTCAATAATGTTAGAAATATGTTTTTTGACAACATTCTTATTCTCCTCAACTGCAAATATAAAATCATTCGTATAATTTGATAGTATAATAATTTTATTATAATTTTAAAGTTATAAAAAAAAACATAATAGGTCTAAATAACCATCATTTGTTTTTTTTCTCAACGGCACAGCAGCTTGGTCTGGCTGTACAAAATAGAATTAAAATTTCTCTTATGAAAGTCTTGGTATTTATTTCTCTTCTATCCCAAATTTTTTTCCTATTATTCTTTCATACTGGGGATGCAACAGACATGCTGTCATATGAATAAGATCAATGGCATCTTTTCTTTTGTCGAAATGATCAACTGAGCAATCATTTAGAAATTAATCATTCAAATTCAAAGTATTAATTTATAAAATTAAAATAATATAAGTTACCATTTTGATTTAATCTGAAAAGTTTTCATCATCACCCATTTGTTTTAATCTTCCTAATTCCCTAATCTTTGGACTCATCATAACAACTTCAAATGTAGTGTTGGAGATTTCGACATTGGCAATGGTGGCTTCGTTATACTTTTCTATTGCATTTGATACTTATTTTAAGTACGGAGTATCGATGAAATAAAGATTTCCATACTTGGAAGTTTGCTGAAAAATCATTGTTAAAGAATCCAATCCCAATAACTGTTATTCCTGTTTTCCCCGTTCCCGATTTAAAAGTTGATTCCCGTTTTTGTTTTTTCTCGTTCCTGATTTGAATTTTGATTCCCGTTCCCTTCCCGAAAACCTATTCCCGGTCCCCGATTTTTCTCGTCCCGAAATTAATTTTCATTCCCGTTCCCGCGCGAGTCCCGCGGGTACCCGGTCAGATTGGGTACCCGGTCCGACCTCTACTACCAACCCACCAAAACGCATCTAGCTTCATTCATACCCTTCTATTTTCCACCAAACCACCCTTAAAATCTTCTAAATCCACCCAGACTCAAACAATCCCATCCACACCCACCTAGTTTCAACCAATGCCACCCAATAACTCTCCGACTACACCATTATTCACTTAATTCTAACCACAATCACTCATCTGAACCCAACCCATCTCCACCCTATCTCACCCATTTCAACCAATTTCAAATACTTTTTTAATCATTTCCTTAACTGCACAATTTCACCTAATCCGTCTACAACCTCCCAATTTCTCCAATTTAGCCAAACCTACCCATTTCGACCCATCTTGACCCACTTCCTACCAATCCCACAACCACCCGACAAACGTATGGCGAGGGAAGGAAGCACGAAACACACAGGGAATGCAGCATCAAAACCCTTCGAGAGATCGTCTCGTCTGGCTGCATGCCTTGGCAACACAGCTGCACCAAGATTTCATCCCTGTGCGGGTTGATGGCAGCTTGTGAGATGGCGTTTGTGTTTGGGTGAATTGTGATGGATGGTCAGTAAAGGATGGACTTGGTGTGCTTGGTAGGCAGGGTAACATAAAATTTTGTTTTATTATGATCGAGTGAGGATTGTTTGTTGACATAAATTTTGAAAACAAGAACGTCTATGGGGGTAATTATGACGAATAAGATTAATACTCATTAAGGAATTCCTATAGTAGTATGACTTATTTAGTTTAACTAGGAAAAAAACTAATGAGCAAAGAACTTCAATATTTATTGATTTTGATTTTTTTTTCACTATTAAAATTCTTTTTATTTTCGAACATTTGAAAAAAAACTATTTTAAAAGTGTGTTACTCTAATGGTATTTTACGGTAGTTAGAGAAAAGTATTTAAAGAAAGAAATGTTAGAAAGGTGCTGAGGGATGGGGGAGAGGAGCTGGATGGATGCGAAACCTGAGCTCTGGCATCATAATGGCATGAGCGACAATGAACTGCACCACCTCCAGCTGGTCCTTCAAGTCTCCCATCAACTGCTCGTATGTCTGATGGGGAAATTATGGAGTGAACTGGCAGGATAAGGTGGTGGGTGGTGTAGTGGTTGAAGTGGTGGTTTTTTTCGATTTAGAGTGTCTCATAGATTGCCAAAATGCCATTTATAACCAACTAAATGTTTGTCTTTGCTTTTTCCTGTTGTGAATGATGCTGATGATGACGATGATGATGGTGATGTTGGTGATAATGGTGATGATGCTTTTTTGCTGTAGGCTTTTCCGATAGTTTTTTGCACGAGCTTTTTAATAGACATTCTTTTCGTCTTCTCCGTCTTCTGAGACGGCGTTGACTGCAAACAAAGTAATTATAAATTGGAAATGTCCTTTATACTAATACTTTAATTCGATAGTTATTTGTCGTTCATTGAAATACCCATCCACTCATCCTTCCATCCATCCATCCATCCATCCATCCATCCATCCATCCATCCATCCATCCATCCATCCATCCATCCATCCATCCATCCATCCATCCATCCATCCATCCATCCATCCATCCATCCATCCATCCATCCATCCATCCATCCATCCATCCATCCATCCATCCTTCCTTCCATCCATCCATCCATCCATCCATCCATCCATCCATCCATCCATCCATCCATCCATCCATCCATCCATCCATCCATCCATCCATCCATCCATCCATCCATCCATCCATCCATCCATCCATCCATCCATCCATCCATCCATCCATCCATCCATCCATCCATCCATCCATCCATCCATCCATCCATCCATCCATCCATCCATCCATCCATCCATCCATCCATCCATCCATCCATCCATCCATCCATCCATCCATCCATCCATCCATCCATCCATCCATCCATCCATCCATCCATCCATCCATCCATCCATCCATCCATCCATCCATCCATCCATCCATCCATCCATCTATCCATCCGTCCATCCATCCATCCATCCATCCATCCATCCATCCATCCATCCATCCATCCATCCATCCATCCATCCATCCATCCATCCATCCATCCATTCATCCATCCATCCATCCATCCATCATCCATCCATCCATCCATCCATCCATCCATCCATCAATCTCACATTATCATCCAAGGCATCTTCTTGCAACTTCCCTGGGAAGGCTTCCATCAGCGCCTTCAGACGGGCTATTACTGGAATATACGCCTGCGTTGATGATGAAGCCCAGTGCAGACTCCAATGTGTAATTTAACGAACCAATTTAATTTGATTCTATTGTTTAATTTGTCAGTACAGACATTTAATTTGATCATCATTTGAGTTTATCGTATTCAATTGATTTCTTGGCACTTTTATGTTATATTAAACTATCTCGCTTTTCACACCCTTCTTTTTCCTCATCATTTCTACTTTTTTTCAGTTTTCATATCTATTGTTTTCTTTCTTTCACCTTCTCTTTCTTTCTCATTTTTTCCCCACCCACCTGTCCCTTCTTATGGGGTGCAGACACAGGCATGTGGGTTTCTTCGACAAACTTCTTGATGCCTGCAAACACGTAAAGGGACGCCTGCAGGGTAGAAGGTTTTGTTGAAGAATTTTGGTGAAATCCATGGGGGCTTAGAGCTCTATGGCAGTGGTTTTTAAACTTTTTGAAGCAAAGGACCACTTGGCAGTTTTTATACTTTTCATGGCCTACTACCACCAAACATGAAAACGGGAAAACAATCTAAAACTCTGAAATAATGCAGTGACAGTCATAACAGAGCAGGTTTTCGTGCATTTACGTAGGCCTGCATTTTTTTCAGAGCACAAATAGGAATTTTCCTCGAGAAAGCCTCTGACTTCTGTGTGCAAAAACAAAGTTATCTGTTCTACACCCATATCAATGCACTTTCTTGGATAATGTTTTCTACTTTCACAACATTATTATTGAAATCGGTGAGCTCATTTTTTGCTACCAGCATCTCTTTAGTAAATAAAGTAATGAGCAGACTTAGGTTTGAGAGCTACAACTTTTATTCTGGCAATAAGTTTCAAGTGTTAACCCGTCATGGCTGCTGCAACATCTGTGCATGCACCAACAACTTTTTCAAACCAATGTTCTTCGCAATGAAATAATCATTCAGAACCTTTGAAATTTCAGCACTTGTCGTCTGCTGAAGAAACTCCAGGCTTCAATTATGTCACTATTAGCTTCAAATCGAACGTTACCGAGGAGAATAGCTCTGTTGGAAAAATCTCTGGATTCGTCAAGCAGAATGGCAAAACACGATGACTTCTCTAATTTTTCATAAAGCTGCTTTTCAATTTGTTGACCTATTCTTTCAATTCTTTCAGAAAAAAGTAATTTATAAAAAATAAAATTATTGTAAAAAATTTATTTTATGCAAAACATTTTGCGGCCCACTGAACAGAGCTCCACGGTCCACCAGTAATCCTCGGAGCACCACTTAAGAAACCGTGCTCTAGAGTCTATTCAATCCAATATTTTAAAGAAAACTTCCTCATAAAACAATCTCCAGATAAAAGCACACAAAACGTTCCTACGCAGGATTCGAAGCGCTGACCTGAGATTCGAGGAAGGTCTGCTTTGAGAGGAGGGGTGCGTTGATCTGCTTGTCGATGTAGCTGATGCTCTGAACAGACTGGTTCTGTCGTCGTTGTGAAAGCTTTTTTAAACTTCAGTTTTAGTAAACATTTCATTTCAACATCTTTGCCATAAGTTTCTTTGTAGAGTTATTATCTTCTTTAAATCTTTTCCAAAAATATCTTCCCCACCATCTCATCCATTTTTCTTCAATCTCACTTATCGACCACTTCTCCCCGCTTTCACATTCCATCCTTTTTTCACACACCTTTCCCTATCTTACCACTTTTCCATTCCCTTTTTCCTATTCCAACATCTTTCTGACCTCCATCATCCTACCATCTGTTTCACCTCTATTCATTTCACAATCTTCTCTTTTCATAACCAATTCACGCAATCACCTTTCTTCCTCATCTCACCACTTCCTCGACTACACCCCCTTATCTCACCACTTCCCCTACCACAATCCCCTCATCTCACCACTTCCCCTACCACAATCCCCTCATCTCACCACATGCCCTACCATAACCCCCCCCCTCATCTCACCACATGTCCTACCATAACCCCCTCATCTCAACTCCTCCCCTACCACAACCCTCTCATCTCACCTCCTCCCCTACCACAATCCTCTCATCTCACCACCTTTCCTACCACACCCCCTCATCTCACCACCTTTCCTACCACACCCCCTCATCTCACCACCTTGATGTACTTGTGCACCATGTGACTCAAAGGATAGTTCTGCATGGTCTTGCTTTTCTGGTAGACCAATCCACTCAGTCTCTCAGGGTCCAGAGGCTGCAGACCCATTGAAGCCTTGAAGATCTCCGTCAACTCTTCTTCTTCTTCCTGGAAGAGGGTTTGAGCTGGATAGATGTGTGAGCTGGTTGGGATGAGAGGTTTGAGCTAAATAGATGTGTGAGCTGGTTCGGGGCAGTGACTGGGGTTTTTGGTGTTTTCTGGAGAAGAATGTCAAGTTTACAATGTACTTTGCTTTAAACCTGTAGAGTATGACTGAACACTTACTGGCAAGATGCCAAGCCGGTGTCGGAACTCTGCACTCAGACAGTCCATGTTCAAGGTTGATTCCTTCGATGAAATATTTTAAATTAATGAATTACTGTCATTAGCCCAATTAACTCAATTAAAGTTCATTAATTTAATTAACACCAATTAAATGAATTATAATCCTTTGTACATCCATAATGTTAAGATACCATCATTTTTTCTTAGTTCGGACATAAGTTTTTAAAACAAGAATGTTAATATTGCTAATTATGGGAGCAATATACTCGTAGCTAAATTTCAATAATATTATGATTAATTCAATTTTAACTAAATTCTATTAACACAATTATGGTCTTTCAACTCAAAAAGATTTATTAACCAGTGATATTCCAGTAACTGAAACTAAAACTGAAACTGAAATTTTTGCATTCACCTACCTCTGTCATAATTTCCATCACATCTATCATCACTTCACTTCTTAAAACCAACAGCCATGTTCACCTTATTTCTCTTGACTTTACTAAAGCCTTTGACACTCTCGATCATCATGTACTTCTTCCTCTTGATGAAAACCTATATAACCTTCTCATTTCCTTCCTTAGCAGCCGATCACATTCCACCATTTATTTAAATCAACTTTCGAATACCCTTCCCATCAACTCTAGCGTGGTCCAAGGTTCAGTTCTTGGTCCATCTACTTTTATAATCAACGCCTTTTCACTTCAACCTTATCACCTATCTAATAAAATATTAAAATTTTCTGATGTCACTTATCTCATTATTCCATCATCTAACACTCATACCATCCAATTAGAGCTTGACTACCTTTCTAAGTGGGCCAAGCTCAGTAACATTTCACTTAATCTCAAAAATCATTCGAACTTGTAGTCCACAATAGTCATAAACACATCACACCACCATTATACATCCGTCCATTCAACACGTTAACAAACTCACTATCTTAGGTATCACATTCACCGACACTTTCAACATTTCACCACACATAGATCCTATTATCAAAAAATGCTTTCAAACTTTTCATGCCATCAAGACAATTCCTTCCCATGGACTCTTTGGTGCAAAACTCTTTGACATCACTGAGTCCCTCATCATCTCTCACCTTAGGTATGCAGCTCCTTCTTGGTCTGGTTTTGCTAATCAGCAACAAATCAAGCAACTCCAGTCCTTCACAAATATGAATCATATAAATAATAAAATAATAAATATAATATAAAAAATAAAGCACAATTTCGATACACCAATATATTACACGTTTGAAAGCAAAACATTCCTCCCTCATCTTCTGAAACATCTCATTCTATAGTTTATATTAATATTATCATTCTTGATTTGTGTTACTTACTTATTTGTTTATTTATTATCATATTCACCACAATATATGGTGACCCTATCCTTGGTCGAGTTGTCTGATTTTAATCCATTATCATTTGCATTAGAATCTAAAAATTATTTTTCATCTTTAAATTTCAATCTGTTTCGCTTTCTCGATTCTATTTTGGTATTTGTTCACTTTCTATTTTTTTATTTTTGTAACATGGCTTGCGTCTGTCAAGCTGTGAAGAATAAAGATTATAAATAATAATAATAAATTTAATATGACAAGGAGTTAGGTCTTGGTGTCCACGTTGTGGTGATTTTAATTTCAATACTACCAAATGTTCTTTTGGAGATAGATTTTTCAGGTCATGAAGCTAACTGATGAACTTCAAAGAGGAGGTTATGGATGCTGTTGGAAAGTAAGGTACAACAGAATAGGAGAATGTCCAGTTAGGCTAAAACTTAGCATTGCTAAGTACGCAGTTAAAAAACTTCTAGGGGTTCTTTTGATTATAAACTGGAAAAGCATCTAATAGTAAGCGATTAATTTGAATGATAACTTTCTAGTTGATATCATAAGAAATTTCAAGGGCATCAATCCAGTTTTTTCATGTCAACGATAGATATCAACAAAGGAAAAAAACTTTCTATGATATGCCACTCTTTCTCAGATAATGTGAAGCGCAAAAGTGGCAATCCTTCAAAAAGTCGAGTGCCAAGCCCTATTAGGTTCGATAAGCTAACCAGGTGCAATTTTTGCCAAGAAAACAAGACTAGAATATGTGAAAAATTCTTTAAAACCTTTTATACAAAATATAATCATTCAAATTTTTTTTACTAATTTTATTTTGATATTCAAGAAATGAAATTATTGAAAAAACATTTTTTTTACATTTTTTGATAAAAAAACACTTGATTCTTTGTTAAAATTGACTCCCCCACTTAATTTTCAGTGTTCCATTATTGGAACATTTACATTTTTGGTGCTAGACAGAACATTTTTCATCATATCAAAGTTTTTTTTGCTTTTTTAATCATTTGATTATATTGTGATAAAAAAATTTAAGAAAAAAAAATTTGACCAAAAATAGGTTAAATAAAAATATATATTAAGTTTGTTAAGTATTTATTAACACAAAACACATTAACATGTAAGTCTCATCCTGCCAGCTGGTTCATTTATTTGATGGAACAACGAACACTCAGTGATTCGCTCAAATATTGGATCAACCATCAGACTACATATGCCTGTCTCTCCGATTTTGCCTCTTTACATTTTGGCGGCCCCAACTTCACAGACTTAGGCGGGAAATATTTACTCGGCAGTGGCATGCTTTCTCAAGGTTGGCGAAACAAATAAAAAAGTCTTTTGGAATGAAAGATACGCAGAAACAGCATATAAAAAAGATGTTAACTTTTTTTGTTTTAAATATTTTTTTATATTCTTATCTTGTAAATATATAATATTTTTTATATAACTTATATTAAAATATCTCCACATTTTTGGGTTGTGTTTTTAAAAAACTAAAACTGATAGAAATAGAAATTGAAATGTAGCAATAAAATCTTAAAATGAAAAAAAAGAAGAAAACTAAACATAAACTAAAAAATAAATGATTTTAACAACTGGAATATCACTGTTATTAATTCAATTAGGATCTATTAATTCAAATAGGGTCTTATAACTAAATTAGAGTCTATTAACTCTACAAGGATTATTAATTAAAATATTGTTTAAAAGATTTCCCATTGGTTCATCCCAAAATTAGAAAATCCCACGTACCAATGTATCCTTGTCCATGGTGGATACATAGACACTTGATCTGCTCCCTGGCTTGTCATTCCTAAAGCTTTTCATTGCTATGTTCTCCGTGCTCATTTTGGTGAATGTTGAAGAAGTTTAACTGTGTTTTTAAAATTTATTTGTCATCTAATTAAACATTTTATCTTTGAATTAAATTCTTAATTCTCTGTAATTATATTGTCTTTCAATTAAACATAACTATTATTTTAAGCTTTGAACCTAAGCATTGTTTCTACATATTCGAATTGAATGTATTTAATGTATGAACTGGCATTTAAGCTAAACAGGGAGAGAAAAAATTATTAATAGATTTGTAATCAGCAGTATTCTTATGGTGTTAAAAATAAAAACCATAATATAAAATAGGTTGAAATAATAATAATGAATTTTATATTTTAACAAAATCAAACATCTGACTTGATTGACAATAGCTGCATAAAAGGCTGATTGTTTTGCTGAGAGTTTCGCAGACATTGTTTTCGCTTGGCAACAATGTGCCACATTACATCTCATTGCGACATTGGCTGAATGAATGCAGTAAATGACTTACCACAAAGTGTATAGAGTTGCAAGGAATGACTCGGGAGATTTAAAAAAGGTCAGAGAATGAAGGTAGCTCAATGGTACTTCTAACGTTTAGAGTAGAAGTCGGACCGGGACCATTTTCCATTCCCAGCCCTGTCCCGGTCTCGAAAATCTTTTACCCGTCTCGTCCCATTTCCGTTGGTCATCAAAATATTTGTTCCCGGTCCCATTCCGTTACCGCAAATCGATTCTTTGTCCCAACCCGTTCCTAAAAGTTTTTGACCGAATCCCGATACATCCCCAAAACTAAAATTTCATTTTCGACTTAATATCAGTTTTGTTCGGTCTCTAGTTTCAACACTTCATCGGTTCAAGCTCACAAATTTTGTTGTTATAGATTGCTTTTCTCCACGATTCTTTATTTGTATGCAATATTTTTCTGGTTTTGTTCCATTCGTGTAACTTACTAATAAGTCACTTACTAAGTGTAACCCGACGTTCCACTTTGGGAACATGGAGTTAAAGCATTAAAAAATTACTTGTTTTAAATGGTCATCTTCCAATTGAATCAAAATGCTCATTTAATATTTTAGCGCTTCAGTTGCGTGCCCGAGCGCTTTACAAAAATGACAATTATTATTATTATTAATAAATAAATACTTTTTGTTTGTTGACTAAAAAGGGAACATAAATGTTGAATAAGGTCCACTTGGGAAATGGTTCATCAGAATATTTCAAGAGTGAATATTATTAAAAGTTGGTACTTATTATGAAAAACCTCCACCCACACCCAAAAAACTAAATCCAGTTTTTAGCTTCAAGCGTTAGCGTCGGCAAACGAAAAGAATTCATTAGATAATATAATTTACTTACATTTTACGATACTAAAGTTACTTAATATGACTTAAATTATTTAAATATTAATAATAAAATATATGTGGCACCCATATTATACTGGGCTTCAGCAGTGCAATAAACAAAGTTCTTCAGTTGGTTGAATCGGATATAAAAATAGACTAGGTTTCACAGGGTTTTATGATGGGCATCGACGTCACAGTAAAAATTCTAGTGTAGTTGGAAGTGAACTTGAAATGAGTCTAAAGCTGCTGGCTTTCGAGCATAGCCACAAATCCTGAAGCGATACAATGAGTTTCTTCTCTGCCTATACATTACAATACAATACAATACAACGACAAGTATTATTAACGTGGCGTAAACTTAACGTGGCGTAAACCCGGTCGGGCTTCAAGACCACTTGGTTATGGAAAATTTGATAATAATATTAATAATGATAGATGAATAAATGGTAAGTATAGGTAAAGTAAATTATTGAAATTTAACAATATAATAATTTCTGTATATATATATATATATCTATTTTATATATATATATATATATATATATATATATATATATATATATATATATATATATATATATATATATATATATATATATATATATATATATATATATATATATATATATATATATATATATATATATATATATATATATATATATATATATATATATATATATATATATATATATATATATATATATATATATATATATATATATTAGGGAATGTAGTAACCGGGAAGCGCAAGCTAAAGTTTTTTTATACTTTATTCTTACCATTGGAGGCCTATGCTAAAATCAACAAAGTTTCATTTTTCAAAATTAAAAAGAGTTGAATATACTAAATGTAAGTTCAAATTAGAATTAATTTCACAATTATTCATATTTTACTTTTAATAAACTATTTTAAACGTTTAAATTATATTCAAACAACCTCAAATATATTACTTTTCTTCTCGTTTTAAATGCGTAAAAAGGTTTTTTTATTTGGTAAAATATTTTTTAGAGTTAAAAAAAATAAAATGGTTTAAAATTTCCGTATTAAAAAAAAATTATTTTTTTATAATTAAAACTGACACACTTTTCAAAATTATGCGGTTCCCAAAAACTCAAGTATAAATCCATTTTTGACCCTGTAGTCTTTGTTTTTCTGTTTTGAAAAAGTTTATAAGTTCACAAATCTCAGTTAATTTGAATTATTTGATATATTTGCGGATATTTTTCACGAATCTACTGTGGCTGGACTGAAGGTGTACAATGAAAAAGGATGGAATGATACTGCCTTGTTTGTATCCTACATAAAGTTTATGTCATAAACAGACTATGAAGGATTTTAGATGTGAGACATTCTTTTGAAAGAAGAGTCATTGTTTGTGTCTAGCTGTATTTTTGGTATATCTGCATATGTTAGTGTTATTATGTTTATTTCCCTATTTTATATATATCTATTTTATAGAGCGTTTTTCTTTACTTTTTAAAAATAAATTATATACCTATGAGTCGTAATATTGGTAAGATAAACATGGTTATGCGATTTTGCTTATCTAAATGATTAATTATTGTGATTGTTACATCACCTTTGATAAGAATTACATGTTTTGTCTCTCAATTACTATCATTAACTAGTTCTAACTTTTGTCAAATCTCTGTTAACAATTTATTCAGGAAAACACAAACTGAACAAGTACGTGGAATCGGACAGATCTCCTACAGAGTGGCAGTTGAAGTATCTACTTGATGCGGCAGATTATTTTGAAAAGTGGAAAGATGGTTTTAAAACAGGTGGATTGACATCTCAAACTTTCACATCCTGTATACAGACGTTTAAAGGAATTTCGCAACTGTGCTCATATCTGCTTGAAAAACACAGTGACATTAGGTACTGTCTACTTGGAAAATGAACATCAGATTGTACAGAGGAGCGTTTAGGTTGGTATCGCCAACTCAATGGCGCCAACTTCTATGTGAGTGTTCGTCAAATTATGGAGAGTGAGAAAAAAATTCTTACTCTCACTGCCATTAAATCAGGCGTGTTTGAAGAGCTAGCCTTTACTTCAAAAAGAGTTCCTTCAGCTGATTTGGCCGATGATCCCACTGATTTGGATGAGAAAGACATGCTGCCCCTTGTATATACTTTTGGATACATTGGGAGGTCAATCAGTAGAGAGAAAAAAGTCAATCTTGCAAGAAAGATTTAGTGGCTCGCTTCATCGACGAAGAGGATTCTGGAAAGCACACAAAAGTCATCGAACTGCTGGACCGAGGTGGTTTATGTGAGCCTACTGAATGTGAGCTTAGCTGTGTGCTCTGTCGCATTTTTTAATACTATGACATGCAATCAAAAGAAGATCTTTTTCGGAAGTTTATAGCAGGTTCTTCCACTAGTAACGGAGATGGACAAAATGACCTCCTTTATGCCTGCACTTGTGAGCAGGGACACCAAACCGTGCATCTTATGGTTCGCCGATTATTCAATTGTGTGTGCAAAAGTCTAATTAAGCAACAAAAGCAAGATTATGAGTCAATGTCTTCACCTACTCAGCGAAAAATCAGAAAGCTTCAGAGTAAGAGCTCAAAATAAACAAAGATTTGAAGGTAAAAAATATACTTGTGGTTGTGATGGCATGCTTATAAATGTTTATATATTTTTGTTTACTCTATGTTATCATAAATTTAGATTCACAAAACATTTTAGATGATAAAACTGAGTTTGGTTTACCTTAAATATATTGTTAGTATTTCAACCAACAGATTTTAAAAAAATGCTTCAATGAAAATGGGCTTGCTTTGAGTTTTGCTTTTATGATTATAAATATGCATATAGGTTATTCTTCTAACTACAAAGTTTATAGAAATGAATCTGCAAAAGTATTGTGAAGGTTCAGCTACTTAGAATTAAATTTAAAACAAAAATAAGTTGGCCTCCAATGGTAATTCGAAAACGTTGCTTTTGCTTCCCGGTTACTACATTACAATACAATACAATACAACGACGAGTATTATTAACGTGGCGTAAACCCGGACGGGCTTCAAGACCACTTGGTTATGGAAAAATTGATAATAATATTAATGATAGATGAATAAATGGAAAGTATAGGAAAAGTAAGGTATTGAAATTTAACAATAAAATCATTTATATATATATATATGCATACATATACACATATATGTAAACAAACATATACATACACATTAGAGGTCGGACATGGACGACTTTTCATTCCCGGTCCCGTCCCGTTCCCGAAATTTGTTTTCCCGTCCCGACCCGTTCCCGATGGGACATCAAAATTTTCATTCCCGTCCCGTCCCGTTCCCGAAATTTGTTTTCCCGTCCCGTTCCCGATGGGACATCAGAATTTTGATTCCCGTCCCGTCCCGTTCCCGCTACTCGATTCCCGGTTCCGACCCGTTCCCGAAACTTTTATTTATTCATTGATTTTCGCTATCGTTTTCACTGGTCCCAAACTTGCTAGTTCTAACATTTATTAAAATTTATTATTTGAAAGTCAGAGAACATTTCTTTTAAAAAAATTAAAAAAACACGATTTAAATTTCAAATATTTATTGAAATGAAAGTATTGAAGTTAGTAACTGTTTTTGACTAATTCAATCAAGTCTTTATTGCTTTTCACACGGGTTAAACCGTTAAGAGTTTCAGCTTTCAAATGAGATGATTTTGGGTCTGAAGTTAAACGACCACATACTGAAAAATTCCGTTCACAGGGAATATAACTTGCAGATATTCTAAACAAAATTTTGGCTACATTTTGTAGTATTTTAAAATTGCTCATTTTACTCCAATAAAATAAAACATCTTTATAATCTTCAATTTTTTTGTGACGTAATTGTGAATATTTGTACAATTCATCCTCTTCTGAATTTTTTTCTTCGTTCATTATTATAAATTCTTCAATACTGTTAGAAATATTTTTTTGAAAACATTTTTATTCTCCACAACTGCAAATATAAAATCATTCGTATAATTTGATAGTATAATAATTTTATTCTAATTTAACCATCATTTGATTTTTTTCTCAATGGCACTGCAGCTTGGTCTGGCTATACAGATAGAACTAAATTTTCTCTAATGAAAGTCTTAGTTCTCATTTTTTTTCTATCCCAAACTTTTTTCCAATTATTCTTTCATACTGGGGATGCAACAGACATGCTGTCATATGAATAAGATCAATGGCATCTTTTCTTTTGTCGAAATGATCAACTGAGCAATAATTTGGAAATTAATCATTCGAATTCAAAGTATTAATTTATAAAAGTAAAATAATTTAACTGACATTTTTGATTTCATCTGAAAAGTTTTCATAATCACCCATTTTTTCTGATCTCCCTAATCTTTGGACTCACCATAACAACTTCAAATGTAGTGTTGGAGATTTTGACATTGGCAAGGGTGGCTTCGTTATACATTTCTATTGCATTTAATACTTATTTCAAGTAAGGAGTATCGATGTAATAAAGATTTCCATACTTAGAAGTTTGCTGAAAAAACATTGTTAAAGAATCCAAACCCAATAACTGTTATTCCCGTTTTTCCCGTTCCCGAATTAAAAGTTGATTCCCGTTCCCGTCTTTTCCCGTTCCCGATTTGAATTTCGATTCCCGTTCCCGTTCCCGTCCCGAAAACCTATTCCCGGTTCCCGACTTTTCCCGTCCCGAAATTAATTTTCATTCCCGTTCCCGCGGGAGTCCCGCGGGTACCCGCGGGTACCCGGTCGAATCGGGTACCCGGTCCGACCTCTAATACACATATATATATTTTTTTTTATATATTTATATATTTTTTTTAAATAGACAAAATATTTTTTTTTAAAGATTGAAACTGAAATGATAATAACAATAAATTTAAGAGAAAAAGTGAATATCTATATTATATTATTATTATTATTTATTATTATTATTATTATTTATTTTACAATTATTATTCACCATTTGTATAAATATAAAAAAGAATGAAATTGGGAAGCAAGAAATTGATTAATGAAAAATGAGCAGTTAATTTGTAAGTTATTGTTATCGGTCGAACAAGTACGTTTTCAGGGAACGGCTGAATGTCGCGGTCGAGCTCGGGGATTTGAGTCTACTGGGAAGACTATTCCAAAGAGTCGGCGCTGCAACAAAAAAGCTTCTTGCACCTGCATACTTGAGTTTGTAGCTCTGTGGAACTACATCTCTTGACCTTGCAGACCTGAGTCTTTCCCTCTGGGGAAGACTTGCTCTCATGACAATACTACTCGACAAATAATCTGGGCACTCATTAGCTTAAGCGGCGATCCTGGGGGGTCCTAGCAGGGGCGGCGATCTGTAGAAAATCTTGGGGGGTTAGAATCAAAGAACTGGTATCGACCAATTCAGTGACAGCGATACTATTTCGTATTGTTTGCTGTGTTGCGAATTATTTTTGTATCAAATACTAATATTTGTATGGCCAATCATTAAAAAATATTCGATACTTAATTAAAAATATTTTTCTATTGCCATTTTAAGCGATTTGAAAAAAAAACGATTTTAATAGCTTTTATTATTATTATATAATTTCAATTACAACTAGCCATCAACCCTACTAATATCCAAACCACCACTCTAAAAATATAACCACGGTCCACGAGTTAGAAGAAAAATTTAACTTTCTTTTAAAGTTTTTAGCGATTTGAGAAAAAAAAAAAAGTTTTGCACTGCGTGCTATAGATTCAATTAATGTTATTATTATGTTTTTTCATTCATTTACTTTTTTTTCAATTATTTTATGAACGACTAAAAAAAAGTTTCCACAAATCCTTTTATTATTTTGAAAAATCTATTTATCAGTTCTTTTTCTAAAAAAATAAATTTTCATAACATTAAAATAACTATTAAAAAAATGTGCGCAGATTTGTATCCATATGCCAATGTTCCAATAAAATAGTGAAATTCCTTTCAATAGTGTCAAATGTAACAATAAATGAATAATAATTAAATGTCCGGACAATCTGTTTTTACAGTCATCATATTACAGAAGTATATATAAATGTCAAGTCACTAAAAATTAGAATATCAATATAACATAAATATATAGCATAACTAACTAGGTAGACCAGGCATAAATCTGTATTCCTTTTGTTAATGAAACTCTAACGATAAGTAAACACTTTATTGGGTTAGCCAGTCAAACAGACAGATAAATATACACGCTGGGTCAAAAAAAACATACCGCTATATATTTGTATATAACTTTGGCAAATGTAAAGCGATTTTCAATTTTTTCACAGTTTGACTCAGAAATGAATAAGGAACAAGATTTAAGAAAAATTTATTTTGACCCTTTTAATCTGTAATACATTCACCTTGTGAAGTTGAAACAAATGTGAAAATATCGAAATATGTTTGTGTTTTATAATACAGTTTTCGCTGTTTTCAAACTTGTTTTAGTTTCACTAGGTGAAAAGAATGCACATTAAAAGAATCTAAATACATTTTATAACATCTTGTTTTTCATTCATTTCTGAGTCAAATAGTTGTAAAAAATTTCAAATAGATTTAAATTTGCCAAATTTATAAACAAATATACATTGGGAAATTTTTTTGGCCCACTGTGTATATTCAGATAACATAGAATACCTTCTCTGTCTGTTCTCCTATCTTCTCCCCACAGCTCGCTAACTCCAATTTCCAAAAAGACCCCTTCGAATGTCTGACCGACTAGCAAATTCTTCTGCTAGCTTTTTTAAAATCTATACTGTCAAGTATATCCTGATGTGCATGACAAACGGCCAGTGAATTCAAGCGAGGCTGTGTCATAGTTGCACGCAACCAAGTCTTAAGACGCCGCAAAGCACTAAAAGATCTTTCTGCAGTACAGGACGTTGTTGGACAAACAAGCATCAACCTGATCAATCTTTCAACCTGAGGAAAGAGATGTCTGACTTCCGGGATCATAGCTTGCATTATTTGTTGCACTTGTGATAAAGTTCTGTATTCATTCTGGTCTTTAAACATAGCTAACTGTGACTGTGAACAAAGACTATTTACATTTAACTCACGATACTGCTTGCAAATATCATGGTTCACTTCACCAGTTAGCAACATTTTCTCCAGCTGCAAGTATGAACGCAAACCAGGAGAATCTCGATTGAATCTTTCTGTGAGTTGCATGATTGCAATGTCTATAACAGCGTAATAAGCTGCTCGATAATGCTCCTCTGGTGTTGTTGCTACATAAGCTGGGCTCACCCCACAACACTTTTGAAGCGGCTTTCGCACCCGAGGTACAGCAATCGGCTCGAGATCATATGCCAAAACCATTCTGTTGACATCTCTGAAAATGGCGTTAAACTGCTCATCTGCTCGTAGGCGACGCAGTTCTTGCACAACTGAATCAGTCGCTGCAACCATTCCACTGACCGTGGCACTTGCTGACTGCAACGACTTGTTTAACTGTTCCAGAAGTGAAAACACTAAAACAACTACCTTGAGGGCCAGTGCAGTAGTGCCCTGTTGAAGGTGATAAAAAAGACCTCGAGCCTTTACAGCTGTTTCATCAGCAGTACCATTAGAAGCTAATGATTCCAAGCTAACAAGTATTATTTCATAATGTTCAAGCACAGAAGACACTGCAGATACTCTGGTCAGCCATCTTGTAGGACAAAGAGGTTTTATACTATACTTCTTATTCAGTGGCTCATCAGGCAAGTCAATTATAAGAGACACTAAAGCATCACTAAATTGCTTCTTGAACTTCCCTGAACGATTGTACAAGCACCTAACTCTTGGACAAACTGAAGTGAATTGCTCACAAAGGGATTTGCGGCAGCTGTATGCTGGGCAACAAGATTTGCACAGTGTGCAGAGCAGTAGAAAAACAATGCACGCTGATGCTCACTGCTGATAAAAGCCTGACAACCTTTATATCGGCCGCTCATGTTAGCAGCGCCGTCATAAGTCTGTGCTCTGAGGTTTTCTATAGGTAGCATAATTCTGATCAGAACATCTTTTACTATAACAGATAATGTTTTTCCGGTCGTGTCTGGTGGGCTGAATAAACTAATAAACTGTTCATTAACATTTAGAGCTTCATCAACAAAACGAATGCATATCGATTCCTGCTCTAACCCATTGCAGTCTTGTGTGCCGTCAACCACAACACCAAACTGGCATGATTCGGCATTAACAGTGCACACTATGTTTTTAACAATAGAATGAGCTAAAAGCATCAGCATTTTATTTTGACAGTCATGCGATATGAAACTTGTAGTTTGATTTAACCACAACTTTAGTTTATTATGTCTTTCAGCTAGCAAAGCCAGTAATTGATTATAATTGCCATTCTTTTCAATATGCCCTCGAAATGGTAAAGCCTGGCGTGCAAGAAAGCGAATAACGGAAAAAAGCTGCAAAAGACAACTACGATTACCTGCTTGCTCAGTGAGCTTTTGCTTGGAAAGCTGTGCATAAATAGAAGGTTTCTTTAATTGTTGAAGTTGGAATACAGCGTGAGAGTGGCATGCTGGTTTTTCATGCTTTTCAAATTTTTCAATTGCTTTTTTCCAGTTAAAAAACCCATTGTCTATGAAGGCGTCTTCATTTTGTGTGGTTAATGATAATAAAGCAGGCTTTTAGCTTTTGAACAATGGAAGCATAAAATTTTGTTTATCTCGGTTACATGGAGCCAATGAAAGCGCTTAAACCATGCCGATTGGAAAGTGAGAATTTTCTTTCTCTTTCCAACAAGTATTTCCTGTTTTAAAAGATGCATTACAGATAATGGCTGATTAGGAGCATCAAAGACAGTATTTTCTTGAATATTTGTAGATGACTGTGTGTTGACTGCTGTAGTTGGACATTCAACTTTTTCTGAAGTACTTCTGCTACTTTGATAATTAGATGTTTCTGTTGATTTACCCTGTATTCAAACATTAGTAAATATTAAAAAAATTAAAAAAAGTTTTTTATAGTTATTTCTTACTTACAAAGCTTGAAAACTGATGAACTGAAAGTGTAATCTCGTGTTCGAGTTCAAAGGAATCAGTGCATAAACACCTTTTTTTAGTTTTAGTAAGATATTTATCCATGATAAAACAGATAAAACAGTATAAACGAAATTTTAGTAGCAACCCCAATCGACTTATGCTAATGAGCAAAAGTGACGTTTTACAGTAAAATTATAGAAAAGTCTTAAAATTTAAGTTATGCGTAATTCTATCGAAATAAAAAAGCAAGTGCATGAAAGACAATTTCATTATCTTTTGAATGAGTATTTTATAAATAAATTATATATTATGTAAGCTTTCAAATAAAAGGATTTTAATCAAAATATCCCTTGAATCTAGCGTAACAGTAAAAAGCTATAATTTAGGGACTGCTACTTTTTATACGTACTTATTCATTTCTTATTTCGCTAACCAAAAAATTACGTATAATATTGAATTATACATAATTAGATTCGTCTTTAAATAATCTATCATTATATTATTCTTAAGTTGAATAAATTATAAGTGAGAAGCCAGAAAACTCGAGGCAAAGCTCTAAATTTAGTAATTCGGGAATCAAAAAAGATAGTTTTTACTTAAGAAAGTTATTGAAAAAGTATAAGTTATACTCAATGAGATTCTGTAAAAAAAAGTTGTGAAAAAACATTTTTTAAGTATACGAAATAGATTTTAAAGTGTACATGCTTTCGACTTGACACAAAATTGTTAAGTTATTAAGTTAAAATACGTATAACTTTTTTTTAAACAAACAAATTAAAATTTGGTTAACGTATTTAAAATCAGTAAATCAAAATCTACAATTTGAGCGTTTCAATTTTAAAAAAGTATATAATAATTAAAAAGAAAAAACTACTGTAAAGGTTGATTTCTTCCATAAGTAAAGCTTTTAAAATGTTAATAACTTTGTCATTTGGAAAGATATAATTCTTTTAACTTTTAATTCTGATTCCTTGTATCAAATTAAATAAAACTAGTGATTTTCAACAATATAGGAAGAAAAAAACAAAAGTTATGACAAAAAAACAATATTTCTGTTTTGTGAGGGGGCCGTGAATTGCTTATAGATTATGACGTAAAAAACGGTACAAAAATGTGTTCTTTTTAAATTTAAAAATAGGTATAACTTTTTTTAAACAAACTAATTAAAATTTGGTTAACGTATTTAAAATCAGTAAATCAAAATCTACAATTTGAGCGTTTCAATTTTAAAAATGAGCATGTTTTAAAAATCGATTGGGGTTGCTAATTTTAGAAACAATTTGAATCCGTCTGCTTGCAAAAAGTGAACCGATATTTTCTGAAAAGCGTCGTTGAATGTCTGCTTGCGAAAATTGAAAAATCAGAAAATTATTTCTATAAAATATAATATATTAATTTATATCCATAAATACAAAAAAAATAGGTGAAAGAGTATTTGAGTAAGCAAATCATAATTTAACTTCAGGCAGCTATCATAACTACGCCTACACAAAATATATTACTCAAGAAAATTCTGTTTTATGCTATGGTTGACGATCATGCTTGTATTAAAATATGAGTTGAGAAATTATTTCATTCGAAAAATTGAGAGTTAAGATGGACCCCAGGACCCCAATAGCATCGCTGCCCATACATACTCACAATTTATTACTGCATGAAACAATTTTATTCCATGGTTGACGATTATGCTCATATAAAATTGATATAGAAAAAAATTGTTGAAAAAAGTGGGGGGGTCCTGACCCCAGGACCCCCCCAGGATCGCCGCCCATGGGTCCTAGGGTCAGGACCCCCCCTACTTTTTTTTAGTGGGGGGTTCACCTTAATAGGGACCCCCCCCCCCACTTCTTTTCCATTTTCACCATGACATAAAAGTAAATGTTTATACAGTAATACATTGTGAGTATGTGTAGTTATAGTGATAGCTGTCTAAAACAAAAATATTCTTTGCTTACTTAAATAATCCTTCACCTAGTTTTTTTCATCATTTTGGCGTAGGCGAGAATCTAGAAAGAGTCCAGGGGTCCACCTTTACAAGGACTCCGTCACTCTTTTAAAAATACACTTTTCTCAACTCTAATTTTGATACGAGCCTAATCGTCAACATTGAGATAATAAATGATAATACAGTAATACATTGTGAGTATGTATGGGCAGCGATGCTAGAGGGGTCTTGGGTTCCATCTTAATATGGACCCCCCTCAGTTTTTCAAGTACAATAATTTCTCAACTCCTATCTTAATACAAGAATAATCGTCAACCATAGCATGAATCAGAATTTTTATTCAGTAATATATTTTGGGAAAACGTAGTTATAGTGATAGCTGCCTGAAGCAAAACTATTCTTTTCTTACTCAAATACTCCTCAACCTACTCTTTTTTTATATTTATGGATTTAAATTAATGAATTTTATTTATAAAAATTAAATTTCTGATTTTTCAGTTTTCGCAAGCAGACATTCAGAATGCTTTTCAGAAAATATCGGTTCACTTTTTGCAACCAGACAGATTTGCATTTTTATAAAAAAACTTATTCATATTGTGCTACTTATTTTGCATGGGCGATGTTCTTAGGGGGGTTCTGAGCTCTACCTCAATATCACCTTTTCAATTTTTTAGAGGAACCAAAGTTAATGAATTTCAAAAGGCTTCGAACATTAACTAAAGTTGTGGGTAAATCAAACTACAAGTTTATAAAATTATATATTATTTGGTTAGCAGCTGCCATCTTGGCAGCCGCTTTAACCGTTTAATGATTTTGTTAAATAGTTTGTCTTCTTATCTAATAATTTAGTTTTTTTAAACTTCAAATAATTATAATTATAATTTATATCTTTTATTGTTTTTGGTTTTAAATTTATCTTGCTCTCGGAATTAAAATCTTCAACCAATAACTGTCTAACGGACTACAATAAAAACTTATTTTAAAAGGAAGAAGTGCCAAGGCCTCAAATTGAGCACTAATGCACAGCTTGCAAGCACCCACTGGCTACCTACTTCACGAGGCAGATGAGCTCTGCAGATGAAGGACAGACTGTCAGAACGAATCTTCTACACATGACTGTGTTTATGAAGAAGTGCCAGGCAGTGTTATTTTCGTAACGAAAACGAAAATTCTGAATAATCGTTCCACGAAAACGAAAATAAAAACTAAATTTATTTTCAAAACAAAAACGAAAATAAAAACTATAATTATTTCCAAAACGAAACTGAAATAAAAACTATAATTATTTTTAAAACGAAAATTAAAAATAAATTTTTATGATATGCCATAATATGCAAATTAATAACTTTTATAAAAAATATATGTATTTGTTATAAACATTATCTTTGGGCTTTATGAAAGTAGCGCCATTTATAAAACGTTATTTTATTACTGCATCGCTTTGTCAATTAAATTATCACTTATTTTAATCATAGATTTGTTGTTATATTTCAAACTTGTTATTGATCAATAATTTACGTAATCAATTTTAATAATATTTCAATTGACTGTTAATTTTTAAAACTCATTTGTTGTTAATATACTGTTCTATTTTACCGTTTCATTTTATGATCAATTAATTTTTTTAGATATAAAAAATAGTGTTTAAAGTTGTAAATTAATATATTTTCAAAACGAAAACGAAAATAAAAACTATAATTAATTCCAAAACTAAACTGAAATAAAAACTATAAATATTTTATGAAACGAAAATAACACTGGTGCCAGGGCCTCAAATTGAGCACCAGTGCACAGCTTGCAAGCACCCACTGGCTACTTACTTCACAAGGCAGATGAGCTCTGCAGATGAAGGACAGACTGTCAGAATGAATCTTCTACACATGACTGTGCTTATGTCTATTATCTATTGAAAACTGGTCTAGCTCAATGTCTTTAAAATTGAATCCACAAAAATTTGAACTTATATTTTCTGATAAAAATGGTAAACTAATTAATGATCCATGCAATTTTTCCTTTCATACTATTGTTCCATCTAATCATAGTCGTAGCTTAGGATTTATTTCTGACTCAAAACTAACCTTATCAAACCAAATTCTATTTGTTACTAAATCTTGCTATTTTCATCTCAGATGTATTAGACAATTATTACCTTACTTAGATGACCCTTCTTTAAATATGTTAGTTTCTGCACTTTTTCTATCTCGAATGGACTACTATAATTCACTCTATTATAATTTACTTGAAAGTAATTTAAAACCATTTTATTATGCAGCTAGAATCGTTAGCCGTACTCCTATTTATCATTACATTATGCAGGTCCATATATTTGGAACTCATTACCTCCTTATTTAACTGCATCTAAATCATTATTTACTTTTTGTAAGAATCTGAAGGCATATCTGTTTAACAAATTCATTTACGAGCGCTCTTGAATTTGAGGAAAGAGCGCTATAGAAATTGCTTTGATTGATTGATTGATTGATACAAGTTTCATATCGCAGAACTGCCAAAAAGAAATGATGAGGCTTTTAGCTCATTCTATCGTTAGAAACACAGTGTGCACTGTTAATGCCGAATCAAGCCAGTTTGGTGTTGTGGTTGACGGCACACAAGACTGCAATGGGTTAGAGCAGGAATCGATATGCATTCGTTTTTTTGATGAAGCTCTAAATGTTAATGAACAGTTTATTGGTTTGTTCAGCCCACCAGATACGATCGGAAAAACATTATCTGCTGTAGTAAAAGATGTTCTGATCAGAATTATGCTACCTATAGAAAAACTAAGAGCTTAGTCTTATGACGGCGCTGCTAACATGAAAGGCCGATATAATGGTTGTCAGGCTATTATCAGCAGTGAGCATCCGCTTGCAATGTTTTTCCACTGTTCTGCACACTGTGCAAATCTTATTGCCCAGCACACAGCTGCCGCAAATCCCTTTGTGAGCAATTCACTTCAGTTTGTCCAAGAGTTAGGTGCTTGTACAATCGTTCAGGGAAGGTCAAGAAGCAGTTTAGTGATGCTTCAGTGTCTCTTCTAACTGACTTGTCTGATGAGCCACTGAAGAAAAAGTATAGTAATAATAATGATAATAATAATAAAATTCATTTATATAGCGCTAAGGAACGCAACAGAAGCGCTCTTTGTCAGGTTCTTAGTGGAAATTTATATTTATCATCTTATTCAGATTGTTGTTGTTGTTAAGATGATCACTCTCGATGAGCTGAGAGAACTCATTGAGGAAGTTTGTTGTGATGGGGCCAGGTGGTCTGTAAATTATTGTGATGTTGATTGGGGATTTAGTGTTGATGATTTTGACTGTGAAGTGTTCGAATTCAGTGAATTTGGTCGTGGCGATACGTTGGCAGGTGACATCATTTGTGTGCACAAGTGCAATCCCACCACCTTTTCTTCCAGTCTCACGATGCTGATGGACTACTGAAAAACCTGGTGGACATAGGTCATTCTTGACTACTGGTGGTGCGTCAGCTGAGATTCATGTCTCAGTGATGGCCATGATGGCAATGTGATGTTGAGAGATTGTGTCGAGAATTAGGGAAGCTTTGTTGGCTGCGTATCGTGAATTGATAAGAGCAAATTGTAGAGGTTTGATTATTTTTGTTGAACGTGGAAGTAGATGTTTAGATTTATTAGAATTAGGATTCCATATTTTGTTTTAGAAAAGAAAGTTACGTAGTGATTTTGGAGGAGGGCAGAGTCGTGTTGTTGCGAATTTCTAATAATTGATTAGGAGAACATTTTATTTTGGTGATGTGATGTTGAGCGATAATGACAATCGGTAAGGAATCGCAGGAATGGAGTATTTGTGAAATAAAACTTACTCGAGACGACTGAGAATAAATAAACCAAAGTAAATACTGCTAAAAAAGTTAGCTAAAGTTAATAAGTAAATAAAATATCCACTAAGAACGAGACAAAAATAAACACGCCATGTTTAAAGCATAGACGTGAGAAGCTTTTATTAAAACTTATTTGTCCTACAAGATGACTGACCAGAGTTTCTACAGTGTCTTCTGTGCTTGAACGTTGATCTTTGGATAGCAGCTGCCATTTTGGCAGCCGCTCAAATAAATTTGTAGAATAAACGGTTTTGGGTATAATGTATTAAAATATATTAAAATTTTATAATCTTAAGTCTAAATATGTTTAAAATTCATAACTGTAATGCTCCAATTTATCTTAAAAATCTAATTAAACAACCCCCTAAATCTGGTCTAAGATCATCTACCTTTAATCGTTCTTTTCGTTTTCCAGTTAAAACACTCTTTTGCTAAACGTTCTTTTTCTTACTGTGGTCCTCTTTTATGGAATTCTTTACCTTCTTCTTTAACCGTCGAGGCCTGAAGACGTACTTGTTTGGGACGTGATGGCTGAGCGCTTTTGTTCGCTTAGTAAAGGGCGCTATACAAATTAGTAGTGATTAATTGATTGATTGAATAAAAATTAAATTTAATTAATTAGAATGTTTTTAGTGCGAATGTTGGTTGTTTTGAATCTGTCAAGGAATGGCCGCAGCAAACCAAGATGGCCGCAAAGAATCAAGTGAGCTGCGACATAAAGGAGAAATCCTTTCATAGCAGCAGCAGTTCCAGCGTTGGCAAGGACTTCTCCTTCACCCTCTTTCGCAGCCTCGGCACCAGTGGCAAGACAGAAAATTTAGAAGAATGATGATTGTGTTTTGTTGTTTTGAGGATGATGTGGTGATGATTGTGCTTTGGTATGAGTGTTGATATTGTGGTGATGATTGAATTTTTTATTGGTGGTGATAGGTATTTTTTGGCGGTGATTGTCATGGTGGTGTGGGTGAGGTTGGATTATTGAGGTTGATTGTTTGATTTTATATATATTTAAATTGATATATATACATATATTGGTAGTGGTCTAAAAACCGTTTTACTTAACAAATTTATTTGAAGAGCGCTTTTGTTCACTTAGTAAAGGGCGCTATACAAATCATTAGTGATTGATTGAATGATTGAACGTTATGAAGTGGTACATGTTAGCATGGAATCATTTGCTTCCATTGGTACTGCTGATGAAACAGCTGTAAAGCAATGATGGGCTGTCAGAAAGTTTACAACGCCTTGGAACCAGTACGTAGTTAAACTACTCAAAAGTAGTTAAAGCAAAAAGTTTAACTACTCAAAAGTAGTCAGTAGTTAGAGAGTAGTTTAACTACTCAAAAGTAGTCAGTAGTTAGAGAGTAGTTTAACTACTCAAAAGTAGTTAACTACTCAAAGTAGTTTAACTACTCAAAAGTAGTTAACTACTCAAAGTAGTTTAACTACTCAAAAGTAGTTAAAAGATAATTTTGTCTACAAAAAATCCACATTTATAAATATCAGTTTCCTTTGTGACAGATACTCACACTACTGTTGACAGCAGCATAGAAGAAGAAATTCATAATTATCTTTCTAGTGCTGACACTGAACTAAAAGTTATATTTAATTTTCTCGACTGTGTAATGCCTTTCTGAAATTTGATGCATCAATCAATCAATCACTAATAATTTGTATAGCGCCCTTTACTAAGTGAACAAAAGCGCTGCAGTCGAAAAGTTGTTCAGTGCTGCTGGACAAATTCTGGTTCCAAGGCGTTGTAATCTTTCTGACAGCATGTTTGAAAAACTTGTCTTCTTAAGGCAAGTAACCAAAGCTGAGAGCGTTATTAAAGAGTAACGCTATAGTGTAAAACTTATAAAACTGTCTTTTATTTGTCTTTGTGTTATAAAACTCTAAAAACTGTTTAAACTGGCTATTTCATCGTATACACTCTGAGTTTTAAAGATATTATGATTATTTGTACCACTTAATTATCCTACCCAGTACATGGTACTTGAATACCACCAGCAATTGAGCAGTAAATAAATATATATATAATATATTCTATATATATGATTAAATACTTCCATTGTTTTTGTGTTGACTGTTTTGATATCAAGAAAATTACAGAGTGTTATTAGTGACAATTATATTTGTCTTCTCTGTCTTACCTATGTAGACATAAACAGTAATATGAATATAACAGTAAGGTATTGATTGATAAGTATTACAGCCGGTGTCGATATAATATAAGCTTAACTTTGAGAAAAAGTAGTTGAAATGTAGTTAACTAGTCCAACTACTGAAAAGTAGTTAAGCCCTAAAAGTTTAACTATTGAAAAGTAGTTAGTAGTTAACTAGTAGTTTAACTACTCAAAAGTAGTTAAGTAGTTAGCAAAAGTTGAACTACTCAAAAGTAGTTGAGTGCCCATCACTGCTGTAAAGGCTCAAGGCCTTTTTTCAACATGGCACTACCTCACTGGCCCTCAAGGTAGTTGTTTTAGTGTTTTCACTTCTGGAACAGTTAAACAAGTCGTTGCAATCAGCAAGTGCCAAGGTCAGTGGAATGGTTGCAGCGACTGATCCCGTTGTGCGAGAATTGCGTCGCCTACGATCAGATGAGCAGTTTAACGCCATTTTCAGAGATGTCAACAGTATGGTTTTGGCATATGATCTCGAGCCGATTGCTGTACCTCGGGTGAGAAAGCCGCCACAAAATTATTGTGGGCTGGGCCCAGCTTATTTAGCAAAAACACCAGAGGAGCATTATCGAGCAGCTAATTACGCTGTTATAGACATTGCAATCATGCAACTCACAGAAAGGTTCAATCGAGATTCTCCAAGCAGTATCGTGAGTTAAATGAAACCGGTCTTTGTTCACAGTTAGCTATGTTTAAAGACCAGAATGAACTTTAGCACAAACGTAAAAAATAATGCAAGCTATGATCACGGAAATCAGAAATCGGTTTCCTTAGGTTGAAATATTTATCAGGTTGGTGTTAGTGGGTCCAATAACGTCATGTACTGCAGAAAGATCATTTAGTGCTTTGCAGCGTCTTAAGACTTGGTTGCGTGCACCTATGACACAGCCTCGTTTGAATTCACTGGCCGTTTGTCCTACACATCAGGATATACTTGACAGTCTGGACTTGAAAAGACTAGCAGAAAAATTTGCTAGTCAGTCAGACATTCGAAGGGGTTTTTTTGGAAATTGGAGTAAACGAGCTGTGGGGAGAGGGCAAGAGAACAGGCAGAGAGGGTATTTTATGTTATCTAAATATACACTGTGGGCCATAAAAAATTTTCTATTCAATCACTATCAATCAATCACTAATAATTTGTATAGCGCCCTTTACTAAGTGAACAAAAGCGCTCAGCCATCACGTCCCAAACAAGTACGTCTTCAGGCCTCGACGGAAAGTTATGAGTGACTTAGTTGAAGTTAAAGAAGAAGGTAAAGAATTCCATAAAAGAGGACCACAGTAAGAAAAAGAACGTTTAGCAAAAGAGTGTTTAACTGGAAAACGAAAAGAACGATTAAAGGTGGATGATCTTAGACCAGATTTAGGGGGTTGTTTAATTAGATTTTTAAGATAGATTGGAGCATTACAGTTATGAATTTTAAACATATTTAGGCATATTTTAAAAGTCACTCTAGATCTCAAAGGTAGCCAATGTAACAAACGAAGATAAGGAGAAATGTGAGAAAACTTAGGAGCACGAGCAACAAGACGAGCAGCACAATTGAAGGTTTTATTTAGAGGAGCCAAAGTAGTATTAGGGTTAGTGTATATTTGTTCATAACTTTGGCAAATTTAAATCTATTTATAAAATTTATTTGATGGGCTGATGGCTAGCTGTAATTGAATGTATATAGAAAAATAATAAAAGGTTCTAAAATGTATAAAGAAAAATAATAAAAGGTACTAAAATCGCTATTGTTTTTCTTCAAATCGCTCATAGTGGCAATAGAAAAGTATTTTTATTGAGTATCAAACGTTTTTTTAAATGTTTGGTGATACAAATATAAATAGTTGATACAAAAAGAATTTGCACTACAGCAAACAATACTAAATAATACCGCTGGTACTGTATTGGCCGATACCGGTTCTTTGATTCCAACCCTGGGGACCCCCCCCCCCAAGATTTTTAGCAGATCGCCGCCCCTGCTCATTAGACAGACACTTGTGCATTAGCAAGATGTTTTTGTATTCAATTCTGTTTTCAACACGAAGCCAGTGAAGCTCCTTGAGAACAGGTCTGATGTAATCATACTTTCTAGAACCTGTTATGAGCCTAGCTGTGGTGTTGATTATAGACTGAATTTTCTGCAGCTGCGTCATTGGCAACCCAGTAAGAATGATATTGCCATAGTCAATTCGACTGAGAACCAAAGTAAAAGCCAATGCCTATAACAACGAAAGGTATTCAGCGGGCTGTTTTTCCACAAAGACATCATGTTTGGATTTCTTTTCAAGGCAGCGGCAATCCGTATTCACCCCTTCAATAATCTTACTGAGTTATTGAGCTAGAACCCACAGATAAGGAATAATTCACAGCCTGTTTAGTCAGAGAAATTATGGAACTTCCCTATTGCGTCTGTCAGCTGTGAACAGTATAGACCAAAAAAAAGACAAAACTAATATGCTTATTTTTTATTTAAAACTTAAATTTAAATTGTTTTTTAAAGGATATTGAAAAAATAGTTTATTAACATAACATACAGAAAAATATTTATTAACACAATATAAAAAAACAAATGATTCTTTAAAAAACTTAGAGAGTTACAAACAAATGACAAATATAGATATTTAATTGTTACGCGCAAAATTATAAGTTTAAACCATAGATTTAGTATATACTACTTGTAGGGTGCAGTCCGAAATGCAAATTGCCGAATGAGTCGAAATATTAAAAAGCCTGAATTGCCGAAAGGAATATTTTTCAACAAGTACGAATTGCCGAATATAAAAAATGTGTTATTTTCAAATCCAAATTAAATACTTTTTTATTTCCTTTTTGGCAATTAAAGATTTCATTATAATCGTTATTATTATTATTATTATTATTATTATTATTATTATTATTATTATTATTATTATTATTATTATTATTATTATTATTATTATTATTATTATTATTATTATTATTATTATTATTATTATTATTATTATTATTATTATTATTATTATTATTATTATTATTATTATTATTATTATTGTTATTATTATTATTATTATTATTATTATTATTATTATTATTATTATTATTATTATTATTATTATTATTAGATATAAGTACTTGGTAATGCAACATAATAGTTAAAACCGTTACTTCAAATATCTTTGGTTAAAACATTGAAAAAAATTAATATAAAATTAAATTAAGTTCATTAATGAATGAATCAGTATTCAATTAAATTCATCAAATAAGTTATTACACATAGATATATAAATCGTTTAATATCATTAAATATATTTCGGCAATTCAACACACTTTAATAAATTCGCTTTCGACAATAAACACTAGCTAGCTATTCGACAATATGTATTTCGGCAATTCGCGCGGACACCGTTTGTAGGATATCTATGGTTTAAACCCTCACCAATATTTAGTGTTTTCTATGCTTTTATGGTTAACAAAATACCGACTAGATCTCTTCAGAAGAATGTCACAAATTATCAAACACCATATGTTTATTTGATAATTTTAACTTGAAACAGTTTAAACAATTAGAAATGCCGGCGAAAGAAACGATATCCAATGCATACATCTACATTAGAGAACGAAGTGTCAGCTCTGATGCTCTGGAGGGTCGTTTCAGAAGCGGATTGGTTTCACAGGCCGTTCAAGATGGCCACTCGATGTACCGCAAGAATCTACATGGTCATTATGGCTGTGTCAACGCTGTGGAGTTCTCCAATGGGGGAGGAAAGTATATAGCTTCAGGTGGGTGGTAGGAAGTGGTGAAGGCTCATCTGAGCATGGCAAAAGGGGGTTGAATGCTTTCAGAGATTGAATCAAAGGGCGGGATTATAATATAAAAATATCTATCAACTTAACCAAGGTGGTGACGATTTGAGGGTGTTACTGTGGGAAGTGGATGGGGCAGTGTGGGGTGGGGGAGGGGGTCCCAGGGCTATGAACACCACCCATAATAGCAATATCTTTTGTCTTTCCTTCGACATTGACAACCAGAGCATCTTTTCTGGAGGTTTGCAATTTAATAAAACTTGTTATGAGTTTAAAACAATAAGGAATGACCTATTGATCTTCCAGGCAATGACTACCAGGTTAAAAGACATGACCTTGCAACGTTGGTTCCATAATAATAATAAAATTAATAGAATGACCATGTTGCCATAATTAGGATTCAAAGACTCTTTAATAATTGGATAATTTAATCCATCCAACTTTAAAATTTTTTGACCACCACGAAGGGGTGAACTAAGGAACAGCATGGTGCACGAGGATGTGGTGTGGGACATCTCGACGGACCCGAGCAACCCGAGCCATGTGAGCACTGCATGCCAGGACGGCAAGTTGCTGCTCTTCGATGTGAGGACGCCCTCCAATGGTTGGTGGTGTGTGAGGGAGGGCATCTCCTAATGGTGTGGGTGGTGTGAGGGTTTTCAATCCATCTATCTTCTACCACTCATCCCTCATCATCTATTTCATTCGTTCTTCAACCCATCCATCTCTCACCATCCGTCCATTTTTCTCATCCTTCTCTTTCTTGCACCCACCCACCACAGAAAGCACCACCATAGCAGATACAGAGGACTCGATGCATTCACTGGCCTACAACCCGGTCCAAGCCACCACCCTCGCTTCGTCCAACGCCACTTTCGGCATACAACTGTGGGATGTCCGAGCCCCTCTCAAGTCAGTCGATATTATCTCCATCACTCCTTCATCACCATCACTCCTTCATCACCATCACTCCTTCATCACCATCACTCTATCAACACCATCATCACCATCACTCCATCATCACCATCACTCCATCATCACCATCACTCCATCATCACCATCACTCCATCATCACCATCACTTCATCATCACCATCACTCCATTATCACATTATTATATCATCTTCTATGATCGTCTCCCTGCACCATCCATTATCCCCACCCCCCTCCACCATTTTTTTCTACAATCCACTACCCTCTTCATTCTCCACCATGTCGATGATGACAGGTCCTTTACCCTCCACCTCGACCACCTCCACCCTCCTCCTCTACCACCACTTCTCCTTCACGACGACAGGCCGTTCAGGAAGTACGAGGACTGCCTTGACTGCAGCGACGACTACAGCATGGGCGTGTGCTTTAGTGCCGATGGAAGCAAGATGGCCTACCTTAAGAGGAGGGGAGGAGTCTGTGTCAGCAACTTCTCATCGTCTCCCTCTTCCTCTTCTTTTCTTCCGTGTACTTGCCATTTTGAAAAGTTAATAATGATGATGATGATGATTTTAAAGATGGTGGTAGTGACGATGATGAGGAGGACGATACAAATAGGCAAGGGTAGTTTTTAAAGTTTTAATTACCACAACACAGGAAAGTGAGCACCAACAACAACATCAACAACAACAACAACCACCACAACAACTGCAGCTTCCACAAAAGATACAGAAACATGAAATCCTACTTTGAAAACTGGCTCAACACTCACCTCTCTTCAACATCATTATCATCACCACTGCCAACATCATCATCGGGGGTTGCTAGTCAAACCATGCTCAAAGATCCTGGTTTCCTGAATTTGTGTACAATGAAGAGTTGTACATTTGCTGGCGACAATGATGAGGTGATGATGATGGTGATGATAAAATTATTATTTAGGATATTAAAGGGTGTAATAAATCTACTGAAGCATCATCATGATCACCACCCCTACAACCGAACCACTCCTAGTACTTGGTTTCTGGCTCTGACGACTTTGGTCTCTACCTGTGGAGGGTGCCAGAGAGGGAGGAAGATGGTGAGTGAGGGAGGTGGTGGTGGCTGAAGGGAGGTGTGGAGGATTATGGAGGGAAGGGGAAGGAAGAGTGAGTGAGGGTGCTTAGTGGTGGAAAGGGAGGGCTCATGATGGGTCAGTATGGAAGTGATGGAGGGGGGGATTTTGATAGAGGAAGATGGAGGAAGGGAGTATGAAAGAATGCGTGCAACCACCTCAGAGGCTTGTGTAGCGAGGGCTGCCTACATCTTCAGAGGACACCGCTCCATCCCCAACCACGTCAGGTTCTCTTCATCATCACTTGCCATTCGTGCAATGCGTCTTTCAATTTCGATGATTAGTTATATTATTATTATTATACTCATTAATATTATTATTATCGAATCGTTAATTTCGGTTGCCATGGTGGCGCAGATACAACAAGGACACCTGCATGTTTATGTCTTCAGGCGTTGAGAAGGTCATCAAGGTGGGCTTGATGTTGTTGTTCTCGTTGTTGTTGTTGTTGTGGTTTTATTTTATTTATATTTCGGAACTGGTGATGCGCAGTCTGGAGAGAATTGTCTCGACCAGCTGTCTTTCCTGCAAGGCTCTTGTGTCAGTTCTCTTGTGTTTCTGCCCAGCCCGTGTATTGCCCTTCCTGGTTCCAGGGCTGGGCAGTCTGGCCAGAGATGAGTTGTTGTCTCCGGGGCCGTCTTGCAGAGTCTGCACAGGTCGCCTTGGCTTAGACCAATTCTACATTGGTAGGCTCTGATCGCAGGGGGGTGCCCAGTGCGGAACCTGCTCAGGTTGGTGCGAGCAAGTTTGGTGAGCTCCTCTTCAGCTTTCTTGAGCCTGCCTTGGCAGATCCAGGATCTTGATAATTCTTGGTTGGAAGGAGTTATTGTTGACCTACTTCCTGTAGCTGCCTTCACATCAACCTCTTTGTTTCCGATCAGAGTGCAGTGGCTCGGTATGCAGATGAAGAGGACCTTTTTGTTTTGATTGGCGCACTGTGCAGTTAGCTGAGATTCGGTGGGTGGAGGGAGAGTTCGATGCCATAAGCGAAAGAAGCGGCTTGCAATCACACACTATCTTTGCCATGCTCCAGTGCTCTCTCTTACTCAACCAATTCAGAGCCTCCTCAACCGCCAGTCTTTCAGTGTCCAGAGAGTTAATCTTGGGTCCTGTGTGTGTGTTCCAGGTAGTAACTACCTGCTGGAGTCACTGCATCTCCAGAGCTGGACAGTTTGTCCAGAGGTGTGCTGTCGACTGCTGATCCTCCTTGCACAGTCTGCACCAGTCGACTCGCCTCAGACCGACTCTAGATTGGCAACCTATGATCGCCAGTGCGAAACCTGCTCAAGTTGCTGTGAGCAGGTTTGGAGAGTTCCTCTTCAGACTTTTTGATTCTGCCTTAGTGAATGAATTTCAGTTTTTCATTGCTGAAAGTGCTTGCATGAAGCTTGATGCTATACTATGGTATAGTATAAGCTTGATGAATAAGTCATAGTCTCAAATCGCTGGAAGATCTAGAGAGAACTTACTTGATGACGTTCTGACGCTGTATTCTTGCAGTGCTTGCATCTTCATTGCAATGCAGAAGGCAGTGGTCTCGTCTAGTGGACCTCCTTGTCTTGCTTGGCACACTGGCTCTCAAATGTGATGGAAGGAGAGGTTTTGTTGCCATTTGCAAAAGAAGCGCCTTACAATCAGTTTCAGTGTCCAGTGAGTTACTTTTGAGGCTTGTATCTGCTGCATTCTGTAACTCTTTGCTTCCCTTGGTACACCATAAACGCTGCATCGAGCACTTTTAGTTGACAGAAAAACGGTTTTAAGAATTCTACTCTTGAATCTTGTTGATTTCTTTTGGAGACTGAATCGTAAGCAACCTTGTTACTACTTCTAGATCGTCGGCAAACGCCCACACTGTCGGAAATTGCAAGGAACCATTTATATTTTCAGGAAATCCTCAAGAATGCCTGAAATTTTAGGTTTATGTTTCTATCTGATTGCAAATCCAGATGGAGCCAAAACCTCAGTATTCCATTTTACCCGACTATCCTCTATATAATATTTATGAATGACATTCTATTCATCTCCATGGGACAAGCACCAAAGCACCACTGCAGCTATGGAGTCCGCTGTGGCTGGGCAAGGACTCGCTGAAGGAGGAAAGTGAGCGCACGAAGTCGCTCAATTCCCGATCGGCGCACTACGACATGGAGGTGGAGGAGGACGAGAGGGAGCAGTCGTTAGATGAAGACACGAGGATTCTGTCCTTCTTTGACTTGCTCATCAACAATGAGAGGAATAGACGTCGGGCAAGAAAGCACCGTGATTTCGATGGTTTTGTTGGTAGTAGTCGTAGTAGCAGCAGTAGTAGTAGTAGTAGCAGCAGTAGTAGTAGTAGCAGCAGTAGCAGCAGTAGTAGTAGTAGTAGTAGTAGTAGAGTTAGAAGCAACCAAGTTATTGGGAAAGCAGGCAAAAAAAGTTACAGAGGAAAAGGCAAAGACAGGAGTACAAAGGAGAAGAGAACAACTGAAGGCAGCAGGAATGCAAACAAACAGCCTACTGTCACCAAGGATGCCAAGTCCCTCCAAGAGCTCTGTGTAGCCTATGACAGTGAAGAGGTGGGTGCTGATGATGAAGTGAAAGGCGATCATGATGATGATGGTGTACTCAAGGGTAGGCATAATGATAATGATCATCTCACGAAATTTTATGATAATGATGTCGAAAAAATCGGAAATCGCCTTAGACCTCTTTCGGGTAATGTAAAGCAGGACGATGATGATGATGATGATGGTGAAGAAAAGGCATCAACCTCTTATCCGATCATCTCTACGCCTGTAAACTATTTAAAAAACAATAATAAGAGAAACATAAAAAGGAAGAAGTTTAGTGATGAAGATGACGATGAGCATCAGCACAATAATAATAATAATATGAATCTGAGCCGTATGAAGAACCTCTTGCCTACAAATTACGACCATAAAAATAGTAATCAAAAGGAGACTGAAAGAAATAAAAAAAACAATAATAATAATAAAAATAGAAGGGGCAGTTCTCCAATGCACAGTTTCAGCAAGAGGACTTGTATATCGTTCGAACGATTCAGCGACGATGATGTCATAACTGATGATGATGGTGGGGGTGTCACGAAGAATTTTAATTATGGAGCGGAAAAAAATAATGGTTATCACAATATTATGACATTTGATGAAAGTAGCAGTAGTAGTAGTGATAGTGATGACGATGAATCTATTGAAAACTATAATAAGGATATCAATAAAATTTGAAAAATAGTTTTACAACTGAAACAATATATGCAGACAACTGGAGAAAGAATTTATTTAATGAAGAGGTGATTAATTTATGAAAATAATAAATAAGTATCGTCATCATCACTATTTTCATCGTCGTCTATTTAACTTGTTTTGAATTAATGAGAATTCTCCTTTCTGTTTCGAACTCCGCTCAGAACCTCCTGTCTGTTGCAACACTTTGCATGATACATTTTCACTTTTAGGTTTTCGTAAGAGGGGTTTGAACAGCAATAATTGTATTTAAAAGAGATTAAATGGAGAGTGCTTGCCGATGAGCACCAAGTCTGTGCAGCGTTACCAGAATGCAAACAGTGCTCTTTGTAGGACATGTCAGCTCACATAGAGCTAGGAATCTATTGCATGAGTCGGTGCCTCTAACAAAGATTCGAATTTCTAGATGGAGCTTTTGAAACTCTTGATGCTTCACCGCCCCACCCCTTCTTAACACCTTAAAACACCCCTCCTCCCTCCATGACACCTCACCACCATCCCTCCTTAACCCCTCTATGACACCTCACCACCACCCCTCCTCTCTCCATGACACCTCATCACCACCCCTCCTCCCTCCATGACACCTCACCACCATCCCTCCTCAACCCCTCCATGACACCTCACCACCACCCCTCCTCTCTCCATGACACCTCATCACCACCCCTCCTCTCTCCATGACACCTCCCCACCACCCCTCCTCCCTCCATGACACCTCCCCACCACCCCTCCTTAACCCCTCCATGACACCTCCCCACCACCCCTCCTTCCTCCATGACACCTCCCCACCACCCCTCCTCCCTCTATGACACCTCACTACCACCCCTCCTTAACCCCTCCATGACACCTCCCCACCACCCTCCTCCCTCCATGACACCTCCCCACCACCCCTCCTCCCTCCATGACACCTCCCCACCACCCCTCCATGACACCTCCCCACCACCCTCCTCCCTCCATGACACCTCATCACCACCTCTCCTCCCTCCATGACACCTCACTCTCACCCCTCCATGACACCTCCCCACCACCCCTCCATGACACCTCCCCACCACCCCTCCTTCTCTTCAACACCCTTTCAATCGGATTGCACCCTAATGTTGGGGTTGGCCAAGGGGTCGAGGAGAGGGTCATCTTCCACAGCCAGCCTGCCTGCTTGTTTCAGGAAGAGGATGATGGTGCCGAAGGTGACGATGAAGAAGAGGATGATGATGCTGTAGCGCCTCATCTTGGGTTGGTGGTCATCATCACTATCATTATCATCATCAACATTTAAGGTTGATGAAAATAAATTATGCAAAAAAGTAAAGAGCATGAATAATGCGCAGATGCCGTATGACTCCTCAGTCGGCCGCCAGTGGCAGCAGTGAAGACTTTTCAAATGTAATTTTTGTCATCGACATCAGGAATTGGCTGATCCTTGTATTATATCACTAATTCCAAACAATTAAATGAAATTTATATCACAATCATCACCTTGTTATTCTTAGCTGAAGACTGGTGTATCTTGTTGGTACTGCCCAGAACATTACTAAACCACCTGTTAAGTTATTGCAGTAGTGTCTCACCGCCTCTACTACTATCACCACTATTGCTGCTGCTACTGCCACAACTACCACTACTTCTTCCACTATCACCACTACTACTACTACTACTACTACTACTACTACTACTACTACTACTACTACTACTACTGCTTCTGCTACTACAACCGCCACCACCACTACTACTACAACCTAGTGAGCAGCTGCAGTGCTGGCTTTCGTTTGTATTTGTTGAGGTCTGAGTCGTCGTTGGAGCGGAGTGAGGAGATTGGAGGGCCTAGTTGGTGGAGTGGTGATGATGATGATGCCTCTGACAATAATGAGACGGCATAATGAAGTTATGATGAAGATCTTTGACCTGAAAGGAAGTCCGACTTTTCAATGCCTCGTGCGTACAGGGTAGAGTGGTCAGCGTTGAAGGTGCTTGCAGTGGCACTGGATTGCTGGTGCTGGTGATGCAGTTGTTGTGTTGTGTGTTGTTGATGTACTTTTTGTGTTGTTGCTTCGTTACTATTGTTGGTCTCGTGTTTAGTGGCCTCTTCTATCTGTTGAAAAAAAAAATAAATTTCAAGAATCTTTTGAAACAATTACTTCAACATTTACATCTGAACACAAGCACCTTGCCACCCTCTTTATGCCCTCCCACCCAATCACAACCATGGGCATGCCAAGACCACTTCTAGCCCAATTTGTGGTCGAAAACAATTCCAGAAGTTTCTGAATAACGGGGGAGGATGCATGGGGTGGGGGGAAGATGGGGGCAGTGCAGGTAGGGCAGGTGAAGCCAGCAGGGGCAGTGGTGGATGGCATGCTCCTCTCATATGTGTCCAAGCATTGCCAGTGGAATATGTCTGTGTGTGAAAGTCCCTCATTGTTATTATTCACTTTATTTTATATTAACATTGTATTCTTATAATATTATATTGACATTGTATTCTTATAATATTATATTAACATTGTATTCCTATAATGTTATATTAACATTGTATTCTTATAATATTATATTGACATTGTATTCTTATTATTTTATATTAACATTGTATTCCTATAATATTATATTAACATTGTATTCTTATAATATTATATTAACATTGTATTCTTATTATTTTATATTAACATTGTATTCTTATTATTTATTAATATTGTATTCATGTTATTTTATATTAATATTGTATTCTTATTATTTTATATTAATATTGTATTCTTGTTATTTTTATTATTGGCATGTATTTTTCAAGTGTGAAATTTCAGGAAATTGTAAAGAATTGTTGTAACATTTAAGATATCTGCATCAACAAAAACCCGTAGTGATATCAAACATGGAATAGTGTGTCGAGTGAGTTCCTCGCAATGTACCATAGCAAAGAAGACGCACACAGGGTCCACAAGATTCGTCACTCAGGTTCTTGCCACACAGCTTGCAAGACGGATCATAGTCACTGTCCTGAAGCCATCTTAAATACGACTGTACCACACACTGAAAAAGATTGCGAAGATTGTATGATTGCTTTGTTGATTTCAAAGTATTTAGAGATGCTTTACTTTTGCTTTTAAAAACAAGTTAATGTAATAGAATTAAAATGAAACATTTTAAATAAAAATATGGTTTACAAGTGCTTCAATTATTGTTGATAAATTGAGATATATCTAAACTTTAAGACTTTAACTTTAAACTTAGAGTTTAAGTGTTAAAGCAATCCAATTACCCTCGGATGATCGGTGACCAGACAATGTTCACACACATTGACAGTATGCTCGAAACAAAAAAGAGTTGTTACTTTTTTTTTGGGACACTTACACAAGCCCATGATTCATCGATTTATTAAATTATTAATTTATTACATTTATTTCACAGCCGGCTTTTCTCTCGAAGTATACAGTTTTGTGCCACGTAATAAACACAGAAGTAAACTAAACTAACAGCCAGACCTTCAATCAAGTTATTTTAAAACTAAATTAATTTTACTTTTTTTTATATTCCGAAAATATTTTCAAGTTGAGCTATTAGGCTCAACTACTAGATGATCACCATAGAAATGTGGTAAGCTAGAAGATCAGGACAAAAACCTGCTTTTGTTGACTGTATAAATGGACCCATTGTTTATAGCATTGTCTTTTTTCAGACGTAGAAAATACAAAGAATGTGAAGAGAAATGCGATGACATACTTGATAAAGACCCTTCCAATCAAGTCGGATAAACTTTTTCTCCACAAATGCACACAAAACTATTAAAAAAGCTATCTTACAAATTGTAATGAAAGAGATATTCAATTAAAGTTCACTAATTATCGATTGCAGTCGTGTTGGTTGCTGAAAATGAAGACGCTAACGAAGAAAGTGTATATCGACCAGCTGGACATCGATGACAATGGTGCAAGATTATTCTTACACTTCTCAAAGAATTGTTCAATTTATATCATACATTGTTCCACACTTTAACAGATACCGTAAAATAAACATTATTTTTAAATAATTGTTTTTTTTCAAAATTTCAAGAATATAAGTATTAACTAACTTAAAGATCTATCTTTTTAAATATTGAAGCTCTTTGTTATTAATATAGTTAAATTAGTCATATTATTGTTCGCTATAATCAGCACCAAAAACATTTTCATTTTTTAAACTAAAGGCCCAATAAACTAGAGGTCGGACATGGACGATTTTTCATTCCCGGTCCCGTCCCGTTCCCGAAATTTTTTCCCGTCCCGTCCCGTTCCCGATGGGACATCAGAATTTTGATTCCCGTCCCGTCCCGTTCCCAAATTTTTTTTTCCCTTCTCGACCGGTTCCCGAAAGCATTTTGTTTTTTTATTCATTTTCGCTGCCGTTTTTACTGATCCCAAACTTGCTAGTTCTAACATTTCTTTAAATTTATTATTTGAAAGTCAGAGAATATTTCTTTTAATAAAATAAAAAAAACACGATTTAAATTTCAAATATTTATTGAAATGAAAGTATTGAAGTTAGTAATTGTCTTTGAGTAATTCAATCAAATCTTTATTGCTTTTTACACGGGTTAAACCGTTAAGAGTTTCAGCTTTCAAATGAGATGATTTTGGGTCTAAAGTTAAACGACCACATATTGAAAACTTCCGTTCACAGCGAATATAACTTGCAGATATACTAAACAAAATTTTGGCTACTTCTTGTAGTATTTTAAAATTGCTCATTTTATTCCAATAAAATAAAACATCTTTATAATTTTCAATTTTGTTGGGACGTAATTGTGAGTATTTGTACACTTCATCCTTTTCTGAATTTTTTTCTTCGTTCATTATTATTAATTCTTCAATAATGTTGGAAATATGATTTTGACAACATTCTTATTCTCCACAACTGCAAATATAAAATCATTCGTATAATTTGATAGTATAATAATTTTATTAAAATTTTTACGTTATAAAAACAAACATAATAGGTCTAAATAACCATCATTTGTTTTTTTTCTCAACGGCACTGCAGCTTGGTCTGGCTGTACAAAATAGAATTAAATTTTCTTTAATGAAAGTCTTGGTATTTATTTCTTTTCTATCCCAAACTTTTTTCCTATTATTCTTTCATACTGGGGATGCAACAGACATGCTGTCATATGAATAAGATCAATGGCATCTTTTCTTTTGTCGAAATGATCAACTGAGCAATCATTTGGAAATTAATCATTCAAATTCAAAGTATTAATTTATAAAATTAAAATAATATAACTGACCATTTTGTTTTCATCTGAAAAGTTTTCATAATCACCCATTTGTTCTAATCTCCCTAATCTTTGGACTCACCATAACATCTTCAAATGTAGTGTTGGAGATTTCGACATTGGCAATAGTGGCTTCGTTATACATTTATATTGCATTTAATACTTATTTTAAGTACGGAGTATCGATGAAATAAAGATTTCCATACTTAGAAGTTTGCTGAAAAATAATTGTTAAAGAATCCAATCCCAATAACTGTTATTCCAGTTTTTCCCGTTCCCGATTTAAAAGTTGATTTCCGTTCCCGTCTTTTCCCGTTCCCGATTTGAATGTTGATTCCCGTTTCCGTCCCGAAAACCTATTCCCGGTTCCCGACTTTTCCCGTCCCGAAATTAATTTTCATTCCCGTTCCCGCGGGAGTCCCGCGGGTACCCTGTCAGATCGGGTACACAGTCCGACCTCTACAATAAACAATTATCTTTTCAAAAAATAATGGTGTCTGAACATTTTGGGTGTCCGAATAATATGGTATTTTACGTTATATCGAATTACTCTTCGTGTTATTGTGTGACACATCGAATAATATATTCTCATACTTTTTTATCGGACAAACTTGTTTAAAAACTCGCTTCAACAAGCCTCACCACCACTACCCACCCACCTCTAAGCACTGGCGCTCATGGCTTCAGACGAGACGACAATGGCCGTCTCCAAGAAGACAGGCACCTCCCTGTTGCAGAAGCCATCTACCCGTGCTGGCCAGAACACGTCATTTGGCTTGAGGTGAAGGGGGAAGGATGGATGGGTGGATGCATCGATGATTAGATAAATGGATTCAGGGCTGCATGAAGGAAGATTGAGATGATTCATTTACCGGTTTAGATGAATTGATAAATATCTTACAAATAAGGAAATGGTGTAAAGAATGAGATAGTTTGCATAATCTTTGAAAAGCACCATTTTCGAAAATAGAAAACATTGACTTGAAAGTGTGCTAATATATTGGTATTTTACGATTATCTTCACTGCCCACTATACCAGCCTTTTTCCCTTCTATTTAAACTCTCCGTCTTTTCACTCTTACCCATCCCCTCTTCTTCCACTCAACTTCCACATTCGCCTCTCCCCTTCAGAAACATGCAGAGGACAGGCAGGGTGGCGACAGGCTACTTGCGGCCAGACACGAAGAGCAGCAGCAGCAGGAGCGGTCTGCCTCTCAGAGACGCCATTGCCACTGCTGCTCGGCACACCAGCAGGACTGTCACCAGGGCTGCTCGACTCGCCACTGTTAGTGCTCTGTGCACTTCATACTAAGCTCTTCTCACCCTTTTTCCTCGCTTTTCTACACTATTCTTAGCAGCACTATCATCATCATCATCTTTTTTATCATCATCATCATCTCCATCATCATCTCCATCATCATCTTTTTTATCATCATCATCATCTCCATCATCATCTCCATCATCATCGCCATCACCATGATGGCAACACAAGGCCTCGATTGCGACGATGGCGACGAGAGCAGAGGGGGAGGAGGGGGAGGAGGGGGAGGAGGCCTTCTTGAACTTGAGCAGGTTGGACATGCGCAAGTACGCACTCAAGCGTGACATCAACAAGCACTTGTATGAGTACATCTACTACAGGGAAGGAGACGTCAAGAAGGTGGGGGTGATGATGATGAGAAGGAGGATGATGATGATGATGAAGATGATTATAATGATGATGATGAGGATGATAAGGATGATGATGTCGATAGAAGAAATAAGAGGGACTTAAAAGTTACTGCAATTGAAAAGCATGCAAGCACCACCATCCCACTAACCATGTAAGCACCACCATCCCACTAACCATGCAAGCACCACCATCCCACTAACCATGCAAGCACCACCACCATCCCACCAACCATGCAAGCACCACCATCCCACTAACCATGTAAGCACCACCATCCCACTAACCATGCAAGCACCACCACCATCCCACCAACCATGCAAGCACCACCATCCCACTAACCATGCAAGCACCACCATCCTACTAACCATGCAAGCACCACCATCCCACTAACCATGCAAGCACCACCATCCCACTAACCATGCAAGCACCACCATCCCACTAACCATGCAAGCACCACCATCCCACTAACCATGCAAGCACCACCACCATCCCACCAACCATGCAAGCACCACCACCATCCCACTAACCATGCAAGCACCACCATCCCACTAACCATGTAAGCACCACCACCATTCCACTAACCATGCAAGCACCACCATTCCACTAACCATGTAAGCACCACCACCATTCCACTAACCATGCAAGCACCACCATCCCACTAACCATGTAAGCACCACCATCCCACTAACCATGCAAGCACCACCATCCCACTAACCATGCAAGCACCACCACCATCCCACTAACCATGCAAGCACCACCACCATCCCACTAACCATGCAAGCACCACCATCCCACTAACCATGCAAGCACCACCATGCCATCAACCATGTAAGCACCACCATTCCACTAACCATGTAAGCACCACCATCCCACTAACCATGTAAGCACCACCATCCCACTAACCATGTAAGCACCACCATCCCACTAACCATGCAAGCACCACCATCCCACTAACCATGCAAGCACCACCACCATCCCACTAACCATGCAAGCACCACCACCATCTCACTAACCATGCAAGCACCACCATGCCATCAACCATGCAAGCACCACCATGCCATCAACCATGCAAGCACCACCATGCCATCAACCATGCAAGCACCACCATGCCATCAAACATGCAAGCACCACCATGCCATCAACCATGCAAGCACCACCATGCCATCAACCATGCAAGCACCACCATGCCATCAACCATGCAAGCACCACCATGCCATCAACCAATCAAGCACCACCACCATGCCATCAACCATGCAAGCACCACCATGCCATCAACCATGCAAGCACCACCATGCCATCAACCATGCAAGCACCACCATGCCATCAACCATGCAAGCACCACCATGCCATCAACCATGCAAGCACCACCATGCCATCAACCATGCAAGCACCACCATGCCATCAACCATGCAAGCACCACCATGCCATCAACCAATCAAGCACCACCACCATGCCATCAACCATGCAAGCACCACCATGCCATCAACCATGCAAGCACCACCATGCCATCAACCATGCAAGCACCACCATGCCATCAACCATGCAAGCACCACCATGCCATCAACCATGCAAGCACCACCATGCCATCAACCATGCAAGCACCACCATGCCATCAACCATGCAAGCACCACCATGCCATCAACCATGCAAGCACCACCATGCCATCAACCATGCAAGCACCACCATGCCATCAACCATGCAAGCACCACCATGCCATCAATCATGCAAGCACCACCATGCCATCAACCATGCAAGCACCACCATGCCATCAACCATGCAAGCACCACCATGCCATCAACCATGCAAGCACCACCATGCCATCAACCATGCAAGCACCACCATGCCATCAATCATGCAAGCACAACCATGCCATCAACCATGCAAGCACCACCATACCATCAACCATGCAAGCACCACCATGCCATCAACCATGCAAGCACCACCATGCCATCAACCATGCAAGCACCACCATGCCATCAACCATGCAAGCACCACCATGCCATCAACCATGCAAGCACCACCATGCCATCAACCATGCAAGCACCACCATGCCATCAACCATGCAAGCACCACCATGCCATCAACCATGCAAGCACCACCATGCCATCAACCATGCAGGCACCACCATGCCATCAACCATGCAAGCACCACCATGCCATCAACCATGCAAGCACCACCATGCAAGCACCACCATGCAAGCACCACCATGCCATCAACCATGCAAGCACCACTATTCCATCAACCATGCAAGCACCACCATGCCATCAACCATGCAAGCACCACCACCATCCCACTAACCATGCAAGCACCACCATGCCATCAACCATGCAAGCACCACCATGCCATCAACCATGCAAGCACCACCATGCAAGCACCACCATGCCATCAACCATTCAAGCACCACTATGCCATCAACCATGCAAGCACCACCATGCCATCAACCATGCAAGCACCACCATGCCATCAACCATGCAAGCACCACCATGCCATCAACCATGCAAGCACCACCATGCCATCAACCATGCAAGCACCACCATGCCATCAACCATGCAAGCACCACCATGCCATCAACCATGCAAGCACCACCATGCCATCAACCATGCAAGCACCACCATGCCATCAACCATGCAAGCACCACCATGCCATCAACCATGCAAGCACCACCATGCCATCAATCATGCAAGCACCACCATGCCATCAACCATGCAAGCACCACCATGCCATCAACCATGCAAGCACCACCATGCCATCAACCATGCAAGCACCACCATGCCATCAACCATGCAAGCACCACCATGCCATCAACCATGCAAGCACCACCATGCCATCAACCATGCAAGCACCACCATGCCATCAACCATGCAAGCACCACCATGCCATCAATCATGCAAGCACCACCATGCCATCAACCATGCAAGAACCACCATGCCATCAACCATGCAAGCACCACCATGCCATCAACCATGCAAGCACCACCATGCCATCAATCATGCAAGCACCACCATGCCATCAACCATGCAAGCACCACCATGCCATCAATCATGCAAGCACCACCATGCCATCAACCATGCAAGCACCACCATGCCATCAACCATGCAAGCACCACCATGCCATCAACCATGCAAGCACCACCATGCCATCAACCATGCAAGCACCACCATGCCATCAACCATGCAAGCACCACCATGCCATCAACCATGCAAGCACCACTATGCCATCAACCATGCAAGCACCACCATGCCATCAACCATGCAAGCACCACCATGCCATCAACCATGCAAGCACCACCATGCCATCAACCATGCGAGCACCACCATGCCATCAACCATGCAAGCACCACCATGCCATCAACCATGCAAGCACCACCATCCCACTAACCATGCAAGCACCACCATGCCATCAACCATGCAAGCACCACCATGCCATCAACCATGCAAGCACCACCATGCCATCAATCATGCAAGCACCACCATGCCATCAACCATGCAAGCACCACCATGCCATCAACCATGCAAGCACCACCATGCCATCAACCATGCAAGCACCACCATGCCATCAATCATGCAAGCACCACCATGCCATCAACCATGCAAGCACCACCATGCCATCAACCATGCAAGCACCACCATGCCATCAATCATGCAAGCACCACCATGCCATCAACCATGCAAGCACCACCATGCCATCAATCATGCAAGCACCACCATGCCATCAACCATGCAAGCACCACCATGCCATCAACCATGCAAGCACCACCATGCCATCAACCATGCAAGCACCACCATGCCATCAACCATGCAAGCACCACCATGCCATCAACCATGCAAGCACCACCATGCCATCAACCATGCAAGCACCACCATGCCATCAACCATGCAAGCACCACCATCCCACTAACCATGCAAGCACCACCATGCCATCAACCATGCAAGCACCACCATGCCATCAACCATGCAAGCACCACCATGCCATCAATCATGCAAGCACCACCATGCCATCAACCATGCAAGCACCACCATGCCATCAACCATGCAAGCACCACCATGCCATCAACCAATCAAGCACCACCACCATGCCATCAACCATGCAAGCACCACCATGCCATCAACCATGCAAGCACCACCATGCCATCAACCATGCAAGCACCACCATGCCATCAACCATGCAAGCACCACCATGCCATCAACCATGCAAGCACCACCATGCCATCAACCATGCAAGCACCACCATGCCATCAACCATGCAAGCACCACCATGCCATCAACCATGCAAGCACCACCATGCCATCAACCATGCAAGCACCACCATGCCATCAACCATGCAAACACCACCATGCCATCAACCATGCAAGAACCACCATGCCATCAATCATGCAAGCACCACCATGCCATCAACCATGCAAGCACCACCATGCCATCAATCATGCAAGCACCACCATGCCATCAACCATGCAAGCACCACCATGCCATCAACCATGCAAGCACCACCATGCCATCAACCATGCAAGCACCACCATGCCATCAACCATGCAAGCACCACCATGCCATCAACCATGCAAGCACCACCATGCCATCAACCATGCAAGCACCACTATGCCATCAACCATGCAAGCACCACCATGCCATCAACCATGCAAGCACCACCATGCCATCAACCATGCAAGCACCACCATGCCATCAACCATGCGAGCACCACCATGCCATCAACCATGCAAGCACCACCATGCCATCAACCATGCAAGCACCACCATCCCACTAACCATGCAAGCACCACCATGCCATCAACCATGCAAGCACCACCATGCCATCAACCATGCAAGCACCACCATGCCATCAATCATGCAAGCACCACCATGCCATCAACCATGCAAGCACCACCATGCCATCAACCATGCAAGCACCACCATGCCATCAACCATGCAAGCACCACCATGCCATCAATCATGCAAGCACCACCATGCCATCAACCATGCAAGCACCACCATGCCATCAACCATGCAAGCACCACCATGCCATCAATCATGCAAGCACCACCATGCCATCAACCATGCAAGCACCACCATGCCATCAATCATGCAAGCACCACCATGCCATCAACCATGCAAGCACCACCATGCCATCAACCATGCAAGCACCACCATGCCATCAACCATGCAAGCACCACCATGCCATCAACCATGCAAGCACCACCATGCCATCAACCATGCAAGCACCACCATGCCATCAACCATGCAAGCACCACCATGCCATCAACCATGCAAGCACCACCATCCCACTAACCATGCAAGCACCACCATGCCATCAACCATGCAAGCACCACCATGCCATCAACCATGCAAGCACCACCATGCCATCAATCATGCAAGCACCACCATGCCATCAACCATGCAAGCACCACCATGCCATCAACCATGCAAGCACCACCATGCCATCAACCAATCAAGCACCACCACCATGCCATCAACCATGCAAGCACCACCATGCCATCAACCATGCAAGCACCACCATGCCATCAACCATGCAAGCACCACCATGCCATCAACCATGCAAGCACCACCATGCCATCAACCATGCAAGCACCACCATGCCATCAACCATGCAAGCACCACCATGCCATCAACCATGCAAGCACCACCATGCCATCAACCATGCAAGCACCACCATGCCATCAACCATGCAAGCACCACCATGCCATCAACCATGCAAACACCACCATGCCATCAACCATGCAAGAACCACCATGCCATCAATCATGCAAGCACCACCATGCCATCAATCACAAAGGCGTTCGAACTAGCAAGTCTGGCGTCTCGGGGCAGCGAAGGTGACTGGTGGTGGAAGTTGCAGCTGGCAAGGTGTCTGAGCAAACGTCAGCAGCTGAGAGAGGCGCTTCAAATGCTACACTCGTCGGTGAAGCAGCAAGCCTTCATCGAGAGCTACCTGTATCTGTCGAAGGTGGAAGGGACGGCTGGGTGTATGAATTGGTGGTCTCAAAGCTCGTTTGCGTTTACGCCACGTTAATAGTATTTGTCGTTTTGTTGCATAGGATTGATAGGCTGAAGCAAGTGAACACCGAGTCAGCAGAGTGTCCAGGACTTGATGACACACCCACAGATCTACTTGAAGCTGGACCAGCCACAATCGGCACTTGCATGTCTCGACCAGGGCCTCGCTGTCCTGCCTAACAGCGTCTCGATCCTTCTGGCGCTTGCTCGAGTGCACGAACTGCAGCGGGGGGAGGCGAGCAGTGTCCGCCTGTACAGCGAGGTGCTGCAGCAGGACTTCATGCACGTCGAGGCGATCGCGTGCATCGGCACAATGCACTTTTATGATGAGAAACCCGAGGTTGCTGCCAAGTACTTCCAGTGAGTTTTTGGATGGTGGTGTTGAAGGAATGGATGGATAGATAGATTAATGAATCGGTGGATGAATGGATGTAGGAGTAAATGAGTGGATGAATAGACGGATGGGTGGATAGTTAGAGGCATATTCTATTAATGGTAAATATTTATTTTTTGAACTTTTTAGACGCCTCGTACAGATGGGAGTTCTGAACGCTGAAAGTTACAACAATCTAGGTTAAGGAGATTTCATCTCCATCCATCCATCCATTCGTACATCCATCTAACCAATCATTAATCTATCTATCCACCAATCCATTTATCCACCCATCCATTTAACCAATCATTCATCTATTCATCCATCCAACCAATCATTCATCTATCCACCATCCATCCATCCATCCATCCATCCATTAATCCTTCCATCCATCCATCCATTAATCCTTTCATCCATCTACCCGTACACACAGGCTTGTGTTGTTTCCAGTCTCAGCAGCTGGATGCTTGCATGACGTGTTTCAAGAAGGCACTCAACCTCTCAGCCGATGACGACACCACTGCTGACATTTGGTTCAACATCGCCCACGTGGCTTTGGTCGGTGTGGCAACTTGTAGTCGCTTTGCTTATCGTTTTCATTCAACATTACCTGCTTCTCCGCCTTCTCCACCCCCTATTCTTTTTCTCTCTTACCCTCCTTTTCCCTCATTTACATCCTCACTCTTGCTAGTCTCACCACCCTTCCCTCTCTCTACACCCCTCATTTCCCACCCCTTCTTCCCTCTACACCCCTCTTTTCCCACTCCTCCCTCCCTCTACATCTTCTCTTCACATCCCTCCCTCCCTCTACACCTCTCTCTTCCCACCCCTTCCTCCTTCTACACCCTCTCTTCCCACCTCTCTCTCCCTCTACACCCTCTCTTTCTTTCCCTCCCTCCCTCTACACTCTCTCTTCCCACCTCTCCCTCCCTCTACACCCTCTCTTCCCACCCCTCCCTCCTTCTACACCCTCTCTTTCCACCCCTCTCTCCCTCTGCACCCTCTCTTCACACCCCTCCCTCCCTCTGCACCCTCTCTTCCCACCCCTCCCTCCCTCTACACCCTCTCTTTCCACCCCTCTCTCCCTCTACACCCTCTCTTCCCACCCCTCCCTCCCTCTACACCCTCTCTTTCCACTCCTCTCTCCCTCTACACCCTCTCTTCACACCCCTCCCTCCCTCTACACCCTCTCTTCACACCCCTCTCTCCCTCTACACCCTCTCTTCCCATCCCTCCCTCCCTCTACACCCTCTCTTCCCACCCCTCCTTCCTTCGACAGAGCACAGGGGATCTCACTTTGGCCAGCCAATGCTACCAACTTTCCCTGGCCTACAACGACAAGCACTCAGAAAGCTACAACAACCTCGCAGTCATCGAACACAAGAAAGGAAAAGTCGAAATGGTGTCTTTTCGTCATTCTATTCACATCTATATTCTATCTTTCCAACTTTTATTTTTGCTATCGTCATCATCATCACCATCATCGTCATCATCATCATCAAAATCATTAATATCCTCATCACCTTTATTATCCTCATCATCATCATACAATACAATACAATAGAATACAATACAATAGAATACAATACAATAGAATACAATACAATAGAATACAATACAATAGAATACAATACAATAGAATACAATACAATAGAATACAATACAATAGAATACAATACAATAGAATACAATACAATAGAATACAATAGAATACAATAAAATACAATACAATAGAATACAATACAATAGAATACAATACAATAGAATACAATACAATAGAATACAATACAATAGAATACAATACAATAGAATACAATACAATAGAATACAATACAATAGAATACAATACAATAGAATACAATACAATAGAATACAATACAATAGAATACAATACAATAGAATACAATACAATAGAATACATTACAATAGAATACAATACAATAGAATACAATACAATAGAATACAATAGAATACATTACAATACAATACAATAGAATACAATACAATAGAATACATTACATTAGAATACAATACAATAGAATACATTACAATAGAATACAATACAATAGAATACAATACAATAGAATACAATAGAATACATTACAATAGAATACAATACAATAGAATACAATACAATAGAATACAATAGAATATATTACAATAGAATACAATAGAATACATTACAATAGAATACAATACAATAGAAAACAATAGAATACAATACAATAGAATACAATACAATAGAATACAATACAATAGAATACAATACAATAGAATACAATACAATAGAATACAATACAATAGAATACAATACAATACAATACAATACAATACAATACAATACAATAGAATACAATACAATAAAATACAATACAATAGAATACAATACAATAGAATATGATACAATACAATAGAATACAATACAATAGAATACAATACAATAGAATATGATACAATACAATAGAATACAATACAATAGAATACAATACAATAGAATACAATACAATACAATAGAATACAATAGAATACAATAGAATACAATACAATAGAATACAATACAATAGAATACAATACAATAGAATACAATACAATAGAATACAATACAATAGAATACAATACAATAGAATACAATACAATAGAATACAATACAATAGAATACATTACAATAGAATACAATACAATAGAATACAATACAATAGAATACAATACAATAGAATACAATACAATAGAATACAATACAATAGAATACAATACAATAGAATACAATACAATAGAATACAATACAATAGAATACAATACAATAGAATACAATACAATACAATACAATACAATACAATACAATAGAATACAATACAATAGAATACAATACAATAAAATACAATACAATAGAATACAAAACAATAGAATACAATACAATAGTATACAATACAATACAATACAATAGAATACAATATAATAGAATACAATACAATAGAATACGATACAATAGAATACAATACAATAGAATACAATACAATAGAATACAATAGAATACAATACATTACAATACATTACAATAGAATACAATACAATAGAATACAATAGAATACAATACAATAGAATACAATACAATAAAATACAATACAATAAAATACAATAGAATACAATACAATACAATAGAATACAATACAATAGAATATGATACAATACAATAGAATACAATACAATAGAATATGATACAATACAATAGAATACAATACAATAGAATACAATACAATACAATACAATACAATACAAGAGAATACAATACAATAGAATGAAATAAAATATAATTTTAAAAATACAATGAAATACAACGACGAGTATTATTAACATGGCGTAAACCTGGACGGGCTTTAAGACCACTTAGTTATGGAAAACTTAATAATAATATTAATAAGGATAAATGAATTAATAAATAAATAAATGATAAGTATAAGTAAAGTTTAAAAAAAATAAAATAATAATAATAATAATAACAGTAGACCGTGTCTCAGATCGAATCATCGTCATGCGAATGATAATAGGCAAGATTGCGTGCGTATACGCCCCTCAATTGGGACTCAGTTTGCCAGAAAAAGACAGTTTCTACCAAAAGCTACAGTCGGCTATCGCCATCATACCAACCACAGAAGAACTATTTGTATGCGGGGACTGGAACGGACATATTGGCTGTGGTTCCAGTGGTTACAGAGAGGTCCATGGCGGGCATGCAATAGGTGAGCGAAACACTGAAGGTGAAAGAGTCCTGGAATTCACGGTGGCAAACGAGCTACTAGTCGGAAACTCTTGGTCCAAGAAGAAGCCTCGCCACCTGGTGACTTTGCGATCAGGACCGGTCCAAACCCAGATTGACTTCATTCTGTTCCGACGAGCTTCCAGAAAGCATGTCTCTAATGTGAAAGTCTTTCAGAATGAGGAATTTGCTGCTCAGCATAAACTGGTTGTTGCGGACTTCAAGTACCATAAGCCACCGACAACTAAGCGAAAGTTTGCGCCTAGCATCAAAGTGTGGTAGAGACCGACCGAAATTCGGTTCGGTTTCGGTTTCGGCACCGAAATTGCCAATTTTTTTAGTTTCGGCAATTTTTCGGTTTTGGCCGAAAATAATTTTGTAATTTCGGCTCAATTTCGGTTTTGGCCGAAATGGATCTCATATTTACCGAAAAACCGAAATTTTTATTTTTTCATGTAGTTTATCTGATATATCTGTATCCTCAATCGAACTATTAAGTTCGGATTCGATTCTCTATTAGATATCTATTAGTTATTGTGGTTGATTGGTTTATAGGTGTCATCAGAATAACATATACAAGCATCTGGAACAACAATCATGTATTTGAAATTCAAGTAAATTGGGATACGTTCAATGATGATATTTAACAAAACTTTTTTTAAGCAAATTCTGTTTTGTAAAACATTTTTTCAAAAAATGTTATTGTCAAAAGTAAGTATCTGTATATCCTGAATTGAACTCGAACTATTAAGTTTGGGTTCGATTCTCATCTCTATTAGATATCGTGGTTAATTGATTTATGGGTGACATAAGACTAATTGTTCGAATAACATATACAAGCATGTGAAATTCTGGATATCCATTCTTTGAAAAACACTATATATAAGTCGAAAGAACGAGAAGATTTGGCTTCGATTAATAAATTGTGAGAATGTCGTTGAATCTTATTTGGAAGTTTTTTACAAAATGTCAGTCTGACCAAAGTTAAGCCTGTCAAAAACAAAAAATCTTTGTTGTTGAAAAACTTGTATTTTTTGGCTTAAAATATACGCTTGTTTGGATTTACTTATATCTGGCATTGTCATCGTTAAATACTATTTTTTCATTTTTTATTAAAGTTGGAAAAAATTTCGGTTTCGGCCGAAAATCCAATTACAATTTCGGTTTAATTTCGGTTTCGGCCGAAAATTGATATTCAATTTTGGCTTAAGTTCGGTTCCGGCCGAAAATGGAATTTTAATTTCGGCCTAATTTCGGTTTCAGCCGAAATAAAAATATCTGTTTCGGTCGGTCTCTAAAGTGTGGAAACTCCGTAAAGCAGCAACCCAGTTAGACTTCGAGGAAGTTTTCGCGGCCAAAACACAAGTCAAGACATGCTCCAATTCAGTGGATGAGCTCTGGCTTTCACTGAAAGACAAACTGCTAGATACAGTTACTTCAACGCACCGGTGGAAGAAACAGACGTGGTGGTGAAATGAGTCTGTCGAAAGTGCCGTGGCTGAAAAACGCAGTTGTTTCAAAGCATGGAAAGATGGTGGCAGCCGTACAGATTACAACGCTGCAAAACGTGCCTGCAAACAAGCTGTCCAGATCGCTATGTGTGCTCAGAGAAAAAAGTTATCAGTTCCATCAATCCAAAAACAGCAGAAGTCTTTCGTCCCGCTCAACAGATACGACGAGAAAATGAAGACATAATTGGAGAGCTGCCAGTAAAAAATGATGCTGGCGAAATGTCATTGAGTGAGAACTCAAAGAAAGAGGCCTGGAAGGAGCACTATGAGCGCCTGCTGAACCTAGAGTTCCCATGGTGCCCTGAGGATCTGCCGGTGGAAGACCCAGTTGAAGGACCAAGTATGCCGATCACCACAGAAATGATCATGAAAGCCATTGCAAAGATGAGTAATGGCAAGGCGCTGATCCGTCCGGCATTGTTGCTGAGACACTCAAGTCTGCTGATCTACAGGGTGCCATCCTAGTACGTGATCTTGCTGAGTGCATCATCTCAGAAGGAAAGATCCCCACTGAATGGAGAAAGAGTTTCATTGTGAACCTCTACAAGGGGAAAGGAGACGCTCTCGACAGGAACAACTACAGGGGCTCAAAGCTGATAGAGCAAGTACTCAAAGTACTGGAGCGCGTGATCAGGATCGTGCGAAGATTGGCGAGATGCAGTTTGGCTTCATGCCAGGTCGTGGAACAACAGATGCCATCTTCATCATCCGTCAGATCCAGAAAAAGTACCGGGCTGCCGACAAACCACTCTATTTAACTTTCGTCAACCTTGAGAAGGCTTTTGACCGTGTCCCGAGGAAGGTGATATGGTGGGCATTACGTAAACTCAGTATCGAGGAGTGGCTGGTAAGAGTGGTGCAGTCGGAGGTGAAAAGCAAGGTAAGGGTTGGTGAAGCTTTCAGTGACGAGTTCGAAGTGGGTTTCGGGGTGCATCAAGATTCGGTCCCAAGCCCTCTATTATTCATCATCGTGCTAGAAGCGTTATGTATAGAGTTTCGCACTGGATGTCCATGGGAGCTGTTGTACGCAGATGATTTTGTAGCCATAGCTGTATCACTGGACGAGCTGCTTGTTAAGGTCAAGATATGGAAGAATGGAATGGAGAAAAAGGGCTTAAAAGTTAATATGGGCAAAACGAAAGTTTTAGTATCTGGTGCGAATCTAGAACTGTCCACGAAAGCGTTTAAGTACCTATGTACAGTTTGCCTTAAAGGAACTGGAAAAAACTCCATATTTTTTTAATTCTTTTTTTATGGTCTTTATAATTCACAGCCTGACAGACGCAGGCCATGTTACAATGGTTCAGAGAACCATAGTTCTTATGCGCCAGGGCGCCACTCCACACGACGCACACATCTTTCAATGCATACGTCGCAAACACCGCATCATATACACTAGGTATATGATAGTTCACGGTTGCTTGTCAGGGATTCGAACTGGCGACCTTTAAGTTGAAGTTCGACGTCTACTATCTAAGCCATCCCCGCTCCCAATTCTATGCAGCGAGTGCTCATCCTGGGTGCACAAGAGATGCTCAAGCATTAAAAGCTTTCTCCGCTCAGACCCAAATTACAAGTGTGCCCGCTGTCAAGGCACAGCTTGACCGATAGACGGAAGACCAATTGTGGAAGTTCTTGTTGATGAAGACAAACTTGAAGTCGTTCCTGAATTCTGCTACTTAGGTGACATGCTGTCTGCAGATGGAGGCTGTGAGGATGCTGCCATAACCCGATGCAAGTGCGCGTAGGGAAAATTTCATAAATTTCTTCTACTAACAAACAGACATCTTCCACTTCCAACCAGAAGTCGTGTGTAAACCTCATGTGTGGGGATTACAATGTTACACGCCTCTGAGACTTGGGTTGTCACCTCAGAAACAGTCAACAGCCTTCAACGCAACGACCGGGCCATGATCCGTTGGATGTGCAACATCAAATCAAAAGATCTCATCAGTTCAGATGAGCTCCAAAAAATGATGGGAATCCAGGAGATTGGTGCTGTACTGCAAGCAAGAAGCATGAGGTGGTTTGGGCATGTGTAACGTGATGATGGATGGATCAACAAGGTTAGAAGAATGGAGGTTTCTGGAACGAAACGACCAGGCAGGCCAAAGAAGACGTGGGAAGAGGTAGTGCAAAAAGTCCTCAAATACCTGGGGGCATGCAGCACTGATGCCCATGACAGAAAAGAGTGGAAAGAGAGATTGAGATTTTTCAGGCAGGCCCCACCTTCGCTTGTATAATAAAAACCCGGAGATGATGATGATTAGATGATGAAATCCTCATCATTATAATCATCATCATCATTATTATTATCCTCACCATCATCATCACCTCAGACTCGTGCTTTCCTACAATCCAGTTTCAACAGTGATCCTTCGGTCTTCGAGCCTCACTACAACTACGCCCTTGTCTCCAAGCAGGTGCCAGCCACTATCAGCTTTTCACGTTTCATTTCATAATAGGAGTTTATGATTTAGTTTCCATGTAAATTATTCATTCTTTCCATAACCTTGCCATTTTAATGTGTGAAAAACTTACTCAGCCATGAAAGCCATTTACAATCAACCAACCCAACCCCCATCTACTTACTCATCTATCCACCCTTCTACCCATCCATTAATCAAGCTATCCACCAACCAACCAATCCACCCTTACACTCATTCACCAATCTGCCTATCCACCCATCCAATTCATCCACCCATCTATCTACCCATCCAAGTCATCCACCAATCCAATTCATCTACCCATCCAAGTCATCCACCCATCCAAGTCATCCACCCATCCAATTCATCCACCCATCCAAGTCATCCACCCATCCAATTCATCCACCCATCCAAGTCATCATAAAAAAAGGACCGCAGTGAGAAAAAGAACGTTTAGCAAAAGAGTTTAATTGAAAAACGAAAAGAACGCTTAAAGGTAGATGATCTTAGACCAGCTTTGGGGGGTTGTCTAATTAGATTTGTAAGATAAATTGGAGCAGTGCATTTATAAATTTTGAACATATTTAGGCATATTTCAAAAGTCACTCTAGATCTCAAAGGTAACCAATGTAACAAACGAAGGTAAGGAGAAATGTGAGAAAACTTAGGAGCACGAGCAACAAGACGAGCAGAACAATTAAAGGTTTTATTTAGAGGAACTAAAGTAGTATCAGGGAGGCCATAGTAAAGAGAGTTGCAATAATCAATCCTGGAGAGAACTAGAGAAGATACAAGAAGCTGCAAAGTAGGATCATCGAGAAAAGGAAGAAGCTGTTTAATACGACGAATGTGGAAATAACAAGATTTAGAAACAGAAATAATTTGAAGAGCTAAAGACAAGTTAGAATCGAAGATAAAACCAAGGCTACAAATGGAAGATGAAGGGTTTAGAGATAATGAGGAAGGGGAAGGCAAAACTAAAGAAGATGGTAAAGACTTTGATTTTTTATTGAAATATATGAGTTCAAATTTGTCCGGATTAAGTTTGAGAAACATAGAAGAAGCCCAAGAGGTTATAGATTGAAGACAGAGAGTTATTTTATTAACAGCAAGGTCAGAGAAGAGTCAGTGAAAGATGTAAGATATAGGAGTCATCAGCATAAATTTGACTATCTAAGGAAGATGAAAAAATAATATTAGGTAGTTCACCCATCTACCCAACCTATCTATCTATCTTTTTATCCACCAATCTTACTTTCTTCCCTCATACCCATTCATTCATCCATCTATCTATTTATCCATCCAGTCTACTTACTTTCTACCAGGGGCGGCGATCTCGGAAAAATCTTGGGGGGGTCCTCCCCAGGGTTAGAATCAAAGAACCGGTATCGGCCAATACAGTATAAGCGATACTATTTAATATTTTTTCCTTTAGTGCAAATTATTTTTGTATCAACTATTAATATTTGTATCACCAAACATTTAAAAAAAGTTAGATACTCAATAAAAATACTTTTCTATTGCCACTATGAGCGATTTGAAAAAAACAATAGCGATTTTAGTACCTTTTATTATTTGTCATCTATATAAATTCAATTACAACTAGCAGTCAAGCCATCAAATAAATTTTATAACATCTTGTTTTCCATTCATTTCTGAGTCAAATAGTTTTAAAAAATTACAAATAGATTTAAGTTTTCCAAAGTTATAAACAAATGGGAACTTTTTTTTGGCCCACAGTGTATATTAAGATAACATAAAATACCCCCTCTGCCTGTCCTTCTGCCCTCTCGTTTACTCAAATTTCCAAAAAAGATTTTTCTAATGTCTGACCGACTGGCAAATTCTTCTGCTAGCCTTTTTAAATCCAGACTGTCAAGTATATCCTGATGTGCATGACAAACGGCCAGTGAATTCGAGTGAGGCTGTGTCATAGGTGCACGCAACCAAGTCTTAAGACGCCGCAAAGCACTAAAATATCTTTCTGCAGTGCATGACGTTGTTGGACACACAAGCAGCAACCTGATCAATCTTTCAACCTAAGGAAACAGATTTCTGATTTCCGTGATCATAGTTTGCATTATTTTTTACGTTTGTCCTAAAGTTCATTCTGGTCTTTAAACATAGTTAACTGTGAACAAAGACCAGTTTCATTTAATTCACGATACTTCTTGCAAATATCATGGTTCACTTCACCAGTAAGCAACCTTGTCTCCAGCTGTATGTATGAACGCAAACCAGGAGAATCTCGATTGAACCTTTCAGTGTCTATGACAGCGTAAAATGCTGCTCGATAATGTTCCTCTGGTGTTGTTGCTACATAAGCTGGGCCCAGCCCACAATACTTTTGAGGCGGCTTTCGCACCCGAGGTACATCAATCGGCTCGAGATCATATGCCAAAACTATACTGTTGACATCTCTGAAAATGGCGTTTAACTGTTCATCTGTTCGTAGGCGACGCAGTCTTTGCACAACTGAATCAGTCGCTGCAATCATTCCACTGACCTTGGCACTTGCTGATTGCAATGACTTTTTTAACTGTTCCAGAAGTGAAAACACCAAAACAACTATCTTGAAGGCCAGTGCAGTAGTGCCCTGTTGATAAAAGGTCTCGAGCCTTCACAGCTGTTTCATCAGCAGTACTAATGAAACAAATGATTCCAAGCTAACAAGTACCACTTCATAATGTTCAGCAACATAAGACCTTGTAGATACTCTGGTCAGCCATCTTGTGGGACAAAGATGTTTTATACTATACTTTTTATCAGCGGCTCATTAGAAAAGTCAATTATAAGAGACACTAAAGCATTACTTAACTGCTTCTAGACCTTGTCTGAACGATTGTACAAGCACCTAACTCCTGGACAAACTGAAGAGAATTGTTCACAAAGGGATTTGCGGCAGCTGTGTGCTGGGCAACAAGATTTGCAGAGTGTGCAGAACAGTGGAAAAACAATGCAAACGGATGCTCAATACTGATAATAGCCTCACAACCATTATATTGGCCGTTCATGTTAGCAGCGCCGTCATAAGTCTGAGCTCTTTGTTTTTTATAGGTAGCATAATTCTGATCAGAACATCTTTTTCTACAGCAGATAATGTTTTTCTGATCGTGTCTGGTTGGCTGAATAAACCAATAAACTGTTCATTAACATTCAGAGCTTCATCAAAAAAACGAATGTATTTCGTTTCCTGCTCTAACCCATTGCAGTCTTGTGTGCCGTCAACCACAACACCAAATTGGCTTGATTCGGCATTAACAGTGCACACTGTGTTTCTAACGATAGAATGAGCTAAAAGCCTCAGCATTTCTTTTCAGCAGTTATGCGATATGAAACTTGTAGTTTGATTTAACCACAACTTTAGTTAATTTTCGAAGCCTTTTGAAATTTATTAATTTTGGTTCATCTAAAAAATTGGAAGGGTCGATATTAAGGTAGACCTCAGAACTCCCTTATGAATATCGCCCATGCAAAACAAGTAGCACAATATGAATGATTTTGTTATAAAAATGTAAATCTGTCTGCTTGCATAAAGTGAACCGATATTTTTGAAAAGCATTCTGAATGTTTGCTCGCGAAACTTGAAAAATCAGAAATTCAATTTGTATAAATATAATTCCTTTATTTAAATCCATAAATATAAAAAGAAAAGTAGATGGATGAGTATTTTAGTAAGCAAAGAATAATTATAATTTTTCTTCAGTCAGCTATCACTATAACTACGCCTACCCAAAATATATTACTAAATAAAAATTCTGTTTCATGCTATGGTTGACGATTATGCTTGTATTAAGATCGGACTTGAGAAATTATTGTATTTGAAAAACTGAGGGGGTCCATGTTAGGATGGACCCCAGGACCCGATTAGCATCGCTGCCCATACAATGTATGGCATACATACTCACAATGTATTACTGTATTTGCATTTTTTTAGACCATGGTTGACGATTAGGCTCGTATTAAAATTAGAGTTGAGAAATGTGTATTTTAAGAGTGAGGGGGTCCTTGTAAAAGTGAACCCCAGGAAGCCTTCAGGATTCCCGCTTACGCCATAGTGATAAAAAAACTAAGTGAAGGTGTCTTTCAGTAAGCAAAGAATATTTTTGTTTTAGAAAACTATCACTATAACTACACATACTCACAATGTTTTACTGTATAAACATTTACTTTTATGCCATGGTTGACGTTTGTGCTCATATCAAAATAGAAATTTTAAAATACAAAAATGGAAAAAAGTGGGGGGGGGGGGTCCTGACCCCAGGATCCCTCCAGGATCGCCGCCCATGCTTTATACCCTCCTACCCATTCATTCATCCACTCATCCATCCATTTATTTTTGTTTTAGACAACTATCACTATAACTACACATACTCACAATGTTTTACTGTATAAACATTTACTTTTATGCCATGGTTGACGTTTATGCTCATATCAAAATAGAAATTTTAAAATACAAAAATGGAAAAAAGTGGGGGGGGGGGGGTCCTGACCCCAGGATCCCTCCAGGATCGCCGCCCATGCTTTCTACCCTCCTACCCATTCATTCATCCACTCATCTATCCATTTACCCATCAATCTATCTCTTTACCCATCCACTCATCTATCCATTTACCCATTCATCTATCCTTTTGCCCATCCATCCATTTATCCATTTACCCAACCATCTATTTAATTACCCATCCACCCACCCACTCATCCACCCATCCATTTATTTACCCATCCATCCATCTATCTATTTACCCATCCACCAATTCATCCATCTATCCATTCACCCACCCATCTATATATTTACCCATCCATCTATATATTTACCCATCCATCTATTCATTTACCCATCCATCTATCTATCTATTTACCCATCCATCCATCTATCAATTTACCCATTCACTAATCCATCTATTCATCCATCTATTTACCCATCTATCTATTCACCCATCCACCCATTCATCCATCTAAATATTTACCCATTCACTCATCCACCCATCCATCCATCTATCTTTTTACCCATCCACTTATCCACCCATTCATCCATCTATCAATTTACCCATCAACTTATCCACCTATCTATTTACCCATCCATCTATCCATTTACCCATCCCTTCACCAGCTGGGTGACTTGGAGGCCTCTTACAACTCCCTTCGAAAAGCACTCAACATCGACCCTGAGCACGCACACTCCCTTCACCTCTTCCACTCCATCACCCATCGCCTTCTCTTTGAATGAAAACTTTCGTTTTTAAAATTCTTTTTTAAGCACTGAATTAATGTTTAAATGCTAATATGCTAATACATTATAGTTTAAAGCTAAACTTGCAATAAACAAATGAAGCGTCTCACTTCAGGGTTTGATAACTAGATTCACTTTTCATTTGTTTTATTTTGAAATCCTAAATATATATTATATTATATATTATATAATATAAATATCAGTGATGCAAACTCAAAGAAATGCCAAGTTTGTCGAAAAACCTTCGATTCCATCATATCACGAAATTGTTTCTGACCTGGTGCAAGCGCCTGTTGACGATGTAGTCTTCAAGATATTTTCAGGTTTCAAAATGGGAAATTTGGATCATTATGAATTATTATTTGTAAATTAAAATATATTTTATTTTTTATATAACATTTAAAGTTATTTTATCATTGTTAAAGAAAATGAAGAAGATGACCTTGATGAGCTGGTTAAGGAATGTGAAAGTTCTGTGAATAGCCATTACAATTTGAAGAATGTAGATAAGTTGAAAATTATTGCCCAACAAATTCAAAAGTTTTCTAAAGAAATCAAAGAGAATGACTAGACATATAATATATTTTTCAATCCTTCAAATTAATACTTTTTAATTCAAATGAATTAAATTCATTTGTAAAATAAAGTTTAGTTTGTCTCTGGATTCTATGCAATAGCAGTTTCTATTCGAGCTGCAAAAGGCTTTCAAAAATATGCCTGGAGAGTAGGTCATTGTTGTTGCATGACGTTCCTTTGCACCTGCATTTCATAGTCTTTACACGCAAATCCAATTTGGCTTGTCTTTTTCTGGCTAACGAAAATTTTTTATTAAATACTTCGAATCTTTTCTTGGACTTTTCGTTTTTTAGAGACGCTTTTCTCAATTTTTCTAGCAATTCATCTGAGATAGGGTCGCTGGTGTAAATCTTTTGAATTTTTGTGAGCACTTTGCAGGAGTCTTTGGAGCTCCGCACCCTGGGGTTGAAGGACATTTTACTCGACCTCTCGCAAAACCTGTCCACCACTACCATTTGGAAACTCGAATCGTCTAAAAAATATATTTCAAATTATTTTTAATAAAATTTTAGAATTTTTTGGGTACTTACGGGTAAAATTGTTTTGTAAGCCCTTAATTTGTTCACAGTCATTAAACTCCTCCTACTTTACTTGATTGACATGTGAATAATCTACTTAAAGCACCTTTTAAAATCAAAATTATCAATCGCATTTTGTATATTTTACAAATGGAAAATAATTATTTTTCAAAAAGAATTAGGATAAAATCATTTTTAGAAGCATAATAATAAACGCATTTTGTAAAATAATAATGATAGAAATTCCAAAGTTTTTTTTTGTGGTCTATACTGTTCAGAGCCTGACAGACGCATGCCATGTTACAATGGTTCTGAGAACCATGGTTCTTATGCGCCGAGACGCCACTCCACACGACGTACACATCTCTCAATGCATACGTCGCAAACACCGCATCATATACACTAGGTATATGATAGTTCACGGTTGCCTATCAGGGATTCGAACAGGCAACCTTTAAGTTGCAAGTCCGACGTCTACCTTTAAGCCATCCCCGCTCCCCCAAGTAGGAGGAGTTTAATGACATTGAATATATTAAGGGCTTACAAAACTATTTTACGTACTTCAGATATAAATAGACATTTCCACCTCCCAAACTAACTATTCAGCGTTTTGTATTTGATGGCACAATCGAAACTTCCTGCTCCGCAGAACTTCAAGCCGACTGGTTCGGCACAGTCGTTGCATACGAAGCATGTTCTGCAGTTGGCCAACAGCACCACCACTATCATCATTAAACATCCACTTAAATGTAATCTCTTCAAAGCTTTTGACGACATTTTTTCGCAAGTTTAACTTTTTAAATTTATAGAAACGTTATTTTTGAGACAGTTTTTGATGCGCTAAATATATGTTTATAAGCTGTAAACATGAAAACTTTGATGAACACATATTTTAGAAATTCAATAAAAAGAAAAAATTCAAAAGGTCTTAAACCCACTTAAAATCATTTTCTTAATCGTCTTTAAATCTTTTCTTTATTTGATCTTCATCTTTCAAACATGCCTTGCACTTACCCAAAATGAATAACACCACTTTTGGGAGTGGCATCGATGTAGCCTCCACTGAAAGCACCTTGGTGAGCGTTCAAACGCACCCTTGTCTCACCACCAGAACTGCTGGAAAAAACACGTTGTGTGGGAAAGTTGCTCACACTAGTGAAAGTGGAGCCGGAGCACAAGTTGTTCGCCGAATTGACAAATACTTTGGAACCGCCATAGTCTAATTGGATGGAGTGTTTGGGTGCAGAAAACAAAGGTTCGAGAAAAGCTCTGGGGGGACAATTAGCTTCTACAGGATATTCTTGGCTGGAAACTTCAAAACGAGTGACTTTTCCAGGCGGAGGCTGAAAAGAGGCTTGCTGGTAGGCCATGGGCTGATAAGATTGCTCGGGAACTACTACTGTGTTACTGGTCACGTAGGCCCTTGCTTTGGTCTGGTATGGAGTCTGGTCCACCTCGTTTTGCAAGATCTCTTCCTGGAAGGCAGGATGTTGCGAGGAAATGAGAATGGGGTGAAAAAGCGATATGGATCGTATTAAAATGCCATTTGAAGTTTTATGTAAATGAAGTGGAATATGTTCAAGTTGAAGGTCATATTTGCAACATTCTACCTCGCTTGCTCCACAGCAAAAGTAATAAAGCCAGCTTTTTTTCTGCAAGATTGGTGCTTTTAATTTAACTACTGAAGTTGTGGGAGGTGGAGCGAATCCTCATGAACACGATGAATAATTATTTTAAAGAATTATTAAATAAGAACTTTAAATACCTTTTTTGGATTTCCGCATGAATCACAGGCCTGTTACAAGGTTCCATATTAAGAATTTTAATTGTTGTATTGGCAATGATACTACTAATAGATCTAAAAAAGCATTAAAAGACACGTTAGAAAATTTAGAAACCAATTTGGCTCCATAGAATCGTTAAAACCATTAAGGACTTGTAGCAAGAAGTTCACCATGATTTAAATATAGAGAGAGAAGTGAACGGTTGTAATGTGCTCGAAGATTTGATTTATTCGAAGAAAACGTCTTTACGCCAATTCTGTACCAAATAATATATCCGAAAAAACTGCGAAAGTTAGGAGAGGCAGCAATAGTGAACTTAAAACGTGACCTGGCTGTTTAAAAGGCGTATGCCAGGCTGTTTCTTAAGTATTTTCAGCCTGCTTTCTTATTTATTGTGTATTGCATTGTCTAGCTGCTTTTTCCACACAGCAGAATAAACCTTCATTCGGTGGTTGCCAGCTCTTTTTCAAAGACTCACTTAGGGACAAAAAGACCATAACAAAAATAAAACTTGGACAAAATAGACTTCAAGGCACGATAAAACTAATGGGGAAAGAACTTTTCGCTACAAGTTTGGATTAAATTTAAGAATTTTGTTTTACTCGTTAAGGAGTTACTGCGGGATTTTATAGATCATATTTTAAATAACTTTTGTTTTATTTCTGTTCCACTTTGGGATTAAGCTCTAATTTAGAGACCGACCGAAATTCGGTTCGGTTTCGGTTTCGGCGCCGAAATTGTCAATTTTCTTAGTTTCGGCAATTTTTCGGTTTCGGCCGAATCTAATTTTACAATTTCGGCAATTTTTCGGTTTCGGCCGAAAATAATTTTGTAATTTCGGCTCAATTTCGGTTTCGGCCGAAATGGATCTCATATTTACCGAAAAACCGAAATTTTTATTTATTTATTTAGTTTATCTGATATATCTGTATCTTCAATCGAACTATTAAGTTCGGATTCGATTCTCTATTAGATATCTATTAGTTATCGTGGTTGATTGATTTATGGGTGTCATCAGACTAATTATTCGAATAACATATACAAGCATCTGGAACAAAAATGATGATATTTAACAAAACTTTTTTAATGAAAATTCTATTTCTTAAAACATTTGTTTCAAAAATGTTATTGTCAAAAGTAAGTATCTGTATATCCTGAATCGAACTCGAATTATTAAGTTTGGGTTCGATTCTCATCTCTATTAGATATCTTTTAGATATCGTGGTTGATTTATGGGTGTCATTAGACTAATTGTTCGAATAACATATACAAGAATGTGGAATTCTAGATATCCCTTCTTTGAAAAACCCTATATATAAGTCGAAAGATTTGGCTTCGATTAATTAATTCAAAAATAAATTTTGAGAATGTCGTTGAATCCTATTTGGAAGTCTTTTTTTACAAAATGTCAGTCTGACCAAAGCAAAGCCTGTCAACAACAACAAATTTTTGTTGTTGAAAAACTTTTATTTTTTGGCTTAAAATATACGCTTGTTTGGATTTACTTATTAAACTGGCATTGTCATCGTTAAATACTATTTTTTAATTTTTAATAAAAGTTGGAAATTTCAGTTTCGGCTTCGGTTTCGGCCGAAAATCTGATTAAAATTTCGGTTTAATTTCGGTTTCGGCCGAAAATTGATATTCAATTTCGGCTCAATTTCGGTTTCGGCCGAAAATGGGATTTTAATTTCGACCTAATTTCGGTTTCGGCCGAAATAAAAATATCTGTTTCGGTCGGTCTCTACTCTAATTCTTTTACTCAAGTTAAGCTCTAGTTTTTTGCTTGAGCCTTTGAAGCCTCTAAAGGACGGGATCTAGTCATTTCTACGTTGCTGGCTCTTTTTTGGAATGATGGATCTACTGACTGTATCTAGTTTTTCCAATCTATAGTACACCTTACTACACTGCTTTTCTATCTAAAAGTTTTCATCAGGAGTGTCACAAACTGTATACTCCCAAGGACGGCAATCTGCTGCAAATCTGGGGGAAGGGGGTCCTACCCAGCATGAACGATCCTCCCCCCACTTAAAAAACATTTTTTAATTTCTATTTTGATATTATGAATAGTTTTGTTTTAGACAGCTATAACTATAACTACACATACTTCACAATGTATTACTATGTAAACATTCTGTTTCATGCCATGGTTGACGATTATGTTCGCATCAAAATATGAGTTTAAAAAAATTTAATTGAAAAAAGTGGGGGGTCTACATTAAGGTGGAGGTTCCGGACCCCAGGACCCCCTCAGGATCGCTGCCCAAGGTACTCCATGGGGAAGACTTCTTTATCAATGCCGTAATCCCTCCTCTGTCTGCCAAAGGCTTTCTTGAGATGCGGCTGCATAAGAGCAATTGTAGACTTCCTTCAACTGCTAAACTGCTCCCTCTGACACCGAGAGCAATACCTCTTTCTTTTAAATCTTCTTGACTTTACTGATACATTTTCAACCACTGGATACTCGGTTTTAAGGAATAAGGTAAAGTTTTTGCTGATTGGCAGGCCCAAACCTGTATGGAGCCTCTTGTAAAACTCTTTTGCTCGAACAACTCTAAGATAGAGAAGTTCGATAACTTCTTTGGCTAGACAGGCTAGGCGAATGTTTATCTGTGGGTTCTGGCTTGGGAACTCAGTGAGATCACTAAAGTGCTTAACAAGAACTACTGTTGTTTTGAAAAAAACTGAACCTGTTGTCTTTTCGGAAAACAACCCACTGGATACCAATCTTTGCTCAAGGTAGAGAAGAAACTCATTGTATTGGTTCCAGGGCTTGTGGCTGATTTCGAGAGCGACCAGCCTAAGACACATGCCTAGTGCATGTCCAGCTACAATGGAATTTTTAATTTCGACGTCTCAGTCCACCTCATTCGCTTCAACCAACCGCGAAATATTTTGACAGTACTGCTAAAGCCCAGTGTAGTTTGGGCGCGACAAATGTTTTTTTATAATATTAAAATTATTTAAGTTATATGAAGTAACCTTAGTATCGTGAAATTTGAGTAAAAAAGAATGAATTTTTTTTTTAAACTATAAGATTTTTCCAAAAAGTAAAACCAGTTTTTGGTTAGCAGCTGCTTTAACCGTTTAATGATTTTGTTAAATAGTTTGTCTTCTGATGCAATAATTCAGTTTTTTAAACTTCAAATAATAATAATAATTTATATCTTTTCTTGTTTTTCGTTTTTTTAATTTATCGCTTGACAAATCTTGCTCACGGAATTAAATTGAGCACCAGTGCACAGCTTGCAAGCACCCATTGGCTACCTACTTCACAAGGCAGATGAGCTCTGCAGATGAAGGACAGACTGTCAGAACGAATCTTCTACACTTGACTGTGTTTATGTCTATTATCTATTAAAAACTGGTCTAGCTCAATGTCTTTAAAATTGAATCCACTAAAATTTGAACTTATATTTTTTGATAAAGATTTTAAACTAATTAATGATCCATGTAATTTTTCCTCTCATACTATTGTTCCATCTAATCATAGTCGTAGCTTAGGATTTATTTCTGAATCAAAACTAACCTTATCAAACCAAATTCTATTTTTTACTAAATCTTTCTATTTTCCTCTCAGACGTAATAGACCTTACTTAGATAACCCTTCTTTAAAGATGTTAGTTTCTGCACTTTTTCTATCTCGAATTGACTATTATAATTCACTCTATCATAATTTACTTGAAAGTACTTTAAAACCATTTTAATTATGAAGCTAGAATCGTTAGCCGTTCTCATATTTATCATCACATTATGCAGGTCCATATATTTGGAACTCATAACCTCCTTATTTAACTACTTCTAAATCATTCTTTACTTTTCGTAAGGATCTGAAGTCATATCTGTTTAACAAATTTATTTACGAGCGCTCTTGAGTTTGAGGAAGGAGCGCTATAGAAATTGATTTGATTGATTGATTGATTACTATTCCTTCTATTCTCAAATCTACGTCATTCAAAACCTTTATTTTGTATTAAAATAATTTAAAATAAATTTATTCCTAAAACAAGTGATTAGGAAACAACGTGAAGGAATCGTTCAAAACTATTTGTCTTGCGTTTTACTTTGAAGTTGTTATCATAACAGTTACTTCATTATAATATCGTAACCAGGGTTATGCTAACAACATGGCGTTTTTTTCACTCGTTACTTACTATTAATTACATTTTTATATTAACTTTTTCAAATTAATTATATGTTTTTATTTTATAAATAATTCGGCTAAGTCTTAATATTTCCTAACTTTCTTTCAATCTCGTTGCTTCTAACTTATCTACAAAAATCTCGTTGATCTTATTTAAAAACTATGACTTCATCTAGATTAGCCAACTCATCATCACAACTTCTTTAACCTCACATCTTGCATACAAACCATGGAAACTTGGTTCTTCAATAACTATCTCCAGTTTAACACTACTATTAGTAACTATTACTAAATCAGAAAAAGTAAAACTAGGCCCCTTTTTCAACTAAATAGTTTAAATACTATATCATCTGTCGACATCAACTCAAATAACATCCCCATCAATAACACTCTCAAAATGCTCGGAGTCACCCTTGATAGCAAACTCACTTTCAAAAACCACATCACATCTATCATCCAATCATCACACTATCATCTCAAAGCAATCAAACACATACGCCCATTCATTACTACTGATCTCTCCGTCTCACTTTCCCGATGTCTAATACTTAGCAGACTTGACTACTGTAACTCGCTATTATATAATAACACTAATCATGAGAGAAATCGTCTACAGTCAGTTTTAAACAAAGCTGCTAGAATCACATTCAAATTGAATGTGATTCTATGTAATGATTGTAATCACAATTGAATGATTCAATTGTGATTACCCAGACCAGCACCTTGTTGAGTCATCAAATGATAATCTTATAAAACTTCACTAGCTTTTTGATTTTCGAATATCCTTCAAAAAAGCCATCACTACATTCAAAATTCTTCAAACTTCAATACCATCATATCTCAGCAAACTCATAACAAACAAAACATCAAACAAACAACTGCTTTCATCTTCATCTCTTCTTCTCAACCAAGAATCCACTACAAACAACATCTCAAAAAGAGCATTCCGTCACGCAGTTCTAACAATTTGGAATGCCCTTCCACCTGCACTTCGCAACATTCATCAATTTTCGACTTTCAAAGCTAAACTGAAAAATCATGATTATAACTTAGCTTATCACTCATAATTACTCCATGCTACTCTTTGCTTTCTTTTTTATAACATTAATATTATAATTAGGTTTATTTCTTTATTGCATTACGACGTAGTGAGAGCGCTTCAGTTGCGTGCCCGGGCGCTATTCAAAAACGTCAATTATTATTAATTATTATATTGTTACTATATCTCTAATTTTCAGGGTAAACATAGCGAATTCATTCAATGGGCTGTTTGATCACAATTTTATATTTATTTTAACTAATACTTCAGAGATTACTTCTCTAAAAAAATAATTTTGTTGAAGTGAAAGTTATAATGTTAAAACTTAAAATATATTTTTTTACTAATGAAATAATGTTATTCCAAGTTTATCTTTTGTATTTTTGATATATTTAAACAATTCAAGCATTTTTCAATTTGGAAAGCGTGAATGTCTGGAGATCTCAAGCTTGGTACACCGTAATCTCCATGTACAAGGCGCACTAGCTTTACCATAGTTTTTGGGTGTGTAGTAGAGGTTGGACATGGACGATTTTTTATTCCCAGCCCCGTCCCGTTCCGATTTTTCTCATCCCGTTCCGTTCCAGATGAGCCATCAGAATTTTGATTCCGTCCTGTCCCGTTCCAGAAATTTTTTCCCGTCCCGTTCTGTTCCCGATGGACCATCCAAATTTTGATTCCCGTCCCATTTCGTTTCCGCAACTCGATTCCCGTTCCCGACACGTTCCCGAAACTTTTTGACCCGGTCTCGACCCATTTCCAAAAACAATCGTTTTGTTTATTTATTTATTTTTGCTGCCGTTTTCACCGGCCCCAAACTTGCTACTTTTAACATTTCTTGAAACTTATTATTTCAAAGTCAGAGAATATTTCTTTTACAAAAATAAAAAACTCGATTTAAATGTCACATATTTATTGAAATAAAAGTATTGAAGTTAGTCATTGTTTTTGAGTAATTCAATCAAGTCTTTATTGCTTTTCACACGGGTTAAACCGTCAATAGTTTTAGCTTTCAAATTAGGTGATCTTGGGTCTGAAGTTAAAAGACCACGTGTTGAAAAATTCAATTCACAGGGAATAGAACTTGCAGGTATACTAAACAAAATTTTGGTTACTTCTTGTAGTATTGGAAACATTTTCATTTTACTCTAATAAATTAAAGATCTTTATAATATTAAATTTTAGTGGGACGTAATTGTGAATATTTGTACAATTCATCTTCTGAATTTGTTCCCACGTTCATTATTATGAATTCTTCAATAAAGTTAGAAATATGTTTTTTGACGACATTCTTATTCTCCACAACAGCAGAAATAATATCATTTGTATAATTTAATAGCATAAAAATTTTATTATAATTTTTACGTTATAAAAACAAACATAATAGGTCTAAATAATCATTATTTGTTTTTTTCTCAACTGCACTGCAGCTTGGTCTGGCTGTACAAAATGGAATTAAATTTTCTCTAATGAAAGTCTTTTTATTTATTAATTTTCTATCCCAAACTCTTTTAAATTATTCTTTTATACTGGGGAATGCAACAGACATGCTGCCATATAAATAAGATCAATGGGCATCTTTTCTTTTGTAGAAATGATCAGCTGAGAATTAAACTGGAAATTACTAATTCAAATTCAAAGTATTAATTTTTACAATAAAAATAATATAATTGACCAATTTGATTTCATTTGACAAGTTTTCATCATCACCCATTTGTTCTAATCTCCCTAATATTTGGACTCGCCATAGCAACATCAAATGTAATGTTGGAGATTTTGACATTGACAACGCTTCGTTATAAATTTCCATTGCATTTAATACTTATTTTTAAAGCTGTTCTTTAATCTACGTTAACTTTTGATTAACGCATTAATCAATTAACGACCGTTGAAATATGTAACGCCGTTAAATATTTTAACGCATAAAAAAAATTAACGCATTTAACAATTTTAATGCATTTAAACTTATCAAAATTAAACTTTTCTTTGCAGTTTTGGTTTCATTGTCAACAAGTGAACACAAACACTACTTACTTACAGTCAACAAATGAATGGAAAAAATTGCATTTCACCAAAAAAAACTGTTCATTTCTTGAAGATTTGCAACAGAACTTCTAGGGGCTGAAAAATACTTGAAATTTTGAAAAGTGATACTTGCAATATGTCATTTTACACAAAAAATATGCATTTCAGAAGATGATCCAACTCAAGTCATTCGTTTCACACACAAAATTTCTTCCCAAATTAAATCAGAAAATGAATAATCAGAATATCCAATGGTCAAGAATTGCCACATCTTTAGACCCCTGATTTAAAGTATAAAATGTTTTCAAAAAATGAAAGAGTTAAAGAAACTATAAGAAGAAAAGAAAACCTCAAAAACTATGCAGCCTTCACTAAATAAAAGACTACAAACATATGTAACTTTAGATTCTGAAGATACTTCAATGATTACTAAGTCAATCACTAAACGTTATAGAAAAGAATCTGAAGTAGGCTTTGAGAGTTTTCTTTTTTAGTGGCAACAACACGAAGAAGCATATCCGGCTCTTGCGAAACTGGCAAGAGATTAGTTGTCATCCCCTGCAAGTACAATTCTATGTGAACGTATATTCAGCTTGTCAGGACACATAGTTAGCAAGAAAAGAGTTTTTAGATCCAACCAATGTAGAAAAACTTGTTTGCTTGAGTAACTGGCTCAAAATGGATGTGTGACAATTGCATTTTTTATAATTTATGGATTCGTTTTTATTTTTTCAAATGTGGATTATTTTTTTACTTGAGTAACGGGCTCAAAAATAATGTATAACAATTGGATTTTGTATCATTTATGGATTTTTTTTTCTTAAAATGGAATACTTTTTATAAAAAAATTTAGATAAAATTTTCATTACATTTGTAAGAAAAATATTTTTTAATGCTATTTTATACTAATGTCAAATATGCTAAAAACATTGCGTTAAAATACGATTAACGCACGATTAAAAATTTTAATCGAACGATTAAGGCAATATTAAATTGTTTAATCGTGGAACAGATCTACCTATTTTAATTACGGAGTATCGATGAAATAGAGATTTCCATAATTAGGAGTTTGCTGAAGTATAATTGTTAAAGAATCCACTCCTAATAACTTGTACTCCCGGTTTTGCCGTTCCTGATTTAAAAGTTGATTCCCGTTCCCGGTTTTTCCCGATTTGAATATTGATTCCCGTTCCCGTCTTGAAAATCTATTTCTGGTTCCCGACTTTACCCGTCTCGAAATTAATTTTCATTCCCGTTCCCACGGGTACCCAGTCCGATCTCTAGTCTGTAGTGGAAGTTTATATTCATAATACGCAGAGGCGACAATCTGCTAATCTTGTAGGGAGGCTCTACCCAGCATGGACGGTGATCCTGAGGCAGTCCTGTGGTCCGGATCTTCTCCCCACTTTAAAAAAAATTAAATTCCTATTTTGGCAAGAGTATTTAATTAATAAATGAATAGTTTTGTTTTAGACAGCTATCACTATAACTACACATACTCACAATGTATTACTTTTAAAAATTATGATTTATGCCATGGAGGGCGATTATGCTCGTCTCAAAACAGGAGTTTAAAATTTTTGTTGTAAAAAGTGAGGGGTTTGGATCCCAGGATCACCGCCCATGAAATTAAGTACCTATTTCATATATAAAATATTCATAAAATAACGTAATGAGTTTCCACAATTTAGATTTTTTGTCTATTTATGCCGCCATAATGAATTTAATATGACTTCTTACTTTGTTTTATTGTCCAGTTAAACTAGAATTCTTACATTTGTCGTGGCCTTGAAGCTCGTCCGGGTTTACGCCACGACATCGCCACGTTAATCATCATCATCGAGCGGGCGCAGATAAGGAACCAGGAGGCCTCTTTCTGCGGCACGACAAAAGGACTTCAAACAGTTTTGTTCACAGCCCACGATTTACGCTGGATGGCTTCAATCGTTGGTTGCTCTGGTCGATCTATGCCGAGATTTGTTGTCTGTATGACATTCTTAATCTGTCAGAACTAGAGACCGACCGAAATTCGGTTCGGTTTCGGTTTCGGCGCCGAAATTGCCAATTTTCTTAGTTTCGGCCTTTTTTCGGTTTCGGCCGAATCTAATTTTACAATTTCGGCAATTTTTCGGTTTCAGCCGAAAATAATTTTGTAATTTCGGCTTAATTTCGGTTTCGGCCGAAATGGATCTCATATTCACCGAAAAACCGAAATTTTTATTTATTTATGTAGTTTATCTGATATATCTGTATCCTCAATCGAACTATTAAGTTCGGATTCGATTCTCTATTAGATATCTACTAGTTATCGTGGTTGATTGATTTATGGGTGTCATCAGACTAATTATTCGAATAACATATACATATACAAGCATCTGGAACAACAATCATGTATTTGAAATTTAAGTAATTGGCATACGTTCAATGATGATATTTAACAAAACTTTTTTTAAGCAAGTTTTTTTTCTTGAAACATTTGTTTAAAAAAATGCTATTGTCAAAAGTAAGTATCTGTATATCCTGAATCGAACTCGAATTATTAAGTTTGGGTTCGATTCTCATCTCTATTAGATATCTATTAGATGTGATGGGAAAGTTAAATGCATCTTTGGCAATGATCCAGATTTATTAGAGGTACACACACACACATACACACACACACACACACACACACACACACACACACACACACACACACACACACACACACACACACACACACACACACACACACACACACACACAAACACACACATTATTCGAATAAGATATACAAGCATGTGGTATTCTAGATATCCATGCTTTGAAAAACACTATATATAAGTCGAAAGAACGAGAAGATTTGGCTTCGAATAATTCATTCAAAAATAAATTGTGAGAATGTCGTTGAATCCTATTTGGAAGTTTTTTACAAAATGTCAGTCTGACCAAAGCAAAGTCTGACAACATCAATAAATTTTTGTTGAAAAACTTTTATTTTTGGCTTAAAATATACGCTTGTTTGGATTTACTTATTAAACTGGCATTTTCATCGTTGAATACTATTTTTTCATTTTTAATAAAAGTTGGAAAAAATTTCGGTTTCGGCTTCGGTTTCGGCCGAAAATCTGATTACAATTTCGGTTAAATTTCGGTTTCGGCCAAAAATTGATATTCAATTTCGGCTTAATTTCGGTTTTGGCCGAAAATGGGTTTTTTATTTCGGCCTAATTTCGGTTTCGGCCGAAATAAAAATATCTGTTTCGGTCGGTCTCTAGTCAGAACGCTTTCTTGCTTTCTTCTCGGACTCGTAGAACAAATAGCGGTGCACAGGCTTATCCACGGGCATGCGAAGACAATGACCAGTAAATGCAAGTTGCCGTTTTCTGATCATTTCGCAGATGCGCTCCTGTCGACTCGTGCGTAGAGAGACTCGTTTGTGATGTGGTCGCTGGATTTTTGGATTCCAAGCATCGTCCGATAGCAAGTCCTTGCGAAGACATTAAGTTTTTTCGACAATGCTGCAGTGAGTATCCATGATTCGCAGCCATAGAGCAAAATTAAGATGCAAGCGGCTTGAAAGATGCGAATCTTGAGATATGTGTTCAGCTTGGGTGAGCGAAGAAAGTTTTTTAGCTTCGTGAAGGCTGCCCATGCAAGGCCGATTCGAATTCTTACATCGTCATCTGTAGACCCAACATACGACCCAAGTTATTTGAAGTCCTTCACGATTGCGGTGTTCTGACCATCGATGATTTAGTTGGTTAAGCCGCAACTGTTTGGTCTTGTTAACATTTATCTCCAGTCCAACCGTCCGTGCACTGAGTCTCAAAGCATCCAACTGAGCTTGGACTCTCGATGGGTCGTTCTCGAGCAGGGCTATATCATCGGCAAAATCGAGATCACAAACTCTATCCGGCAAACGAGTTGTGTGGCGCAATGAGCGGTTGGTTTGCACGCACTTATTCTAGTTTGGTTTTCTTGAGTGGGTGACATATCCAAATTCATCTGCAGACAATTTGGATATGTAGTCTATCACGATAATGAATAGGAACGGAGCCAGAACATCACCTTGTAAGACGCCTGTAGAAATTTTAAAGGGTACAGAAAGTTGCCTTGTATGCAGACTTGACTGGTCGACCTGTCGTACAAGACCTTGATTACCTTGACAACTTTCTCTGTGATTCCGTAGTGTCGCAGTATAGCAAACATCACTTTTCGGTCGATTGAGTTGAAGACTTTCAAGAAGTCTACGAAAGTGATGAATAGTGGGATGTCATGCGAGTATGTACCATCTATAATCCTCCTTAGAATATGAATCTACTGGATGTAGCTGCGGTCTGTTCTGAAACCTGCCTGATTCTTTCTGAGTAGCGAGTCGATGGCTTCACAGATGCGGTTGAGAAGCATGCGGTTGTAGACTTTGGCTACAATGGACATCAAGCTGATACCTCGGTAGTTGGTCATCAACTGGAGATTTCCTTTTTTAAGAATCGGGATGATCAAGCTTGATGTCCATTGGGTTGGTGCGCGACACTTGCCGTAGACTAGCCTGCAGATGGTGAGGAGCTGCTTTACAAGGAAGTCACCGCCTTTCTGAAGTACTTCCGCTGTCATTGCATGCTCATGCGCCGGAGACTTGCTGGGTTTAATCTCTTTAATTGCCTTTCGGATCTTGTCAGTGAGAAAGCCTTGCTTTTGATGAAACTATTATCCATGGATGGTGAGACACCCGCATGAGTGTTGACGTTGTTGAGCAGCGTTGAGAAGTATTCTTTCCAACCTTCAAGTAGCCTCTCTTTCCCCTTTGGAAGTGAACCATCCAGCAGCCGCACTTTTGACGGATCGGCCATGTTCTCATCTCCTGCGATCGAGTTTATTATTTACCACGTGGTTTCGTACTCACGTCGTTGGTCGACATTCTCGAGGGCAATGAGTTGCTCGTTGCAGGGGCGGCGATCTGCGGAAAATCTTGGGGAGGTCCTCCCCAGGGTTGGAATCAAAGAACCGGTATAGACTAATACAGTACCAGCAATAATATTTAGTATTGTTTACTGTAGTGCAAATTATTGTTGTATCAACTATTAATATTTGTATCAACAAACATTAAAAAAAGTTTGATACTCAATAAAACCACTTTTCTATTGCCACTATGAGCGATTTGGAGAAAAATAATAGCGATTTTAGTACCTTTTATTATTTGTCATCTATATAAATTCAATTACAAATAGCCATCAAGCCATCAAATAAATTTTATAACATCTTGTTTTCCATTCATTTCTGAGTACAATAGTTTTAAAAAATTACAAATAGATTTAAATTTGCCAAAGTTATAAACAAATATACATTGGGAGATTTTCTTTGGCCCACAGTGTTTATTTAGAATCTAAATATACACTGTGGGCCATTTAGATAACATAAAATACCCTCTCTGCCTGTCCTCCTGTCCTCTCCCCACAGCTCGTTTACTCTAATTTGTAAAAAGATCCCTTTGAATGTCTGACCAACTAGCAAATTCTTCTGCTAGTTTTTTAAAATCCAGACTGTCAAGGATATCCTGATGTACATGACAAACGGCCAGTGAATTCAAGCGAGGCTGTGTCATAGCTGCACGCAACCAAGTCTTAAGACGCTGCAAAGCATTAAAAGATTTTTCTTCAGTAAATGACGTTGTTGGACACACAATCATCAACCTGATCAATCTTTCAACCAGGAAACAGATGTCTGGTTTCCGTGATCATAGCTTCCATTATTTTTTGCGTTTGTTGCTGAAGTTCATTCTGGTCTTTAAACATAGCTAACTGTGAATAAAGACCAGCTTCATTTAACTCACGATACTGCTTGCAAATATCATGGTTCACTTCACCAGTTAGCAACATTGTCTCCAGCTGCAAGTATACTGTTGACATCTCTGAAAATGGCGTTAAACTGTTCATTTGATCTTAGGCGACGAAGTTCTTTCACAACTGAATCAGTCGCTGCAACCATTCCACTGATCTTGGCACTTTCTGATTGCAACGGCTGGTTTTACTGTTCCAGAAATGAAAACACCAAAACAACTACCTTGAGGGCCAATTTAGTAGTGTCCTGTTGAAAAAAAGCTTCAAGCCTTTAGCTGTTTCATCAGCAGTACCAATGGAAGCAAATGATTCCAAGCTAACAAGTACAACTCCATAATGTTCAAGCACAGAAGACACTATAGAAACTCTGATCAGTCATCTTGTAAGACAAAAAGTTTTATACTATACTTTTTATTCAGTGGCTCATCAGGAAAGGCAATTATAAGAGACACTAAAGCATCACTAAACTGCTTCTTGAACTTCCTTGAACGATTTTAAAAAGCACCTAACTCTTGGACAAACTGAAGTGAGTTGCTCACAAAGTGTTTTGCGGCAGCAGTGTGCTGGGCACAAGATTTGCAGAGTGTGCAGAACAGTGGAAAAACAATGCAAACGGATGCTCAATACTGATAACAGCCTGACAACCGTTATATCGGCCGCTCATGTTAGCAGCGCCGTCATAAGTCTGAGCTCTTTGTTTTTCTATAGGTAGCATAATTCTGATCAGAAAATTTTTTACTATAGCAGATAATGTTTTTCCGATCGTATCTGGTGGGCTGAACAAACCAATAAACTGCTCATTCACATTCAGAGCTTCATCAAAAACGAATGCATATCGATTCCTGCTCTAACCCATTGCAATCTTGTGTGCCGTCAACCACAACACCAAACTGGCTTGATTCGGCATTAACAGTGCACAATGTGTTTCTAACGATAGAATGAGCTAAAAGCATCAGCATTACTTTTTGGCAATCATGTGATATGAAACTTGTAGTTTGATTTAACCACAATTTTAGTTAATGTTCGAAGTTTTTTGAAATTCATTAACTTTGGTTCATATAAAAAATTGAAAGGGTCGATATTGAAGTGGACTTCAGAACCCCCCTATGAATATCGCCCATGTAAAATATGTAGCACAATAAGAATTATTTTTTAAATAAAAATGTAAATCTGTCTGCTTGCAAAAAGTGAACTGATATTTTCTGCAAAGCATTCTGAATGTCTGCTTGCGAAAATTGAAAAAATATATTAATGAATAAAAATTCTGTTTCATGCTATGGTTGACGATTCTGCTTGTATTAAGATAGGAGTTGAGAAATTATTGTATTTGTAAAATTGAGGGGGGTCCATGTTAAGATGGACCCCAGAACCCCCCTAACATCGCTGCCCATACATAATCACAATGTATTACTGTATTAGTATTTTTTTATCCCATGGTTGACGAATAAGCTTGTATTAAAATTAGAGTTGAGAAATGTGTATTTTTAAAAGAGTGAGGGGGTGACCCCAGACCACCTCCGGATTCCCGCCTACGCCATAGTGATAAAAAAACTAGGTGAAGGAGTATTTGAGTAAGAAATTAATATTTTTGTTTTAGACAGCTATCACTATAACTACACATACTCACAATGTATTACTGTATAAACATTTACTTTTATGCCATGGTTGACGATTATGCTCATACCCAAATAGAAATTTTTGAATACAAAAATGGAAAAAAGTGGGGGGGGGGGTGTTCCTATTAAGGTGGACCCACCTCCCCCCACTTAAAAAAGTGGGGGGGTCCTGACCCCAGGGCCTCCCAGGATCGCCGCCCATGGCTTGTTGAGATGAGCTTGTTGATCGTTGTCAAAGGCGGTTGATGCTCGAGACAGCAGTAAGTTCCACTGCTCTTTATGGGCTAACTGCCGTGTCCTCTTGTCCTTTTAGCTGGCTTTGATGCATTCGTCCAAGAGAGTGAGTGTTGAACGGGACACCCAATGGGCGTACTTGCGTTTGTCTGCTTCTTCAGAATCTTTTCGCTCGCATAACGCAGTGCCTTGTCCAGTTTGTCTGTCTTTAGCTGGATTTCGTTGGCGCATATTAATGTTACATGAAAAATGTAATGTTAATAATACTCGTCGTTGTATTGTATTTGTTAATTTTAATAATTTTATTTATTTTGCTAACTAATTTACATCTCAAAATTAACAAATAAAACAATTTTCATAAACTACAACAAAATTTCTTCACCACCAAGTCATTGACTAAAAATCAAGCCTAATGCACTTTTCACTAATTCTATGTAATTATTAAACTTTCTTCATTTAAGCAACAAAAATACGGTGTCGATTATATTAAGATAGAAAAAGTCTTTCCAAATACATCAAAAATTTAATGTCATTTAATAAATTCTCAATATAAAAGAGTAAAGATGAATGCCAGATCCCATACATTTGAACTGGTTTGAATATCTTTTCCATTAGTAATTCATTATTAATTCTTCAGCTCCTTGAAAAGAACTGTTCAAGAAACTACATATTTTTGTTAAAATTGTTTTGTATTAATATATTCACAGTCATTAAACTCCTCCCTCTTTACTAAAAAAAGAGTCTTTAGTTAGTGGCTCCCATTTTGGTAGCCACTCAAATAAATTTGTGGAATAAACGGCTTTAGGTATAGTATTTTAAAATTTTGAAATCTTAAATCTAAATAAAAATTAAATATTAGTTAGAATGTTTTTTGTGTGAATGTTGGTCGTTTTGAGTCTGTCAAGGAATGGCTGCAGGGAATCAAGTGAGCTGCGACAAAAAGGAGAAAACCTTCCACAACAACAACAGTTCCAGTGTTGGCAAGGACTTCTCCTTCACCTCCTGTCGCAGCTCAACACCAGTGGCAAGAAGATTAAGAAAATGATGATTTTGTTTTATGGTTATGAAGATGATGTGGTGATGATTATGCTGTAGTAGGAATGTTGGTACTGTGGTGATGATTAAATTTTGTAATGGTAAAGACATTGATGATCATGGTGATGTAGGTGAGGTTTGATTATTTAGGTTGATTGTTTTTTATTTAAATTGATATATATATACATAGCGGGGATAGCTTAGATGGTAGACGTCGGACTTGTAACTTAAAGGTCGCAAGTTCGAATCCTTGACAAGCAACCGTGAACTATCATATACCTAATGTATATGATGCAGTGTTTGCGGCGTATGCATTGAGAGATGTGTACGTCGTGTGGAGTGGCGTCTCGGCGCATAAGAGCCATGGTTCTCAGAACCATTGTAACATGGCCTGCGTCTGTCAGGCTGTGAACAGTATAGACCAAAAAAAAATATATTGGAAGGGTTATGAAACCGGTTCTATTTAACAAATTTAATTGAAAGCGTTTTTGAATTCGATAAAAAGCGCTATAGATATAGTTGTGATTGATTGATTGATTGACTTTGGACTTTGTATCATTATTCTTTTACAAAATGCGGTTATTTTTATCCTTCTAAAAGATGTTTTATAATAATTTTTTTGAACAATAATTATTTAACAAATGCGATTAATAATTTTGTTTTTAAAAAGTGATTTAATTAGATTATTCACATGTCAATCAATTATTGTAGGAGGAGTTTAATGATATGAATAAATTAAGGGCTTACAAAAATTTTTTACCCTAAAGTACCCTTAAAAATTATATTTTGGCTTCAGGTTGTAGAAGAAAGACAGATACCCGAGGCTGTTCTGAGTAACTAAATTTTTTTTAATGAGTTCAATAAATATTAATTTTATTTAATGAATATTAACCTTAGTTAATTAAATGAATTTAACTAATAATTGTTTTATTTAATGATTTTCTTTCATTTATGTTAACTTAAAACTTAAAAGATCATCGCAGAAAACCATCAACTTTGCATACTTTTCCACCAACAGGCATTTTCCACACCATTCTCTTCCACAGAACCTTGGGAAAGGCAGCTCACCATTTTCTTTTATTTAAAAAAGCACAAAAAATTAATAAATTAGAAATAATCTTGTCAATACTATCATCAGCACCCATCTTCTTCCATCATCATCATCATCATGAGCACCATCTCCAAGTACACCCGATGCAGTTCCACTACAAGCAAGAGGGCAGCTACTCCATAGGAACTCTCGCCATCACTGACGTCGACTGCAACTTCATCGACTTCACTTACGTAAGTCAATCAACGCCATCATCATCATAACTATAAATCGTTATTCTTGATGATCAATCTGAATTTTATAGGAATAGCAACGATGACAATGATGATGATGATGACAATGATGATGATGATGATGATGATGATGATGATGATGATGATGAAAGGTGAGGGTGTCATCGGACGAACTAGACAAGTTACTGAAACGAGAAGTGAGTCATTGAGATGCTACCTCCACAATCCTTGTCAGTGTCATCATCATCACCTCATCATCATTATTATCACTATAATCATCATCATCAACAACATCATTATCAACATCATCATTATCAACAACATCATCATCATGTATAATCTTCTGCAAGACTGCCTCTCCTTGCCACTTGCATGCAGGTGAGCAACTTGAGGGAGGAGATGGCGAGGAGGGCAGACTGCAACAGGTCATCATGACTACCCATCATCATCATCATCATCATGACTAATCATCATCATCATGACCATGACCATCATCATCATCATGACTAATCATCATCATCATGACCATGACCATCATCATCATCATGACTAATCATCATCATCATGACCATGACCATCATCATCATCATGACTAATCATCATCATCATGACCTTGACCATCATCATCATCATGACTAATCATCATCATCATCATGACTAATCATCATCATCATGACCATGACCATCATCATCATCATGACCACCATCACCATGACCATCATCATCATCATGACCACCATCATCATAAAAATAATAATGACGAGCATTATTATAGTGGCGTATAACCCGAACGGGCTTCCAGGCCACTTAGGCTGCATATTTTCACTTGCGCTTTTGGTTACTAGGACATTGGTTGCACTTGAACCTAGGACCTTTCATTATTGGTCAAGCCGAGAGTCGTTGCCGACTCGGCTACCCGTTCACCATCACCATGACCACCATCATCATCATCATGACTACTCATCATCATAATCATGACCACTTCCCTTGCAGAGCATGCATCAGTCTGGAGTTTCTGCAGCGCAAGAAGAGCGCCCTCTTCCGGAGGGAGGAGTTTGCATGGGAGGTGTGGACTGTCGGCCTGACGCTGGCACGCCTCAGTAGCGAGAAGGGTGTGTTCCGTCAAGCATCGTCAATGCTTCATCAGTGCTTCATCAATGCTTCATCAGTGCTTCATCAGTGCTTCATCAATGCTTCATCGATGCTTCATCGATGCTTCATCAATGCTTCATCACTGCTTCATCAGTGCTTCATCAATGCTTCATCAATGCTTCATCAGTGCTTCATCAATGCTTCATCAATGCTTCATCGATGCTTCGTCAGTGCTTCATCAATGCTTCATCGATGCTTCATCGATGCTTCATCGATGCTTCATCGATGCTTCATCAATGCTTCATCAGTGCTTCATCAGTGCTTCATCAATGCTTCATCGATGCTTCATCGATGCTTCATCAATGCTTCATCACTGCTTCATCAGTGCTTCATCAATGCTTCATCAATGCTTCATCAATGCTTCATCAATGCTTCATCAATGCTTCATCAATGCTTCATCAATGCTTCATCAATGCTTCATCGATGCTTCATCGATGCTTCATCGATGCTTCATCAATGCTTCATCAATGCTTCATCAGTGCTTCATCAATGCTTCATCAATGCTTCATCTGTGCTTCATCAGTGCTTCATCAATGCTTCATCAATGCTTCATCGATGCTTCATCGATGCTTCATCGATGCTTCATCAATGCTTCATCAATGCTTCATCGATGCTTCATCTGTGCTTCATCAATGCTTCATCGATGCTTCATCGATGCTTCATCGATGCTTCATCAATGCTTCATCAATGCTTCATCAATGCTTCATCTGTGCTTCATCAATGCTTCATCAATGCTTCATCAATGCTTCATCGATGCTTCATCAATGCTTCATCAATGCTTCATCAATGCTTCATCAATGCTTCATCAATGCTTCATCGATGCTTCATCAGTGCTTCATCAATGCTTCATCAATGCTTCATCAATGCTTCATCAATGCTTCATCAATGCTTCATCGATGCTTCATCAATGCTTCATCAATGCTTCATCAATGCTTCATCGATGCTTCGTCAGTGCTTCATCAATGCTTCATCGATACTTCATCAATGCTTCATCAGTGCTTCATCAATGCTTCATCGATGCTTCATCAATGCTTCATCAGTGCTTCATCAATGCTTCATCAATGCTTCATCGATGCTTAATCAATGCTTCATCAATGCTTCATCGATGCTTCATCGATGCTTCATCGATGCTTCATCAATGCTTCATCAATGCTTCATCAATGCTTCATCTGTGCTTCATCAATGCTTCATCAATGCTTCATCAATGCTTCATCGATGCTTCATCAATGCTTCATCAATGCTTCATCAATGCTTCATCAATGCTTCATCGATGCTTCATCAGTGCTTCATCAATGCTTCATCAATGCTTCATCGATGCTTCGTCAGTGCTTCATCAATGCTTCATCAATGCTTCATCAATGCTTCATCAATGCTTCATCAATGCTTCATTAAGCATCTTGCCATCCATCCACTCCCATCCCTAGTCGCCACTCTGTGCTTCTTATTATAATTCTTCTCTCACTTTTTCATACATTTATTTTTGGTTTTTCATTATTTTTCATGATCATCATCATCGCTGCCTCCACCACCATCATCATCATCATCGCCCCCACCTTCATCATCATCACCACGACAGAACGACGTCAAATGAGCGAGGATCTGGGCGAGGCGTTGATGGAGAAGATGTTGGTGCTGACGGAGACGATGGGTCGCTTCGAGTACGTGCCGAAGGTGCCTCCCGCGCAGGACCTTGACCTCGTCTTCGACTGCTCCTTCCCCGACGTGCAACCCTACCTCTTCAAGGTTGCTTCGTGCTCGTGTGATTTCCTTCATCATCATCTTCATCTATACTTTCAACATCGTCATCATCATCATCTTCATCTATACTTTCAACATCGTCATCATCATCATCTTCATCTATACTTTCAACATCGTCATCATCATCATCTTCATCTATACTTTCAACATCGTCATCATCATCATCTTCATCTATACTTTCATCATCATCATCATCATTTTCATCTATACTTTCAACATCGTCATCATCATCATCTTCATTTATACTTTCATCATCATCATCATCATTTTCATCTATACTTTCAACATCGTCATCATCATCATCTTCATCTATACTTTCATCATCATCATCATCATTTTCATCTATACTTTCATCATCATCGTCATCATCATCATCGTCATCATCATCATCGTCATCATCATCATCTTCATCAATAATTACATCATTATCATCGTCATCATCATCACCATCATCATCGTCATCATCATCATCGTCATCATCTCCATCATCATCATCATCTTCATCTATACTTTCATCATTATCATCTTCATCATCGTCATCATCATCATCATCAATTTCATCTATACTTCCATTATAATCTTCATCTTCGTTGTCATCGTCCTCATCTACATTATCATCATCATCATCGTCATCATCATCGTCATCATTATCATCGTCATCATCTCCATCATCATCATCATCTTCATCTTCATCTATACTTTCATCATCATCTTCATCTATACTTTCATCATCATCTTCATCTATACTTTCATCATCATCTTCATCTATACTTTCATCATCATCTTCATCTATACTTTCATCATCATCTTCATCATCATCTTTCAAAATTGCCATCACTACATTCAAAATTCTTCAAACTTCAATACCGTCATATCTCAGCAAACTCATAACTAACAAAACATCAAACAAACAACTGCGTTCATCTTCATCTCTTCTCCTCAACCAAGAATCCACTACAAACAACATCTCAAAAATAGCATTCCGTCACGCAGCTCCAACAACTTGGAATGCCCTTCCACCTGCACTTCGCAACATCAACCAATTTTCGACTTTCAAAGCCAAACTGAAAACTCATTATTTTAACTTAGCTTATCACTCATAATAATTACTCCATGCTACTTTTTGCTTTCTTTTTAATAACATTAATATTATAATTATTTTTATTTCTTTATTGCATTACGACGTAGTGAGAGCGCTTCAGTTGCGTGCCCGGGCGCTATACAAAAACGAGAATTATTATTATTATCATCATCATCTTCAGCGTCATCATCTTCATCTATAATTACATCATCATCATCCTCACCATCATCATCATCATCATCCTCCTAATCTATACTTTCTTCATCATTATCTTCATCTATACTTTCATCATCGTCATCATCCTCCTAATCTATACTTTCTTAATCATCATCATCTTCATCTATACTTTCATCATCATCATCATCTTCATCTATACTTTCATCATCATCTTCATCTATACTTTCATCATCATCTTCATCTATACTTTCATCATCTTCATCTATACTTTCATCATCTTCATCTATACTTTCATCATCATCATCTTTATCTTCATCGTCATCATCATCATCTTCATCGTCATCATCTTCATCTATACTTTCATCATCTTCATCTATACTTTCATCATCATCATCTTTATCTTCATCGTCATCATCATCATCTTCATCGTCATCATCTTCATCTATATGTACATCATCATCATCGTCATCATCATAATTTTCATCTATACTTTCATCATCATCATCTTCATCATCATCATCAATACTTTCATCATCATCATCATCTTCATATATACTTACATCATCATCATCTTCATCTATTCTTACATCATTATCATCGTCATCATCTTCATCTTCATCTATACTTTCATCATCATCATCAATACTTTCATCATCATCTTCATCTATTCTTACATCATTATCATCGTCATCATCATCATCTATACTTTCATCATCATCATCTTCATCATCTTCATCATCTTCATCATCTTCTTCATCATCTTCATCATCTTCATCTTCATTATCTTCTTCATCATCTTCATCATCATCATCTTCATCTATACTTTCATCATCATCTTCATCATCTTCATCTATACTTTCATCATCATCATCAATACTTTCATCATCATCTTCATCTATTCTTACATCATTATCATCGTCATCATCATCATCTATACTTTCATCATCATCATCTTCATCATCTTCATCTTCATCATCTTCTTCATCATCTTCATCATCTTCATCTTCATTATCTTCTTCATCATCTTCATCATCATCATCTTTATCTGTAATTTAATCATCATCTTCATCATCATCATCATCTTCCTCTATACTTTCATCATCATCATCTTCATCTATACTTTCATCATCATCACCATCGTCATCATCTTCATCATCGTCATCATCATCTTCATCATCGTCATCTTCTTCGTCATCATTTCCTTCCTCCACAGCTGAACACGCAGTTCGACACCTACCCATTCCCCTCACAGTCTGTGGGCTTCAACGTTAAGAAACTTATTAAAGGAGCTCTAGCCATCTGATCACCCTATCACCTTATCATCATCATCAGCACTACATTCTTGTCACGTGTAATTTCACGATGTTTCATTGCTGACTATTTATTCTTATTTTCACAATACAATATTTATATATTATAGAATCAATCATTGGAGCATATAAATTATGGCACTGGCTACGGGTCCGGCACTCAAATAAGTAAAAGTTATCGCGTATATATTAATAAATGAATTAATTTATTAAAGCCGATTTATTTAGATCATTTGGTGAAATTGTAAACATATTTTCGTTATTTTGCGTAACATAACCCGTAAAGTGCTTTATAAGGTTTTATAAAGACGGTTTTGTATATTGCTTGCGAAGCCGGTTAGCGCTCTCTGGGTTATATTTTTTTTTTTAAATTTGAGTTTTTGACAAATTAAGTATTATAAAATTTTTATTTAATTCATTTTTATTAAAATATAAGTTATCAAAATACAAATAAAAGATAATTTCAATCATTAAAATATACGTAATAACTTTTACTCGTATGAGTCCCGGACCCATAGCCGGTGCCACTAATTACATGTCACATTAGTTTGAGGTTATCCTGAAAAGTGATGAATTTGCTTGATTAGTCAGTATTCGTCGTTCGATGTTCCGCAAAACAGCATGCATAAGGCGCACTTATAAAAGTTGGAGACTGGTCCAAGGAGTTTATTGTGTAGCAAGCTTGACATCTGCAAGCAACTTTATGAGAAACTCACGCCTTTCAGTTCAATAAGTGCTTTGACGAAAGAAAGAATGGAATAAATAATGGAAAAATATTTTCTTCAATTGATCAAATAAATTTATATACCGGTTTTTTATAACTCAAGAGCAAAATATAACTTCAAATTAAAATAAATATAATTTTTTAAAATTATGTGGGTCCAATATTAGTTATTTTTTATATTAATAATATAATATTGAAATTTTAAATTTATGTTACGTAAATTACTTTGGTAAATTATTATTTTTAAATCATAAAAACCTGGTGTTCAAATTGAGGCCCTGGCACTTCTTCATAAACACAGTCATGTATTGAAGATTCGTTCTAACAGTCTGTCCTTCATCTGCAGAGCTCATCTGCCTTGTGAAGTAGGTAGCCAGTGGGTTCTTGCAAACTGTGCATTAGTGCTCAATTTGAGGCCTTGGCACTTCTTCCTTTTAAAATAAGTTTTTATTGTAGTCCGTTAGACAGTTATTAGTTGAAGATTTTAATTCCGAGAGCAAGATAAATTTAGAACCAGAAAACAAGAAAAGATATAAATTATAATTACTATAATTATTTGAAATTAGAAAAAACTAAATTATTAGATAAGAAGACAAACTATTTAACAAAATCATTACGGTTAAAGCGGCTGCCAAGATTTATAAAATGATACTTTTCATTTTCAAGATCCATATTACAAAATTATACTTTTTTTACAGCAGTTTTAATCTGACGTTAGGTCACAGAGTAAACATTTAATTTTTGCTCATTTGCACCCACCGCAAAGTAGAGGATGTCTTGGTGAATAACCATCTCTGCACGAAACCCCCAGTGGGCAGATTGCGACTCTGCGCTATACTTTTCGACATAATTTTCGGAGAAGTCCACGTGCAGTATAGGATGCCCTGGCATCAGACTGTGACGCTCGCTGCGAATAGCATGCAGTTAGTGCTTACCGCGTAAAAAATGGGCACAGAATTTCTTTAGAGGCTGCTCAAACTTATTCAGAGCGTCCTCTATACTCTTTGCTTTCTGTAGAAAACGTATCATGGTAAAGTTCAGGTTAGATGAAATAGATGAAAATAAAATTATACTCTTACCTGAACTAGCTGGGTGGACATGTACTGCGTCCGCATGTCTGTTGTCAGCTCCCATTGGTAAAATTTGATGGTGCTAGGAGCACCTTCAGGCACTGGAAGAAGCACAGTTTGGTCGAGACACACAGCGCATTTGCGGTACATACATGCATACGAGTCGGAACTGCACGCCAGCTGATCGTCAAGGTGATGCTTTTCGCGACTGTTAATGAGCTTGCAGAAAAACAGTGAATTGACGATCAACTGTCAAGGAATGTTTGAGGTTTGAATAAATGAACAAAATCAAACTCACATGTTGTAGAATCATAACTCACATCGAGATTGGTGCTGTGCAAACAAAAGCTCAAGTTTCTGTCGCAGAGACGTGGTCTCAACACGAAAAACGCCTTTTGTCTCAGCACGTAGAAAGTCGATCGACTTATTTTTACATCAGGAAATTCTGAAGCAAACTTCTCGAATAGAATTTCGACCGAAAAATTCAAGTACTGCTTCTGATACTTCTGACCTTTCAAGGAGATCGTCTCTTTCTTTCCTGATGCAAGGCGTGAATTGTCGTCTCTGGATATGAAGTCAACGACGCGAGCTGCCAGAGTCAAAGACGATGGTCGGACTGTCGGCTCCGGTGCCTTCAGTGGACCAATCGTTCAGTAGTCGATGCGCATGCCTTTCATGAGGTAACGCTTCACATTTCTACGGGCAGCGTTGCAAATCTGGCAATTCAAGTTATAAATTTAAGCAGCAAGCAATTCAATAAATTGATGCGAATTTTAATGATAAAATTAAGCATAAAGGTAAGTGACGATTAGCTTACCTTTTTCATAAGGGAAACTACAGAGCGCGTTCGCTTGTATTGTCGCATGACATCGAACGTAATATCAGCCGCATCGTTTTTTACGCGTTGCTCTCGTGTGCGGCGTTGTTGAAGCAAATGCTTCCTGCTTGCTTCGCGAGAAGCCACTCGCATTGCCAGGGCCGAGAAAGCAGCCTCAGCTTTTTTCTTTTGCCCGATTAAAATTAAAGGTATAAGTTCTTAAAAAAATAATTAATAACCAAATGTAATATAATATTTTAGGAAAACTCACCAAACGATATATTCCTTTTCGTAGCGCCATAGCTCTCGCTGCATATTTTTAATCTTGCGCTGCATGCGCATCCGGGCGCATCTCGCTTTGAGCTCCGATTTTTAGTTGTGCCAGAACTTAATGTGCTGGTCGCAGAAACAGTGGTCAGTGATCTGGACACTTGAAGGGTACAGGTTCACTGCAGGATAACTGGGCTGCTGGTACTGGCAGCTACTAGTAGATTGAGTGGAGAAGATTGAGCCTGCTGCTGCTGCTTCTTTTGTGACCGTTGCAGACACTTTCTCTCTTTCGTACTTTCGTACTGCTCGCTTTCCGCGTACGTTGCACGAAACCTTCTTAGATTCTCTGTAATTTTTGGCTGCAGTTCTTTTACGTTGTATATTTCTCTATTTAAGGTTTTCATTTTTTCCTGATAACGTTGAGCAGCCCCTTAGTTTCTTTTTTTTGGTCAATTGGTGCCATCTAAAATAGATAATAGTATTGGAACAAAACTATATTATCAAGAAGTTTATAATAATGTTTTCATGTCTCGACTCTCATTATGAGAATCGGGACATTGTGTGCTAACGCCAGGGTATGCATGATATGATATGTTGATATTGTTCTATAAAAAAGAAATATAAGAGCCTGATATTATAAAGTCACCTTCCTATACTCATGAACTGTATTAATAGAAAAAAATTGAAGTTTAGTACTCACTTTTTCTTAATAAATCACAATGATCAGCCGGAAAAAAACGTTTTCATCAGAAGTGAGAAATTGTGAAAAAAATAGCCGAAAGTTGATACAAAATAATGTTTTTTAAAGTTGAGAGAAGCAAAACCACGTTTTTGAATAAGCCTAAGACTGAATAAATCAAACCGGATAGAATTAACTATTACATAAACTTAAATATTTAATATTAAAGATCTGTTAGCAAATTTAAGACATGCGTTTTTAGGCTATTTTTAACTTTTGAATAGCTAGAAAGTATAATATAGTAATATTTTTTCTAAAAATTTTACATGGATAATATTTGTATATTCCTTTTCTCTAAAAAAATTGCATCCCATCTTTGATACGATTTTCCATTCTTTTGAAAAACAAGTAAGACACAGCAAACCGTAAGTATGTAATCGATTCTGGATTAACCCATATGTGTGTATGCATGTGCGTATATAAATGTTTATTTATTAATTTTTTTCCATTTTTTTTGATTATTATTTTTTTTTCTCAATAAAAAACCATTATAGAGTTCAAAAGATCTGTGTGGTTTTTAACTCTCTAAACTAAACTTTATTTCTATTTTTGGCATTTAAATACGGGGTTTGCCTTAAACATGGTTTTTTGCAGTATCACGAAGACTTCGTTTATCTTTTTGAGTTTGTGCTTCACAACCTCTAAGGAATGCACCCAGAAGGCATCTCAGCAGTTAGACATCCTCCGAACTCAAAAGTGAAGCGCTGTTTTTCATTTCTTTGAAACTAACATCGTCGTCTAGGCAACGATCACCTTTGTATTGACTGACTTCAGCTGCTTCATGGTGTTGATTTGACTTTACAAAGATTGTCATATCGTGGGAAAATTTTAATTGAGCGTTTATTATCAATATTAATTGAAATAAATAATTTAATTATTTAAATTTATGACAATAGAAGTTGTAGAAGTGGAAGTAGTAGTGCAAGAATGCTAGATTTGGAAGGCTGTAGTGTGGAGACGAGTGCGCTGAGTGAGTGTGAGGAGAACGTGCAGGAGGTGGACGAGAAGAGGCTCAGGGTGCTGTTGCAGAAAACGAGGTCATTAAGTGCTAACTTCAAAAATATATTTTTACCAATTTTTTCAATGAATGTTTGTCCTATTCCTATTAATTAATTGTGTTATTTATGCACTTGAAAGCCCCAAAAAGCTCTTCTTCACAGGGAAAAAACGGACGTAGTGCGGATGGAAGTGAGCATGTGGGAAGACTATCTGAGCGAACTGAGTAGCACTAACACCGCCAAGAAGATCTCCTTGTCGAACAAATCGAACTTCCAGATATGCAGCGAGGATGTGGCCAGTGATGCGGGCTCCAGAAAAGTGGTCAAGCCACAGAGTTTTATTAGTTGCTTTCTTACATTGTAGATTCGCATAATGATAAATTGCAGCATCAAAAGCATTGTTTCAACGACACTTATTGGCTCTTACGCGGCTATGATAAATATTTTCTTTGATGATGATGATTTTTTTACTTGCAATTATTGCTAAAAATTTTTCATTAAGAATAGACAGGCACCTTATCTCAGCGTTGGCCGAGGTCTCGAGGCAGTGCGGACGAGAGGATGCTGAGGTTGTCTCTGCACCAGAAGAAGACCATACTGGATTGGCAAAGTGAGGTGATGGCAAGAAAGAGAAGGAGTTTAAGAGAGGTGCACGAGAAAGCTCTGGAGCACTTACAGGTTGGAGGGCATCGTGATGGAATATAACTAATATTTCTGCATCCGTGAGAAACGAACCTGGGCAATCTAGAAAATTTCACTTTTTGCCTCAATCAAGAATCTGTAAATGAAAATTCTATAAAAATTATTATAATAAAACTTTTATTAAATTAAATTTCGATTTTTTTAATGCAAATTCAATAATGAATATTATCGAGGAAAAAAGATAAATTATGGAGAATGTTTGCAGTAGGCAGAATTTTGAAGAGAAATCAGTGTGGAAAATATTAATTTTTGGCTCAGTTTTTAAAAAACTTAATGCGTTCATGCAGGGGCAAAAATGATTGGGTGAGTTTCAGAAGGCTGAGGACGACATACTGTGCCTAGGTGACACCTATCGAAGTGGGCGTCTTGGTGCCGGTATGACTTTCACTTTTGCATGAACGTCATGACGTCATCACAAACGCTTCCAGCTAGAATGAATGGTTGTGTCATTGGATTCTGCTAAACTTCTAAATCAAAAGAATGAACAGCAAATGAAATCATTGAAGTTTTCCAAAACTTATATTTTGAACTCATGGTCACTTTCAAGAGGTATACAAATTACATTTTGAAGTACCCTTTGCTTCTCCTCCACAGCTTGAGCCTCAGAGTGTAGTCTTAAATATTAGAGTCGATTTTTTTTCTTACAACTTTGTTTTATAATCTGTTTTTGCTGGTCCATCTTTTGCTCACTTTCATCGATTATTAATTATGGGAAATAATTCTTGACTAATTCGATGATTGGTTAGCACTTCTTTGACCAACAACATAATCCTCGTCGCAGTTCCATGTGTCAGGTTTATTTTTAATGAATGCTTGAAGTATTTCTAAAGTTGTGAATAGGATCCTAGTGAGTTCTTATACAAAATCACACAACCTTCTTTGTCGTAGGCTAAAAAAGTTTGCAGATAAAAAAATTAATTGAGGTAATTAAAGTTTTAATCGAAAGTTAATCGTGTTTCAACGCAATGTGGTATCAGCTAATTTAACATTTAGCAACCCCAATCGGCTTATGCTAATGAGCAAAACAGTACTATCATAGAAAAGTCTTAAAATTTAAATTATGCGTTTTTCTATCGAAATAAAAAAGCAAGTGCATGAAAGACAGTTTTATCATCTTTCAAATTATTATTTTATCAATTAATGTATATTATGTAAGCTTTCAAATAAATAGATTTTAATCAAAATATCCTTTGAATCTAGCTTAACATTAAAAAGCTATAACTTTGCGGCTGCTACTTTTTATACGTAGTGCTTTATTTCTTAATTCGTCTAACTAAAGAAATTACGTATAATATTGAATTATACAAAATTAGATTCGTCTTTAAATAATCTATCATTATATTTTCTCAAGTTGAATAAATATTAGGTGAAAAGCCAGAAAACTCGAGGCAAAGCTTTTAATTTAGTTATTCGGAAATCAAAAAAGATAGTTTTTATTTAAGAAAATTATTGAAAAAATATAAGTTATACTCAATAAAATTCTGTTTAATCATTTACTCTTTTTTATCCATTTTTAGACTTCATAATTTTACATACAGGCCTTTTAACAATGACTTTCCCTGGTCCTATGTGTGAAGCCCTTGGCATCTCATGTCAAAATATTAAAACTAGATTATTACAACAACAAAATTCTTTAAGCAAAAGGGTAGTGCTAGTATTTATTCAATGAAAAATGTGGAAAAAATTATAGACGAAGAAAATGCAGTTGTGAAGTTTCTTAATCCGTCCAAGAAACCTGGTTATTATCAATGGCCAGCAAGAGAAGAAAAACAGAATGTCTCGAAAAAAATTTATTTTATGTAAAATAAAACCCTTAACTCTAAAAGACATTTATTTATTGAAGAACATGAAACTATTAAAAAACTGTATGGTAGGTATAATGCCACATTTTTTGTTGATTGAACTATTGATTAAATATTAGTTTCTGCTTTTGCACATTGAATCAACGTATTTAAACAGTTTTTTTAATTCCTTGAGAACATTGTAGGGCTGACTTACTTTAATTTTAGATTCCTCAAAAACAAATAGCTAATTATTTTAAAGTTTACATAAATAAATAATAATTAACAAGAATAAACTAAGTAAAAGTTGATTTCTTCCATAAATGAAGCTTTTAAAATGTTAATAACTTTATCATTTTTAAAGATATTATTCTTTTAACTTTTAATTCTGATTCCTTATATCAAATTAAATAAAACTAGTGGTTTTTAACAATAGAAAAAAAGCAAAAGTTATGACACACAAAAAATATTTCTGTCTTGTGAGGGGGCCGTGAATTGCTTATAGATTATGACGTAAAAACGGCACAAAAATGTGCTCTTTTTACATTTTAAAGTAGGTATAACTTTAAAAAAAAAAAAAATTTGGTTAACGTATTTAAAATCAATAAATAAAAATCTACAATTTAAGCATTTCAATTTTTTAAATGAACAAGTTTTAACTTCGATTAGGGTTGCTCTAACATTAGTATGAAATCGTTTTTTAATTATTTTTGTTCTAAAACTATTGAAGTTCAATCAAAATTTATTGATAAAATTAATTCCCATTTAAATGATAAATAACATGAACAGAGAATTCGGCTTTTGCGAACTTCTGCAAGTACAGTTCCATGTGAACGTCGATTTAGCTTTAAACGCACAAAGTTAGCAAGGAAAGAGCTTCTTTAGATCCAAATAATGTGGACAAGCTTGTCTGATTGAATAACTTGCTCAAATGCTTGTCAATTACGTTTTAGATCTTTGATGCATTTTTTTATATCTTTTAAATTTGGATTAATCTAAAAGCAAGTTTTGCTAAAACCTCGTAATTTCTAATCTTTAAATTGTTAATCGATCGATTAACTCTTATTACAATTTTTAATCGTTGAATAGCTCCAACTATATAAACTATATAGAATATAAAAGTTGTGTACTTTAGTCTTTCATAATTTGTTACAATTTCAAGAATTAGAAAACACTTTCAACTTGGGGTTGTATCGCACCTAAGAGATGCTTGCCTGTGTCGGAGCACCTAAGAGATGCTTGCCTGTGTCGGAGCACCTAAGAGATGCTTGTCTGTGTCAGGGCACCTAAAAAATGCTTGCCTGTCTCGGAGCACCTAAGAGATGCTTGTCTGTGTCGGAGCACCTAAAAAATGCTTGCCTGTCTCGGAGCACCTAAGAGATGCTTGTCTGTGTCGGAGCACCTAAAAAATGCTTGCCTGTCTCGGAGCACCTAAGAGATGCTTGCCTGTGTCGGGGCACCTAAGAGATGCTTGCCTGTGTCGGAGCACCTAAGAGATGCTTGCCTGTGTCGGGGCACCTAAGAGATGCTTGCCTGTGTCGAGGCACCTAACAGATGCTTGCTTGTCTCGGAGCACCTAACAGATGCTTGCTTGTCTCGGAGCACCTAAGAGATGCTTGCCTGTGTCGGAGCACCTAAGAGATGCTTGCCTGTGTCGGGGCACCTAAGAGATGCTTGCCTGTGTCGAGGCACCTAACAGATGCTTGCTTGTCTCGGAGCACCTAAGAGATGCTTGCCTGTGTCGGAGCACCTAAGAGATGCTTGCTTGTGTTGAGGCACCTAAGAGATGCTTGCCTGTCTCGGAGCACCTAAGAGATGCTTGTCTGTGTCGGAGCACCTAAGAGATGCTTGCCTGTGTCGGAGCACCTAAGAGATGCTTGCCTGTGTCGGAGCACCTAAGAGATGCTTGCCTGTCTCGGAGCACCTAAGAGATGCTTGTCTGTGTCGGGGCACCTAAGAGATGCTTGCCTGTGTCGGGGCACCTAAGAGATGCTTGTCTGTGTCGGAGCACCTAAGAGATGCTTGCCTGTCTCGGAGCACCTAAGAGATGCTTGCCTGTGTCGGAGCACCTAAGAGATGCTTGTCTGTGTCGGGGCACCTAACAGATGCTTGCTTGTCTCGGAGCTCACCAAAACGTCATGGAACCCCAAAGGCGTCGAGAATGGCGGAGGAAGAGAGGGCAGACGAGTTGAGAAAGGAAGTGACAATGTTTGAGGCAGTCTTCGGCGACTATTTGAGCGGAGAACATTTGAATGGTGGTGGTGATGATGATGATGGTGGGGGAAGGAAAAGGAGGGAAAAAGGAGTTGATGATCTCAAAAAAGATCTCAATGATAACAAAAGTAATAATAACACTATGAAAAATAATAACGATATGAATAATAGTAATAACAATAATAATAATAAATATAATAATAATAATGAGAATAAGGCACATGCAAGAAAGAGAAGCGATTCAAAAGACAAGAGCAATGGGATGATGAAGAGGGATGGAGGCAAGGAGATGATGAAAAAGTACATGAAGTTCTTGGATGAGCAAGTGGATAAGAAGGTTGAGATGGTTACATGGACGGATGCATGGATGGATGCATGGGTGGATGCATGGATGCATGCATGGATGCATGGATGGATGGATGGATGGATGGATGGATGCATGGATGGATGCATTGATGGATGGATGCATGGATGAATGCATGCATGGATGAGTGGATATGTTACAGACATTGTGTAGATTTAGGGGACCATATTAAATAATCAAACACCACCAAATTTTGGGTGGATTTACATAGTTAAGGGGTGGAGCTTTAGGGTTAGCGTTATTTTTACCATTTACTTTTAGTTTATAAAAAATCTTCAAACTCCGCTCCTTAACTACCTAACTCTGTGGTGTTAGATTATTTAATATTGGGAAGCGGAGATGGCTTAGATGGTAGACGTTGGACTTGCAACTCAAAGGTTGCCTGTTCGAATCCCTGACAAGCAACCGTGAACTATCATATACCTAGTGTATATGATGCGGTGTTTGCGACGTATGCATTGAGAGATGTTTACGTCGTGTAGAGTCGCGTCTTTGGCGCATAAGAACCATGGTTCTCCGAACCATTGTAACATGGCATGCGTCTGTCAGGCTGTGAACGATATAGAAAAAAAAAATATGATCCGATTTAAGCAATTCATTTGTTCTAATTAACTCTAGCAAAACTGAAGTTATCTGGCTCTCATCCCGTCGAAACTCTACTCACACTCCCAAAGATCCAGTTCGCATTTGTCAGAACGAGATAATTCCTTCCGATAGTGTCAGAAACCTAGGAGTTTATCTTGACAAAGACCTCACCATGACGACACACATCAACAAGATGACTCAAGCCTGCTTTGCTTCTTTACGCCAAATACGATCCCTAAGATGGTTATTGACCAAGGACTCACTGAGAACATTGGCTTCTGCTTTGGTTCTCAGTCGAATTGACTATGGCAATATCATTCTTACTGGGTTGCCAATGAAGCAGCTGCAGAAAATTCAGTCTGTAATCAACACTACAGCTAGGCTCATAACAGATGCTAGAAAGTATGATCACATCAGCCTTGTTCTCAAGGAGCTCCACTGGCTTCGTGTTGAAAACAGAATTGAATACAAAAACATCTTGTTAATGCACAAGTGTCTGTCTAATGAGTGCCCAGATTATTTGTCGAGTAGTATTGTCATGAAATGTAGTTCCACAGAGCTACAAACTCAAGTATGCAGGTGCAAGGAGCTTTTTTGTTGCAGCGCCGACTCTTTGGATTAGTCTTCCCAGTAGACTCAAATCCCCGAGCTCGACCGCGACATTCAGCCGTTCCCTGAAAACGTACTTGTTCGACCGATTACAATAACTAACAAATTTACTGCTCATTTTCCATTCATCAATTTCTTGCTTCCCAATTTCATCTTGTTTATATATTTATACTAATGGTCAATAATAATTGTAAAATAATTAATAATAATAATAATATTATATATATATATATATATAGGATCAATAATAATTGTAAAATAAATCATAATAATAATATAATATAGATATATTATTTTATCTTAGATTTATTGTTTTTATTATTTCAGCTTCAACGTTTAAAAAAAATTATTTTGTTTATTAAAAAAAAATTCGATATATATAGAAATTTCAATAATTAACTTTACCTATACTTACAATTTATTCACCTATGATTATTAATATTATTATCAAATTTTTCCTAACTAAGTGGTCTTGAAGCCCGTCCGGGTTTACGCCACATTAATAACACTCGTCGTTGTATTGTCTTGTATTCTAATAAATATAACAACATTTACTTTTAAAAATAAATATAACTAAGGAATAATTTCATTTTTCTACAAATCTACCAAATTTTAATCTTGTCCCAGTACCGGGCAAGATGACAACACTGAAAAAAGTCTAAAATTTTAATCTTTTGAATATTTTACATGGTTAAAAATATCAAATAAAACAAATAAAATTGTAATATCATGAAAATAGGATGAAATCTATACATCCGTAAATATTTATAATTTACAGCATTAATTTTTAGCTGTAATTTCTTAATTTATAATAATTCAATAATTAAGCAGCACAAAAGCTCCAATATCATAATCATAATTATTTTCGAAATTCTGAAAAACGAGTCAAGACGACAAGCATGCCATCTTGCCCCGATTTTTCGTTTTTATTGCCATGTATGAAGTCAACTAATTGACAACTATTCATGTGAATAGGTAGTATCATAAATAAACTACTAATAAATAATTTTTCAAACGAAATATGTCACCTATTTTTGCAGCAGAGCTTGTTTAAACGTGCATAAACGTGACCCAAGCAAAACAATCAAAGCTTCACAACTTAAACAAAAATAGTGATTTCAGCGTTTGCATACTATTAATTAACGAAAGGGAGGTAGGAGAGCCAGTAGTGTTTGTTTCATGCTCTTAACTAGTGAAAAACTAAAAGTATAATCATTCGTCATCTTTTCCGGTTCGTCATCTTGCCCCGGTTTCCACTACATGTAAAGTTGGATGGATGGATGTATTAATGTATGTATTAGAAGTCGGACAGAAACCATTTTTTATTCCCATTCCCGTCCGAGTCCCGAAATATTTTTCCCGTTCCTGCTGGTCATCAGAATTTTGATTCTCGTCCCGTCCCGTTCCCGAAACTCAAAGTTCTTTCATGATACTGTCATGCTGTTTTTTCACAAGCAAGCACAATATATTTGTTAACGATGGTCAAATAAGGCTGCAAGATCACTTAGCTTTTGAACCACTAACAAAGAGTAAACTAATGCTTTTGCATATAGGCGGAGGCTGCTCAAGAAGGAACGAGCTCACTTACGGCTATGGGATGTATAAAATAATTTATATAAATATTCTATTCATGCATCCGTCTTCTAAGCACATTTGTATGTTGGTTTCGTTTCTGAAAGTTGCCTCGCTCAATTATAATAATTGAAAAACTGATTTCTAGAAGAATAGTTTAAAAGCTGAGAGATAATGTTTTGTTGTTTTTTCCTCACATCCGAAGGAGTATAATTTCTATTTTATTATTATTTATTAGATGATGCACTACATGAATGAATCCATGCATGGATACATGAATGAATGCATGCATAGATACATGAATGAATGCATGCATGGATACATAAATGAATGCATGCATAGATACATGTATGAATGCATGCATGGATTAGAAGTCAGACATGAACGATTTTTCATTCCCGGTCCCATCCCGTTACAGAAATTTTTTCCCGTCTCGTTCCGTTCCCGATGAACCATCAGAATTTCGATTCCCGTCCCGTCCCGTTCCCGCAACTCGGTTCCCAGTCTCGACCCTTTCCCGAAACTTTTTGACCCAAGCCCGACCCATTTCCAAAAAAAAATGTTTTGTTTTTTTTTCTTCCGTTTTCACCGGTCCCAAACTTGCTAGTCTTTTCTTTACATTTCATAAAGTTTATTTTTTGGAAGTCAGAAAATATTTAATTAAAAAAAATAAAAAAACACGATTTAAATTTCAAATATATATTGAAATGAAAGTATTGTAGTTAGTCCTTGTTTTTGAGTAATTCAATCAAGTCTTTATTGCTATTCACACGGGTTAAACCGTCAATAGTTTTAGCTTTCAAATAAGGTGATCTTGGGTCTGAAGTTAAACGACCACGTGTTGAAAAATTCCGTTCACATGAATAGAACTTGCAGGTATACAGTCTACCTGCAACTTCTATACCTTATACTAAACAAAGTTTTGGCTTCTTCTTGTAGTATTGGAAAATTTTTCATTTTACTCTAATAAATTAAACATTTTTATAATATTCAATTATGGTGGAACGTAATTGTGAATATTTGTTCAATTCATCTTCTGAATTTTTTCTCTCGTTCATTATTATTAATTCCTCAGCAATGTTAAAAATATGTTATTTGACAACACAATTTGACAAATAAAATCATTCGTATCATTTAATAGTATGAAAATTGTATTATAATTATTACGTTATAAAAACATAATAGGTCTAAATAACCATCCTTTGTTTTTTTTCTTAACGGCTCTGAAGCTTGGTCTGGCTGTAATGGAATTAAATTTTCTCTAAGGAAAATCTTTTTATTTATTTTTTTAAATCCAAAACTCTTTCAAATTATTCTTATAATTATTATTATTATTATTATTCTTTTATACATGCTGCCATATGAATAAGATCAATGGGCATCTTTTCTTTTGTCGAAATGATCAACTGAGCAATCAACTGGAAATTAATAATTCAAATTCAAAGTATGAATTTAAAAAATTAAAATAAAATAACTGACCAGTTTGATTTCATCTGAAAAGTCTTCATCCTAACCCATAAATTCTAATCTCCCTAATATTTTGACTCGCCATAACAACGTTGGATATTTTGGCATTGACAACGCAATGGTGGCTTCGTTAGACATTTCCATTGCATTTAATACTTATTTCAAGTACGGAGTATCGATGAAATAGAGATTACCATACTTAAGAGTTTGGTGAAGAAGAATTGTTAAAGAATCCACTCCCAATAACTGTTATTCCCGTTTTCCCGTTCCTGATTTAAAAGTTGATTCCCGTTCCCGGTTTTTCCCGTTCCCGTTTTTTTCATTCACGATTTGAATGTTGATTCCCGTTCCCGTCCCGAAAACCTATTCCCGGTTCCCAACTTTTCTTGTCCCGAAACTAATTTTCATTCCCGTTCCCGCGGGAGTCCCGTAGGTACCCGCGGGTACCCGGTCGGATCAGGTACTCGGTCCGACCTCTAGCATGGATACATGAATGAATGAATGCATGGATACATGAATGAATGCATGCATGGATACGTGAATGAATGCATGCCTGGATACGTGAATGAATGTTTGCATGGATACGTGAATGAATGCATGCATGGATACATGAATGAATGCATGCATGGATACCTAAGTGATGCATGCATGGATACATGAATGATGCTTGCATGGATACATGAATGATGCATGCATGGCAACTTGATGGCAGACGGGAGCAGTGGCGAAGCTGAGACTCAGAAATGCTTCTGACCAACGACAAAACGTCAGTTTGTCAGGCATTCTCAAGCAGGTTTGCTATTTCGAATTGATGTCTCTGATAATTCCATTTGAAAAATTAAAAAAAACCAGTTCGGTTCTTTGAATATTATTTATTTTTCTGTTGAGAATGGAAAGAGTAACGAGCAAGGAAGTTCAATATCAATTTATAATTTTTATACATTATTTGAAGAAATAATTCATTTTCGGACGTTAAAACTTTTGTTTTAAAGAGTGCGAATACATAAGTATTTTATGGTAGTTCATACAAAATTATCGTCCATAGAAAGAGGAAATAAGCGAGACGATGCAGGAAATAGACTACGAAAAGACAGGCCTGGAGAACCGAGCTTTGGAGAGTCTGAATGAGGAGAGAGTGAAGGAGAAGCTCTTACTGAAAGTCGCAACCGGAAAAGCCATTTCAGTACGAAGGGAGGAGGGTGGGCATGAGTTTGTAGTTGTTCTTAATTTCTTTCACTACACCGCATCAACACAGAATCTGAACAGATGCAAGGAGGCGTTGTGGTCAGTGACGTCACGACGAAGTGACCTTGAGAGTGACCTTGAGGGAAGGCGTAAAGAGTTGGAGAAGGTCAAACGAGACATGCAAACGTACAAGAAGGAGTACGATGGACTGATGGAAGAGAAAGGAAAAATGGAGGAGTGGAGGAGAGGGAGGGAGGACTGTGCTAGTGTGCAAGAATACATGGCAATGAAGGAGCAAGCGAGGAGGTTGCAAAAGGAAATTGATGTGCATAAGAGAAAGATATCTGTCGCCATGGTTGGTAGCAGAGCTGGCTGTTGGCACCTAATTAACTCATCAATATGAGATTGGAAAGATGATCAAGTGCAGGCATTATGAAAGTTGCAATCAATTATTTTCTCAGCCAATTCACTTCTCTAAATAGATTTAAGCGGACTTAATTTTATAATTATTCAATGAAAAATAAAATATTAAATACAAACCAAATAAATAAATAAGAAGTTATTAAATAAAAATAAATGATTAAATAAAAAATAAATTATTGAATAAAAAACAAGTTATTAAATATATAGTAAAAAATAAGCTATTATATACAAAGTAAAAAATAAATTATTTAATAAATAAATCAATAAAAAATAAAAATAAATCTTAAAATAAATAAATCTTAAAATAAATAAATCAATAAAAAATATAATTAAATCTTAAAATAAATAAATAAAATTTCAATTCAAAATAAATTAATGTTCTAACACTTATTTTACATTGGATACCAAGCTGCAATGCAGCATAGTTGCATAAAAGAGGCGAATTGGTTGCATCTCTCGGTGCAAACGCCATGAAAAGAGAGATTACGTATTATTCTTTCAGACCAGATCTCGCAGTGCAGCTGCTCCATTCCTGTGAATGTTCCGCGGGAAACATTTAGTCAACAACTCTAGAAACTACTTCTACTTTAGGAGTTGTCTGTTTAGTTGGGTTGATCAGGCTTTTTAAGGCAATTTAAAATGTATACAAACAAATTCCGAAATTTCAAAACTTATAAATAAAATTCTGTTTAAATTTTTGTTCTTATTATGTGGGATTGCAATCGATTTAAAAATGTAATCGCGATTCATCGCTTCTTGTTTTTAGCGTAATTAACGCACGGTTAATCGCAATTTTTTTACATTCTTAACAGATAAAATGCTGTAATGGTAGGGGAGACCGGGGCAAGATTACCTGGTTAAGGATTTATGTCGTTTTGGTTTTTTTATTTTTAAAGATAACAAACTTTTTTTCATGAACTGTTAAAGCATTCATTTTTAGAATAAATATATCTACATTTACTTTGAAAAATAAATATAACTAAGAAATAATTTCATTTTTCTACAACCCTACTAATTTTCATCTTGGGCCAGTACCAAATGATATTTCCTACATTGGCTACAAAATATTTAAAATAATTAATTACTCCATTCTTAGTATTTTTTTATATAAATTTTTTATATAAATTTATATATACATTTTTATATATTTTATTATAACAAGTTAGTTAAATTATATTAAAAGTTAGTAAAATTATATAAGAAGTTAGTAAAATTATATAAGAAGTTAGTAAAATTATATAAGAAGTTAGTAAAATTATATAAGAAGTTAGTAAAATTATATAAGAAGTTAGTAAAATTATATAAGAAGTTAGTAAAATTATATAAGAAGTTAGTAAAATTATATAAGAAGTTAGTAAAATTATAACATAAAGTTAGTAAAATTATATAAAAGGTTAGTAAAATTATATAAAAGGTTAGTAAAATTATATAAAAGGTTAGTAAAATTATATAAAAGGTTAGTAAAATTATATAACAAGTTAGTAAAATTATATAACAAGTTAGTAAAATTATATAACAAGTTAGTAAAATTATATAAAAAGTTAGTAAAATTATAACAAAAAGTTAGTAAAATTATATAAAAGGTTAGTAAAATTATATAAAAAGTTAGTAAAATTATAACAAAAAGTTAGTAAAATTATATAAAAAGTTAGTAAAACTATATAAAAAGTTAGTAAAATTATATAAAAAGTTAGTAAAACTATATAAAAAGTTAGTAAAAGTATATAAAAAGTTAGTAAAATTATATTGAAAGTTAGTAAAATTATATAAAAAGTTTATAAAACTATATAAAAAGTTATTAAAATTATATTAAAAGTTATTAAAATTATATAAAAAGTTTTTACAATTATATTAAAAGTTAGTAAAATTATATAATAAGTTAGTAAAAGTATATAGAAAGTTAGTAAAATTATATAAAAAGTTAGTAAAATTATATAAAAAGTTAATAAAATTATATAAAAAGTTAGTAAAATTATATAAAAAGTTAGTAAAATTATATAAAAAGTTAAGAAAATTATATAAAAAATTAGTAAAATTTCTTTTTCCTGGTGTCGCAAGCTTCACTCATACAGGGCCCCATATCTCAAAATGAGACACGAAAGTGGGTCTCATATGGGCTATTTTAGTACCTTTTATTATTTGTCATCTATATAAATTCAATTACAACTAGCCATCAACCCATCGAATTATCTTTTATAAGATCTTGTTTTCCATTTATTTCTGAGTACAATAGTTTAAAAAATTACAAATAGATTTAAATTTGCCAAAGTTATGAACAAATATACATTGGGAGATTTTTTTTGGCCCACAGTGTATATTTAGAATCTAAATATACACTGTGGGCCATTTAGATAACATGAAATACCCTCTCTGCCTGTCCTCCTGCCCTCTCCCTACAGCTCGTTTACTTCAATTTTCAAAAAGATCCCTTCGAATGTCTGACCAACTAGCAAATTCTTCTGCTAGTTTTTTCAAATCCAGACTGTCAAGTATATCCTGATGGCCATGACAAATGGCCAGTGAATCCAAACGAGGCTGTGTCGTATGTGCATGCAACCAAGTCTTAAGACGCCGCAAAGCACTTTCTGCAGTGCATGACGTTATTGGACACACAAGCACCAACCTGATCAATCTTTCAACCTAAGGAAACAGATGTCTGGCTTCCGGGATCATAGCTTGCATAACTCTTTGTGTTTGTGATAAAGTTCTGTCTTCATTCTGGTCTTTTAACATAGTTAACTGTGAACAAAGACCCGTTTCATTTAACTCACGATACTGCTTGCAAATATCATGGTTCACTTCACCATTTAGCAACATTGTCTCCAGCTGCAAGTATGAACGCAAACCAGGAGAATCTCGATTAAACCTTTCTGTGAGTTGCATGATTGCAATGTATATGACAGTGTAATATGCTGCTCGATAATGTTCCTCTGGTGTTGTTGCTACATAAGCAGGGCCCAGCCCACAATACTTTTGAGGCGGCTTTCGCACCCGAGGTATAGCAATCGGCTCGAAATCAAATGCCAAAACCATACTGTTGACATCTCTGAAAATGGCGTTAATCAATCAATCACTAATGATTTGTATAGCGCCCTTTACTAAGTGAACAAAAGCGCTCAACCATCACGTTCCGAACAAGTACGTCTTCAGGCCTCGACGGAAAGTTATGAGTGACTTAGTTGAAGTTAAAAAAGAAGGTAAAGAATTCCATAAAAGAAGACCACAGTGAGAAAAAGAACGTTTAGCAAAAGAGTGTTTAACTGGAAAACGAAAAGAACGCTTAAAGGTAGATGATCTTAGACCCGATTTAGGGGGTTGTTTAATTAGATTTTTAAGATAAATTGGAACATTACAGTTATGAATTTTAAACATAATTAGGCATATTTTAAAAGTCACTCTAGATCTTAAAGGTAACCAATGAAACAAACGAAGATAAGAAGAAATGTGAGAAAACTTAAGAGCACGAGCAACAAGACGAGCAGCACAATTAAAGGTTTTATTTAGAGGAGCTGAAGTAGTATCAGGGAGACCATAGTAAAGAGAGTTGCAATAATCAATCCTGGAGAGAACTAGAGAAGATACAAGAAGTTGCAAGGTAGGATCATCGAGAAAAGGAAGAAGCTGTTTAATACGACGAATGTGGAAGTAACAAGATTTAGAGACAGATAGAATTTGAAGAGCTAAAGACAAATTAGAATCGAAAATAAAACCAAGGCTACGAATGGAAGATGAAGGGTTTAGAGAGAGTGAAGAGAGGGGAGGCAAAACTAAAGAAGGAAGAGATAGTAAAGACTTTGATTTTTTATTGAAATATATAAGTTCAAATTTGTCCGGATTAAGTTTGAGAAACATAGAAGAAGACCAAGAGATTATAGATTAAAGACAGAGAGTTATTTTATTAACAGTAAGGTCAAGAGAAGAGTCAGTGAAAGATGTATAAATAAAGGAGTCGTCAGCATAAATTTGACTGTTTAAAGAAAATAAAGAAATAATATTAGGTAGTTCCGAGGTATAGAGAATAAAAAGTAAGGGACCAAGGATTGAGCCCTGTGGAACACCATAAGATAAAGAAACAGAAGAAGAAGGAGAAGATTCAATTGATAAACTGTTCATCTGATCGTAGGTGACGCAGTTTTTGCACAACTGAATCAGTCGCTGCAACCATTCCACTGAACTTTGCGCTTGCTGATTGCAACGACTTGTTTAACTGTTCCAAAAGTGAAAACACCAAAACAAAAAGTTTCAAGCCTTTCAGCTGTTTCAGATTCCAAGCTATCAAGTACCATTTCATAATGTGCAAGCACAGAAGATACTGTAAAAACTCTGGTCAGCCATCTTGTAAGACAAAGAAGTTTTATACTATACTTTTTATTCAGTGGCTCATCAGGAAAGTCAATTATAAGAGACATTAAAGCATCACTAGACTGCTTCTTGACCTTCCCTGAACGATTGTAAAAAGCACCTAACTCTTGGACAAACTGAAGTGAATTGCTCACAAAGGGATTTGCGACAGCAGTGTGCTGGGCAACAAGATTTGCAGAGTGTGCAGAACAGTGGAAAAACAATGCACGCGGATGCTCACTACTGATAATAGCCTGACAACCATTATATCGGCCGGGGATACTTTGGAAATCGTACTCGGAAGCATAGACAGAGCAATATAAAAACAGCTGATAGCAATGTTTATTTATTTCTTGAATCAGCTGATTGTTGGTTTCTAACAATAACAAGAAGCGGCCATATTATTTTAGATTTCGGCAAACTATCCGAGGCGAGATATATCGTAAAATGAACATCAACTGAGGCTTCTTTTACTTCTTTTTTTACATATTTTTTTAAAGTTATATGATAGTTCACGATTTATATTTCGGCAAACTATCTGAGACGAGATATATCGTAAAATGAACAATAAATTAGGCTTCTTTACTTCTTTTATGAATAATTTTTTGATTAATTAATAATAATTTTACTCAGTAATGTCAAATCTGTTCACATTAAAATTATTCAAATTGTTATTCCTATTTATATACATAAACAATTACCGAGTCCATCATAATCTCAAAAAATAAGTGAAACCACTTTATTTAAATAAAAAATATTATAAAAATTTAGAAATATTATGCTAAATTGTTAATAAAAAGTTTTAGCTTTATATTTTTGGTCAGAGCAATAAAAGTCATCAGCAAAATGTTTTACTAGTAATATTATAGAAGTCAAAAGATCTGCGTGGTTTTCAACTCTCTAAACTAAACTAATATGAGAAAAAATCTTATTAATTTAAAGTAGTATATTTTGCCTGTTAGCAATACCGTTTTATTACCTTACAGCGATTTAAAACTTGGAAATTTGTCTTTGTCAATCGTTAATCTCATTTGCATAAATTATGAGTACGATTTCCAAACTAAACCTATCGGCTGTTCATGCTAGCACGCCGTCATAAGTCTGAGCACATAGTTTTCTATAGGTAGCATAATTCTGATCAGAAAATCTTTTACTACAACAGATAATGTTTTCCCGATCGTATCTGGTGGGCTGAATAAACCAATAAACTGTTCATTAACATTCAGAGCTTCCTCAAAAAAACGAATGCATATCGATTACTGCTCTAACCCATTACAGTCTTGTGTGCCATCAAACACAACACCAAACTGGCTTGATTCGGTATAACAGTGCAAACTGTGTTTCTAACGATAAAATGAGCTAAAAGCACCAGCATTTCTTTTTGGCAGTCATGCGATATGAAACTTTTAGTTTGATTTAACCACAATTTTAGTTAATGTTCGAAGCCTTTTGAAATTCATTAACTTTGGTTCATATAAAAAATTGAAAGGGTCGATATTGAAGTAGACCTCAGAATCCCCCTATGAATATCACCCATGCAAAATAAGTAGCACAATATAAATGATTTTTTTATAAAAATGTAAATCTGTCTGCTTGCAAAAAGTGAACTAATGTTTTCTGAAAATCATTTTGAATGTCTGCTTGCGATAATTGAAACAAAATATTAATGAGTAAAAATTCTGTTTCCTGCTATGGTTGACGATTATGCTTGTATTAAGATAGGAGTTGAAAAATTATTGTATTTGTAAAACTGAGAGGGGTCCATGTTAAGATGGAGCCCAGGACCTCCCTAGCATCGTTGCCGATAAATACTCACAACGTATTACTCTATTAGCATTTTTTTATCCCATGGTTGACGATTAACCTCGTATTAAAATTATAGTTGACAAATTTGTATTTTCAAAAGAGTGAGGGGGTTCTTGTAGAGGTGGACCCCAGACCCCCTCAGGATTCCCGCCTACTCTATAGTGATAAAAAAATAGGTGAAGGAGTATTTAAGTAAGCAAAAATATTTTTGTTTTAGACAGCTATCACTATAAATACACATACTCACAATGTATTACTGTATAAACATTTACTTTTATGCCATGGTTGATGACTATGCTCATATCAAAATAGAAATTTTTGAATACAAAAATGGAAAAAAGTGGGGGGGCCCTGGGGTCAGGACCCCCCCAGGATCGCCGTCTATGCTGGTCGTGTCTGGTGGGCTGAATTAACCAATAATAATAATAATAATTGTCATTTTTGTATAGCGCCCGGGCACGCAACTGAAGCGCTTTCACTGCGTCGTAATGCAATAAAGAAATAAAAATAATTATAATAGTAATGTTATGAAAAGGAGAGCAAAGAGTAGCATGGAGTAATTATTAAGAATGATAGGCTAAGTTAAAGTAATGAGTTTTCAGTTTGGCTTTGAAAGTCGAAAATTGGTTGATGCTTCGAAGTGCAGGTGGAAGGGCATTCCAAATTGTTGGAGCTGCGTGACGGAAAGCTCTTTTTGAGATGTTGTTTGTAGTGGATTCTTGGTTGAGGAGAAGAGATGAAGATGAACGCAGTTGTTTGTTTGATGTTTTTTTAGTTATGAGTTTGCTGAGATATGACGGTATTGAGGTTTGAAGAATTTTGAATGTGGTGATGGCTATTTTAAAGGATATTCGAAAGTCTATAGGAAGCCAGTGGAGTTTTATAAGATTTTCCTTTGATGATTGAACAAGGTGATGGCCTGGGTAATCACAGTTGAGTGTGATTCTAGCCGCCTTGTTTAAAACTGATTGTAGACGATTTCTTTCTTGATTGGTGATATTATATAAAAGCGAGTTACAGTAGTCAAGTCTGCTTAGTATTAGACATCGGGAAAGTGAGGCGGAGAGATCAGTAGTAATGAATGGGCGTATGTGTTTGATTGCTTTGAGATGATAGTGTGATGATTGGATGATAGATGTGATGTGGTTTTTGAAAGTGAGTTTGCTGTCTAGGGTGACTCCGAGTATTTTGAGATTGTTATTGATGGGGATTTTATCTGAGTTGATGTTGACAGATGATATTGTGTTTAAACTATTTAATTGATAAGGGGTGCCTAGTTTTATTATTTCTGATTTAGTGGTGTTAAGCTGGAGATAGTTATTGAGAAACCAAGTTTCCATGGTTTGTATGCAAGATGTGAGGTTACTAGTAGCTTGGTTGGATGTATTAGGTGTGATGAATTGAAGAAGTTGTATATCATCAGCATATTTATGGTAGGTTATGTTGAATTGGTTGACTATATTTGAGATAGGTGAGATGTATGTGGTGAAAAGAAGCGGTCCAAGAACAGAGCCTTGAGGAACGCCGTGTTGTATATTGGTTGGTGATGAGATGTGTGTACCTAATTTAACTTGATAATGTCTATTTTCTAAATAAGATGACAGCCAGTTTAAAGCTGTTCCATCAACTCCAAATTCTTTATGAAGTCTGTCGATGAGGATGGAATGGCTGATGGTGTCGAAGGCTGCTGATAGGTCGAGTGATGCGAGGAGGGTGGTATTTTTTGAGTCGCATCCGTTGAAAATGTGGTCAGTTAGATGGAGTAGGGCTGTTTCTGTAGAGTGGTAAGGTCTATAGGCTGATTGGTGACTGGGATAGTTTGGATTGGAGGTGATGTGAGGTTGTAGTTGTTTTAATACGGCCCTTTCCATAATTTTTGATATGGTGGACAGGTTGGAAATAGGTCGATAATTTGCTGGATTGGTTGTGTCGAGGTTGGCTTTTTTTAATATTGGTGTAATTTGGGCTGCTTTGAAAGTAGATGGAAAACATCCTTCTTGGAAAGATAAGTTGACGAGCTGTGAGATGGCTTTTGACAATATTGAGCTACATTGTCTTATAACTTGGTGAGGAAAAGGATCAATGGGCGATGTCTTCGTGCATGTAGCATGAATGATTTGTAATATATCTTCAGATGTTGTTGGTTTAAAGTTAGATATGGGGTCAATGATGTTTTTTCTATGAGTGTGTATGAACTGTTCGTTTTGAGGTTGTGATAGGAGATTATCAATATTCTTATGAATATTTTCAATTTTGCTGCTGAAAAAGTTGTTGAAGATGGAAGCCATGTTTGTATTGCTTGAGTTGTTGGATGGATCATTTTTTTGCCGGTGTAATAGTTTATTTAGATTTTGCCATAGAGTACGTGGGTTATTGGATGAATCTATTTCCGTTTTAATTATTTCTATTCTTGATTTAATAATTGCTTCTCTTGTTGATGCTTTAGCTTTATTATATAGTTGTTTATTAAAAGATGAAGGATCTTTGAAATAAGTTTTCTCAGCTTTCCTTCTGTGTCTTTTGGCTCTAATTGCCTCCAGTGAAATTTTGTGGCGATTTTGGTGTGATCGTCGTATGACTTTTGTTTGTAGTGGCGCATACTTATCTAATAGTTTGAGGATGACCTTATTTATGTGTTCGACGTATTGGTCTGTAGTGCAACTCTTGCAATCTAATATTGAAGATGATTTGAGGTCAATATTGAAATTGATCCAGTCTATTTTTTTGATCCTACGGTATTTAATTATGGTGCTGATAGGAATTGGCTTTATTAATGATAGGGTAGATGAAATGAGATGATGATCTGAAAATAGTGTTGGATGTATAGAATGATTAGTGATGAAACTAGATCCATTGATGCAGGTTATGAGTAGGTCGAGTGTATTGCCGTTTTCGTGAGTTGGTGCGTTTATGTGCTGATATAGGTTGTATTCGTCGATGATATTTTGGAGCTTTTCATTAATTAGTGTGGTAGAGTTAGAAGTATGAGGAGCGTTAAAATCTCCACACAGGATTAAATTAGAATTTAGGGAGGTTAATGAATCGATAAGTTGGGAGAATTGTATGATGAAATTAGTGAGTGAGTTATTAGGTGGCCTATAAATAATGACTATGTGTAAAGGAGTTTGTGTATTAGTTAGTTTAATTATAAGATATTCATAATCTGGGGTTACTTCTGTTTTGACTACGGTGCACTTTATGGTGGCCTTATGTATGAAGGCTAGGCCGCCTCCCCTTTTGCCGTCATAAGTGCCCCTGTGACTGTGTGTTACGGAATACCCTGGTGGTGCTGAGTCATTCTTGATCGCTGTCGGAGCGTCTGAGGGTATCCATGTTTCTGTAAGACATAACATGTCTAGTTTATAGTCATTGATTAAGTCATGTAACAGGCCCGCTTTTTTAACGGCAGACCTGGTGTTTAAAGAACCCAGTTTTAGTTGCTTTAAACTTGCTGTTTTTTGTGTTGGTGAAGATTTTGAAGAGTTTGGTAGAGATGTATACGAGTTTGGCGGAGATATAGAGGAGTTTGATGGAGATTTAGCTAAGTTTGTTGGAGATATAGAGGAGATTGATGGAGATTTAGCTAAGTTTGTTGGAGATTTAGATGAATTTAAGTTTGATTTTGGTTTCCAGATTTTGCTGATGAATAATGTGTTTCGTAACTTTTTGTAGACTCGAGTGGTGATTTGAGAACGGATTTCAAGAAGTTGTGATGATGAGTAGGCAAATCTAGATGAAGTCATAGTTTTTATAATCTGATTAAATTTGATTAAGATCAAACGAGATAGGTTAGAACGAGATTTTGGTAGACATGTTGGAAGCAGCGAGAATGAAAGAAAGTTAAGAAATATTTAGACTTAGCCAAATTATATATAAAATAAAAACATATAATTAATTTGAAAAAGTTAATGTTGAAGAGTAATTAATAGTAAGTTACGACGAGTGAGGAAACACGCCATGTTGTTAGCATAGACATGAGCTTCATAAAAAAAACGAATGCATATCGATTCCTGCTCTAACCCATTACAGTCTTGTGTGCCGTCAACCAGAACACCAAACTGGCCTTATTCGGAATTAACAGTGCACACTGTGTTTCTAATGACAGAATGAGCTAAAAACCTCAGCATTTCTTTTTGGCAGTTATGCGATATGAAACTTTTAGTTTGATTTAAACACAACTATAGTTAATATTCGAAGCCTTTTGAAATTCATTAACTTTGGTTCATCTAAAAAAAAGAAAGGGTCGATATTGAAGTGGACCTCAGAACCCCCCTATGAATATCGCCCATGCAAAATAATTGGCACAATATGAATTATTTTTTAATAAAAATGTAAATCTGTCTGCTTGCAAAAAGTGAACTGATATTTTTTGAAAAGCATTCTGAATGTCTGCTTGCGAAAATTGAAAAAATATATTACTGTATAAAAATTCTGTTTCATACAATGGTTGACGATTATGCTTGTATTAAGATAGGAGTTGAGAAATTATTGTATTTGTAAAACTGAGGGGGGTCCATGTAAAGATGGATCCCAGGACCCCCCTAGCATCGCTGCCCATACATACTCACAATGTATAACTGTATTAGGCTAATACTAATATCTTTGGTTAGCAGCTGCCATCTTGGCAGCCGCTTTAACCGTAATGATTTTGTTAAATAGTTTGTCTTCTTATCTAATAATTTAGTTTTTTTTAATTTCAAATAATTATAGTAATCATAATTTATATCTTTTTTTGTTTTCTGGTTTTAAATTTATCTTGCTCTCGGAATTAAAATCTTCAACCAATAACTGTCTAACGGACTACAATAAAAACTTATTTTAAAAGGAAGAAGTGCCAAGGCCTCAAATTGAGCACTAATGCACAGTTTGCAAGAACCCACTGGCTACCTACTGCACAAGGCAGATGAGCTCTGCAGATGAAGGACAGACTGTTAGAACGAATCTTCAATACATGACTGTGTTTATGAAGAAGTGCCAGGGCCTCAATTTGAACACCAGTGCACAGCTTGCAAGCACCCACTGGCTACTTACTTCACAAGGCAAATGAGCTCTGCAGATGAAGGACAGACTGTCAGAACGAATTTTCTACACATTACTGTTTATGTCTATTATCTATTGAAAACTGACGTATTAGACAATTATTACCTTACTTAGATGACCCTTCTTTAACGATGTCCATATATTTAAAACTCATCACCTCCTTATTTAACTACTTCTATATCATTATTTACTTTTCATACGGATCTGAAGACATATCTGTTTAACAAATTCATTTACCAGCGCTCTTGAATTTGAGGAAAGAGCGCTATAGAAATTGATTTGATTGATTGATTGATTGATTTTTTTAATCTATGGTTGACGATTAGGCTCGTATTAAAATTAGAGTTGAGAAATGTGTATTTTCATTCAAAACTTCATTTTACTAAAATATCTAAATAAATCGGGTTTTAATAAATAAATCCATTCATTAATATATACGCGATAACTTTTACTCATTTGAGTGCCGGACCCGTAACAAGTGCCTACAAACTTTTATTAAAAGCTAAGTGTTACGCTTGCAAAACTTGCTTAAAATGGTTAATTAGTGTATATGTAAAAAAATGAATATTGATTATTTGTTATTGCTATTAAAAATTATTTCTTAAAAAGTTTTAAATATAAAAATTATTTAATGAATCTTGCATACAAAAAATTCACGCATGTTATAGAAATTTGGGCTTCAACTGTCAGCGCAGCTGGAGAATTGTACAGATCTCAGAACAGAGGATAATGAATTTAGGTGGTATGTGAAAGTAAGTAAGCAGGATAAATCTAAACTTTATAGTGAAATTCTTTTAAAAGCCGATATATATTATTCATGTTCATTTAACTCCTCCCACTTTTTTGATTGACATTTGTTAAAAGTAAAACAAGAACTTTCAAGGTTTGTATTTAGTGTTTTTGTATGAACAATTATTGAAAAATAGAACTTGAATGTCTATGAAAAATAATGACTTGAAATATGGTTTTATAATTGGAAGATACAATAGTGAAATACTTAATACCTCGCAGAATTTCATCTCTTCCCTCCCTTGCAGCATTTCGACAGAAACTGCCCTAACCAAAGTCTTTTCAGACATCGTTAGAGCAGCAGATGACGGTAAGCTCACATTGTTAGTGTTGCTTGATCTATCGGCAGCTTTCGATCTGGTAGATCACACAACACTGCTCTGAAGACTGCACATCTCTTGATTTCTCTGACTCTGCGTTAGAAAGGTTTAGGGACTACTTAAATGACAGATGTTTTGACATCCACTCTAGTGGGAGAAAATCGACAATGTTAGTTTCTGATGTAGGAGTCCTCCAGGGTTCAGTCCTTGGTCCTTTACTGTTCTCGTTGTACACTGGGAATTTGGAAAAAATAGCAGCTAGACATGAGCTTGCTTTTCATCAGTATGCAAGCAATTCATTTGTTCTAATTAACTCTAGCAAAACTGAAGTTATCTGGCTCTCATCCCGTCGAAACTCTACTCACACTCCCAAAGATCCAGTTCGCATTTGTCAGAACGAGATAATTCCTTCCGATAGTGTCAGAAACCTAGGAGTTTATCTCGACAAAGACCTCACCATGACGACACACATCAACAAGATGACTCAAACCTGCTTTGCTTCTTTACGCCAATTACGACCCATAAGATGGTTATTGACCAGAGACTCACTGAGAACATTGGCTTCAGCTTTGGTTCTCAGTCGAATTGACTATGGTAATATTCTTACTGGGTTGCCATTGATGCAGCTGCAGAAAATTCAGTCTGTAATCAACACTACAGCTAGGCTCATATCAGGTGCTAGAAAGTATGATCACATCAGCCTTGTTTTCAAGGAGCTCCACTGGCTTCGTGTTGAAAACAGAATTGAATACAAAAACATCTTGTTAATGCACAAGTGTCTGTCTAATGAGTGCCCAGATTATTTGTCGAGTAGTATTATCATGAGAGGGAAAGACTCAGGTTTTCCAGGTCAATATATGTAGTTCCACAGAGCTACAAACTCAAGTATGCAGGTGCAAGAAGCTTTTTTGTCGCAGCGCCGACTCTGGAATATTCTTACCAGTAGACTCAAATCCCTGAGCTTGACCGCGACATTCAGGCGTTCCCTAAAAACGTTCGACCGATCACAATAACTTAAAAATTTACTGCTTATTTTCCATTCATCAATTTCTTGCTTCCCAATTTCATCTTTATTTTTTTATTTATACTAATGGTTAATAATAACTTTAAAATAATAATAATACTATATTTATATATATATATATATAGGATCAATAATAGTTGTAAAATAAATCATAATAATAATATAATATAGATATATACTCTTATCTTACATTTATTTTTATTTCAGTTTCAATCTTCAAAAAAAAATATGCATATGTATATATGTATATATATGTGTGTATATATATATAGAAATGATTATATTGTTAAATTTCAATTGCTTACTTTACCTATACTTACCATTTATTGATCTATCATTATTAATATTACTATCCAATTTTCCACAACCAAGTCGTCTTGAAGCCCGACCGGGTTTACGCCATGTTAATAATACTCGTCATTGTATTGTATTGTATTGCACTGAATATTAAAAACTGAATTTTAAATAATGATCCTTTAAAATGAGCTTATATTATTTAGAAAAAAGTATTTATAAATATATAACTATTTTTCCATTAAGCGCTTAATTGAAAATTGTTAACAAATGTCAATCAAAAAAGGAGTTGAATGAACATGAATAATATAGATCGGCTTTTAAAAGAATTGCATCAAACATTATATACAATTTTTTCATATTTAGCCTAAATATAACTATAAAAATGTAACAAATAAATGCTACAATTGGCAGTTGAAATGTTCAAACTGTGGAGAGGAGACAAATGAGTTTGTGTACTTGAGCCTTGTTGTGTGTATCTCAACTTCTTATGATAAATTACATATTAATATAAAATCTAAATGAATATATATAAATTATTCAAAAAAACATAAATATATATAAATCTCTATAACTAAATTATTAAAATATACTTAAATATACATATATAAATCTTTACATTTTAATCAAATTTTCCAGCCACATTATCATTACCATCATCATCATCATCATCAGGAGAGGCAGCCCTTAAAGGGCAGCAGGGGTGAAGCCTCAATGGTGATCAAGTGCAAGTTGTGTCGCAGGGAAAACTCTATCGGTTATAATGATAACTACAACTATAATAATTTTCATAACTGTAATAATAATAATAATAATAATTTTCGTTGTCTTGTTCATCCTCAAATCTCTCATCCCTCCTCATCATCTTAACCAGGGCGGGGATCTGTTGCACATTTTTAGGGGAGTTCTAACATGGGTTGTTGGTATCGGAGTAAAAACTAAGCCATTTGCTCAATAGTCCGTCTGATGCACCTTTTGCTAATTGTCCATATTCTTTTACTTGCATCATGAAAAAAAGCCAAAAGACTTGGAAAAAAGAATACAAGGCATGGAAATGAGGCGCTTTCGAAGACTTCTTGGAATTTCTTACAAAGATAGAATCACCAATGATGAAGTTTGAAAGAGAGTTACGAATGCTATTGAGTTCCATGAAGACCTTCTGACCACAGTGAAAAGAAGGAAGCTGGGAGGGTGTGGTCAAAGGAAAAGATGAAAGAACAATATAGAATTACAACATCACTAAACTGCTTCATGTACTTCCTCTTAAAAAACCGAAGTGAATTGCTCACAAAGGGATTTGCGGCAGCTGTGTGTGGGCAACGAGATTTTCACAGTGTGCAGAACAGTGAAAAAACAATGAAAGTGGATGCTCAATGATGATGATCACAATCTGACAACCGTTATATCAGCCGCTCATGCTGGCAGCGCCGTCATACGTCTGCTCTGAGGCCTTCTATGGAATGTGTTTCAGTGTTAGTAACATTCTCATCCATGGCAAAACAGGTGACACAATGTGAATGAAGTTTTCAGAAAAGCAAATATTTCTTCCTGGGAAAAGTGTGAAAGCTAAAAAAATTTAAATAATTTATTATTTTGTTTTCTACAGAGATAAATAGTAGAATAGGTGAAGAAGTGTTTAAGCGAGCAAAGAATAGTTTTGTTTATGCAGCTATCACTATACATAAACATACTCACAATGCATTACTATTTAAATATTCTGTTTTATGTCATGGTTGGCGATTGTGCTCGTATCAAAAGAAGAGTTGAGAAAGAAGTTTTTTGAAAGAAGTGATGGGGGCCATATTAAGGTGGACCCCAGGACCCTAACAGATTTATATAGTAATGATTTATATACTAACAGACATACTCGAAGACTCACTGAGCGCATACACCTACGAAGACGTTCCCAACTTCAAGACGGTCGTCTGCTTCGATTGCCGTGGTTTGGAACCCACTCAATTTGATGCCAGAGTGAGGGGTGGTTGCGAAAGGAGGTTGGTTTGGGGTAGTGTGGTTTCTATTTGTTCATTCGTTTTTCCATTCATAAATCTTATGACTAACCACTTATCTATCCATTCATTTGTTGATCAATTCATTCATCCATCGTTCTTAAACTTTCTTATTTTTGTCCATTTATCTACCTCCCTCTCACTCCCCCTATTAGAACGCCATCAGCACCCAGCAATGCAACTCCACACAGGACGGATGGGTGCTGAAGGGACTGGATTCTGGCAAGGAGTTTGCACAGGTGGATCTGAGTGATGACTGGGTGGAGTTCGACGAGAAGAGTGGTGCTTGCGTCCAGGTGTCTGAACTCAAGTGGAATATCGTCAGACTGTGATCATAATTTTTCCTGAAAATGATTTGAATTTCTAAATAAATATTTTAAAACACATACTCTTTATGTTGTAAATTTATCCAAAATATTCATTGATTTAAGTTCGGTAAATTATATGTTTTGAACGTCCACAACTAGGGGGGAGAAAGGGTGGGTTAAGTCAAAAGTGGACAAGGGGGGAGGGAAGGTAAAATGAGGCAGCAAATTTGTAGACGTCTTTTATGGATGGCTCCAAAGGAGTCATGCGAGACCTTCAAAGAAGTGTAAAATATGGTGAAATTTTTGAGAGTTGGTGAACTTCGTCAAATGAACGAAAAGAGAATAACACGATAGGAAACGTATGCGAAATAGTAGAGTGAATACGTTTTTTGGTGAATAAATTCTCCAATATTGTAGCGCCTTATTAAAAGCAAGTAACATGATTGAACATAAGTGTGCTTAATACAAGTGCTTGGTGACGATAGAGAAGGCGGAGAAGATTTGGAGGTCACAGGACCAGTGAGAGGAGGAGGCTAGAAGATCATCAGCAGCACCAGCAATGCCAAAATCACTCCGATGTTGTAGGCCTCCAGAGATGCAGTCTTTTGGATGATAATATTATTATTTTTATTATCGTACTTTATTTATCTTTTATCAAGGTACTATTTACTTTTATTTAGAGACCGACAAAAACATATATTTTTATTTCGGCCGAAACCGAAATTAGGCCGAAAATAAAATCCCAAATTGAAATTCAATTTTCGACCGAAACCGAAATTAAACCGAAATTGTAATCAGATTTTCGGCCGAAACCGAAATTTTTCCCAACTTTTATTAAAAATAAAAAAATAGTGTTTAACGATGATAATGTCAGTTTAATAAGTAAATCCAAACAAGCGTATATTTTAAGCCAAAAATAAAAGTTGTTCAACAACAAAAATGGTCTAAATAAGTAATTGTTTATTAAAATCAAAAAATAGTATTGAATGATGACAATTCTGTTTAATAATTAAATCCAAACAAACAAATATTGTAAGCAAGAAACAACTATTTTTAAACATTTTCACCAAGAAGGTTGCTGCGACGATCTGCGTAGATTTGCCATGCAGAACTAAATAGTTGCTCGCTAGCCACACTTGTTAGGGGTGCAGATAAGTATTTTTGAGCAGCAGACTCAAGACATGAATATTGATTGCAATTCCAATATATTGGGGGTTCTGTTGATTCTAGGCTCTTTAAGGTACGCCTGGGCTTTCGATTCATATACACTGTTTATCTAAGCAAGGGTATCTAGAATTCCAAATGCTTGTACATGTCATTCGAAAAATTAGTCTAATGACACCCACAATAACTAATAGATATATAATAGAGATGAGAATCGAACGCAAAGTTAATAGTTCGATTGAAGATATACAGATACTTACTTTTGACAATAAATTTTTTTTAAACAAATGTTTTTAAAAACAATTTTTTAAACAAAAAAGTTTTATTAAATATCATCATTGAACGTATGCCAATTAACTTAAATTTCAATAGAATGGTTGTTGTTCCAGATGCTTGTATATGTTATTCGAACAATTAGTTTACTGACACCCATAAATCAATCAACCACGATAACTAGTAGATATCTAATAGAGAATCGAATCCGAACTTAATAGTTCGATTGAAGATACAGATATATCAGATAAACTAAATAAATAAATAAAAATTTCGGTTTTCGGTAAATATGAGATCCATTTCGGCCGAAACCGAAATTGAGCCGAAATGACAAAATTATTTTTGGTCGAAACCGAAAAATTGCCGAAACTAAGAAAATTGACAATTTCGGCACCGAAACCGAACCGAATTTCGGTCGGTCTCTACTTTTATTGATCTTTTATCAAGGTACTATTTACTTTTATTGATCTTTTATCAAGGTGGGCGAGCGGGTTGGCTTAGATGGTAAGTCGTTAGACCTGCAACTTAAAGGTCGCCAGTTCAAATCCCTGTACAGCCAACCGTGAGCTATCATATACCTAGTGTATATGATGCGGTGTTTCACGACTTATGTCGTTTGAGTGGCGCTTCAGTTGCGTGCCCGGGCGCTATACAAAACTGACATTTATTTTTTATTTAAGGTGCTATTTACTTTAATTGATCTTTTATCAAGTTACTATTTGCCAAGGGCGGCGATCTGCTGCAAATCTTGGGGGGGGGGGGTCCTAACCAGCATGGACGATCCTGGAGGGGTCCGGACCCCCCTCCCCCCACTTAAAAAATGTGTTATCTTCTGTTTTGATACAAATATTTAATTAAGCAAAGAATAGTTTTGTTTTAGACAGCTATCACTATAACTACACATACTCACAATGTATTACTATATAAAAATTCTGATTTATGCCATGGTTGACATGCTCGTATCATAAAAAGAATTTTTTTATAAATGATTGAAAAAATTGGGGGTCCACATTAAGACGAACCCCTTCACTACCAAAAAATGGGGGTCCGGACCCCAGGATCGCCGCCCATGCTATTTGCATGCTCTCGATCAAGCGCTCAGAAAAATCAGGTGCTCTTTATATATATATATATATCCATATATATATATATATGTGCGATGTTACATACATGTTTTTTTGGCCTACAGTGTATATACATACATTGTATGTATATAAACTGTAGGCCAAAAAAAACATGCCAGTGTATATTTGTCTATAACGATGGCAAATATCATCGATTTTTTTTCACTGTTTTATTCAGAAATAAAAGTTGAAAAAGTTTATTTTGATTTTTTTAAATGCAGTACTTTTACCTAGCGAAACTTAAACAAGTTTACAATTATCAAAAACCGTTTGTAAAACACATAAAAATGTTTTAATTTTTCAATTTTCAAGTTAAAATTTTTAATTCAAATTTTTAATTTTCAAATTGTTACTTTTTAAAATTTTTATGATAAAATTTGCCTCTGTTGCGAACGCGTTCAACTTTCAGACAGTCGGTGATTTCAGGAAACTTTTTCGCATTTCATCAAGATGGCCTCTAAGCAGCCCAGATCTTAACCCCATTGACTTCAAAACTTGGGGAGAAAATTAGCAGCGGGTTTACCAAACCAAAGTCACAACGTCCATGAACTGAAGGAGCGACTGGAACGAATTTAGGCAAAGCGTCATCGAGAATGCTATTGACAACTGGCGCAAAGATCGAGCATTTGCTTTGAGATATGAGTCACCTTTATAAAAAATTTTAACTTTTATAAATTTATTTTATTTATTAAATTTTTTAAATAATAATATAATTATTATTTAGTTTTAAATGTACAAAGATGTTTTTGATATTTTCACACTTGTTTCACTATATAAAGGTAATGCATATTTTAATAATCAAAATAAATTTTATGAAATCCTATTTCTCCAAGACGGTGCTACAGGGCCCGCAACAAGGAAGTCGTCGTCGAGGCCATCATAAAAAGTGCTAGATAGACATGGTGAAAGAGTGGACGTCTCTTCCCTTGAGCAGTCTTCTCAACGCTGCTAACAACAGAACAGAATGGCGGAATAAAGCTGCCTCTTTTTCCTTATTTTCCCCCCAACGACTAACTCAGTCACGGGCATGATGATGATGATGAAACCACATTTTTCTCTTTCTATTGAAGAAATGACTGCGCAATTATCTTAATATATTTTTGGTTCAGAAGAAACCAAAAATAATACGAAAACAGCTGCGGCAATAATTTCCAGCACATGATGTCTGCAGGACAAAATAGTAGTCGTTTATCAAAAGCCTTCTGAATAGCCGTGTTTGCACTTGCACTGTCCAAACACAATCCAGCTAGCCATGCAGGCACTCATTCCACTTATTGAACACTTTAATAACCTTTTCCCCCATCAAAACACCAAAGCTCGATAGTTTCGGAATGGCTGGCTGGAAGATCTCAATGTCTTTGCCCGGCACAAGGATTGGCATACGGTCAACATTGCCATCTTCATTATCTGCAAGTATTTTGCTATCAAAGTGAGCAACAAGTGGTGTTTTTGGATAAAATGCATCTCTCACACCATCTTCCATTTTAGTGACATGAGCCTTTTTACGAGCTTCGTACACTGAAGTTGGGCAACGTGTCAAATCTTTAACGTTCACAACGCGAGCTTCCAATGCAGGGACAACGATGTGTATTAGTGCTATCCATAGAATAATATTTATTTTGTAAACAGCATAGAACATTATAACTACTAAAAAAGCTGATGTTCTAAACACTGTCATTGTCAAAAATAGTAATAACCGAAAAAATGTAGTAATCAGGATGTTTGGCCTCATTGAAAGGTCACATGTCCTTGAGACAAAGATTAAGCATTTTTACCGTTGAATATACAGTGTATATTATAAACTGTGGACCAAAAACATGCCACTGTATATTTTTTTACAACTTTGGTAAATGTAAATAAATGTTAAATTTTTTACTGTTTGATTTAAAAATGAATGGGGTACAAGATTTCATAAACATTTATTTCGAATCCATCAATGCGTTGTACCTTTACCTATTTAAATGAAACAAGGATGAAAATAGCAAAAAATTTCATGTAAAACACATTCAAATAAATAAATTGTAAATCGGGAAAAAATTAATTAATTATTTTATTTTTTACATTTTCAAGTTTATAATGTTTTTTTAATATTTTATATCATTTGCCTAGTGTGGGTTACCAATAATTGAACTTACAACATCTGATTTGTAATAAAAAATCTGAAAAATGGTTTTTATCGAACAATAAAAAGCTTTCATTCATTGAATTTTGTGAAGTAGAACTTTATAATGTACTTAAAAATTGACATGACAGTTTTCGCTATTTTCACATTTTTTTCAAAATAAAAAAAATTGAAATCTTGTTCCTTATTCATTCTGTGTCAAACAGCAAGAAATATCTGAAAATCGATTCACATTTGCTAAAGTTATATACAAATATAGAGGCATGTTTTTGGGCCGTGTGTGTGGCAAGCCCCTTGAGAAATGTACAAATGGAATGGTCTGAGGGTAAACAGCGGAGCAATTACTGAATTGAAAAAAGAAATTTTCTAAAAAAACATCGTCTAATACGTTTAAAATATCAATTTTTTTCATTCATAAAATTAAATAATAAATAAATAAAATGTAAAAAATTGTGTGAGAAAGAAATGGAAGATTAAAATAGTAAGAAGTCTAAATAAATATAAAATAACTTTAATTTTAACGCAAAGACTTAAAAACAGACCAAAATACGTCACAAACTGGCGCCAAAAGTAGCCAGACAGACGTCAGAGTTCGTTACGAACGTTGTTGAGGCAGATCTGCTGGAAGTGGCAGTGCTGCAGAAGGTCCTCGTAGTGCCTCCTCACCTCGACATAACGACACACCGCAGCTCCACACGAGGGCCACGCCAGCTGCCAGTCCTTCATGTAGAGCGCAATGTGCATGACGCCGTCGCAGTCGAGCAGTTCGAAGCGGATGTTGCCTGCGAAGGGAGTGATGCGCGTGCTTTTGAAGGAGCGATGCTGCATCGAGGGGAAGTTGCTGCTGGTCAAGTGCTCTGGGAAGAGGCCCAGCAGAGTGAAGATCGGCAGGTTCGTTTCCGCATGCCCAAAGTAGAAACTGCCTTTTAAGTTGCTGTGTGTGTGTGTGTGTGTGTGTGTGTGTGTGTGTGTGTGTGTGTGTGTGTGTGTGTGTGTATGTGTGTGTGTGTAAAGCTGTGGGAAGGTGCAAACATAAAAAAATTAATTAATCAAAGGATTAAACAAACACCAATTGTTACTGTAAGAGTTGTGGATTGATTTTATAGATTCAAAAGCATGATGATGAAGATGGTGATGATAAAAGCACCTGCTATTGGCGACAACGTTGTCGAATGTGTTAAAGATGTGCTTGAGAAGAGGGCAACTCTGCTTGTAGTTGATCTCATACCCTCCTGCGTTCTTCCAGTACTTCTGTGTGCCAAGGACTCTGTCTGCACCAACACTCCATTCTAGCATGAACCCCTTATCCACCCATCTACCACCCACACTCCTACCACCATTCTTTCACCAACACCACACACACACACACACACACACACACACACACACACACACACACACACACAAACACCTACCTTGAGATCAGCAGCATACTCGAGGATTCTGACCACGGGCACGTTCATGAAGACGTCCTCGAAGTACCTCGAGTCAAAGACTGCCAACTCAGTGCCCGCCAGCCCAAACAACGACTTCATCTCCTCTGGTGGTACATTTGCCATGCAAGTATTCTAATAATAAAATGATTAGAATAAGAATACCAATTATATTCATATTAATAATAGTATTATTAATCAGAATTATTAATAGTACCCTCAATATCATCAAGACAGTCTCACTGTTGGTGAAGTTGTGGGACGCGAAGTAGACCTTGTACTGCTTAAGCATCTCCTGGTTCAGGAAGGAGTTGTGCTCATGCATGAAGAGCGACACTTCAACGTCTGCACTTTTGTTCTTATCCACCTCACGTTCATACTTGTTGCACATTGTGTAGAATCGCAGGAGGAAGTTGTCGATGGTGGCCGTCGGCTTGAACGCCTCATTCGGCCAAACTCCCTTCACAAAACTCTCAAAACTTTGAATGCATCTTTCTTTCTCTGACACATAAAACTTGAAGTCACCCTCTCTGTATTCGTTCAATAAGGCAGCATGTGTGTCTTTCAACTTTCTGCCAATTTTTACAAACTCTTCAAAGCCTCTTGGAGCCAGGATTTTCTCTTCTTTCTCTGCGAACTTGTTCAGAATCTGTTTCAAACGAGCCAGGGCCTTTTCCCCCTTATCGCCTACCGTCTTTAGTTTCGAGAGAGTTTCATTAGCCCTCACAACGTCTGAAGAACTGGGGTACCTGGAGCCGTGTCGGTACAAGACGCTCACGTGTTTGGTAGGGGAGCAGGAGGGAGGAATGGGAAACACTGGAAAGAACTTCTCAGCAGAATCGATTCTCAGTGAAGCCTCATAATGCGTTTTGGTTGCAAAATTGTCAATAGCCAGTGCAGAATTGACGCACAACACTAAAGTATATAGCAATAGCATCCTAATGTTCAGTTCAGTAATTGAGTGTCGTCTCTGTGAGCAGGCTTTATAATATAAACTTTATAATACAAAGTTTATAAGTCGCTGTTAGCTCTGCAGCCATTCGACAAATCCTTAGGGTGTAAGGCTTAAAACTGCATGAAAGTGCATCAATGAAATTATAGATAGATTCTATAATATAGAATCTATATGCATAACAGTCATGCCATAATTTAATCCATTCTACAAAATTACTTTTAAGATAGTAGCACTTGACTTTTGAAAATTAACAGAAAAATTCTGATTAACGCTATAGTTGAGTTTGTGAAAAAGACTATTTTGAGAATTTATTAAGTTAATCTCAAGATCATTCAATCTCGTTACGATTTGCTCAAATATTTTTCGCATTCTTTTAGAAACAAGCGTTTGAACAACCTCAAAATCCAGTTCAAGTACTTAAATCCTAAGACACAACTCGAACAAAATTCTCGCAATTCCACAATCACTAGTAATCTGTTTGTTCAAGACTTTTTGACATTCCCCAGCAGTCTGAGACAAGCCTTGACGGCGGCTTGTGTGGCGATGAAGTCAGGCCACGGCTGCAGGATGTGCCTCTGCAGCAGACTCAAGTGACGTTTGAAGCCTGCCATCGCAGTCAGGTGGTTGCCACACATCGCCTCGTTCATCGAGATGGCGTAGTCGTCGTAAGATGACTGCAGCCTTGAAACTGTCTCTTCTAGGTCTTTCCTGGTGCAGTTTAGTGGCATATTTTGAATAAAACTAATTAAACAGAATAATAATTGTACCTAAACCTTCAGAATAATATTTTTCAATAATGAAGTGAACAAAATGCTAACTTGAAGTGGCAGTGTGAGCAGATGAGGGATCGGCTGCCTTCGCTTTGTGAGCTGGCTTCGATTATTCTCCTGCACAACTCACAACGGTAGGTAGGAGCCTCCAGGAAGATCTCCTGCATCACTGGCCACCTGCACTGGCATGCCTCGCAACTTGAGTGTTTGGGAGAGAGTTGCGTTGAAATGGTTGGGAAAAGGAATGGCAAAAGAGGTTTGAATGAAACAAGACTATTGATGGAGAAATGAAGGTTTATGCATGTTTTGAAGATGCAAGTAAAATAATGTTGAATTCAGTGAAAGATGTGGTGACTAAAATGAAGGAAGAGAAGGAACCAGCAGACGAAGGAGTGGTTCTGCATCAGCATCCTTTTGCGCTGCTTGAAGGAGTCTTGGTGGAAGAGACAGGCGAACGAGAGACTGACTTCTTCTGCAGGCTGTATCTCCCTTATCGCCCTCACCACTGCCACACTCCCGTAGAAGATCACGTCTGCCGTCGGATCGCAAGACGGTGCAATTCTGACCACTCCGTCAGGGTACATGCCGATGCCGATGTTGCGGCTGTTAGATTTATCATCGTCTCCGAACTTTCCCGCCTCCCTGATGATCCTGCCATGACGTCTGATGAGTCTCAAGTGCTGCATCATCAACTCGCCTATCCTCAACACCTCGTCGAAGCTCACCTGCCACTCCCCCTTTCCTACTCCCCTCCCTCCTCCCGCCATGAACGACAAAAAGTGTTCTTCTTTTTCATTCTTCTTTTCTTCTTCTACCTCTTGAAACTTCACCTTCTTTCCTTCTTTCTTGTCTCCTCCTCCTGTCATTGTTCTTCCAGCTTCTCCTCTCTCTCCTTCTCCCATCAGCACCCCTCCAACACCACCACCCCCTTCTCCAACCCTACCACCACCTCCTTCAACACCACCTCCACCCTCTTTTCCTCCCATGACAGCCTCCAACGCCTCAACACCTCCCTGCAAGCGCAAGCAGCCACACACGAACAACACTTTGAGCAGGTAGCAGGCGAGCAGGGGCAGTTGCAGGAAGGAGAGCAGCATCTCAGTGCTGATTGCTCCCTCCTCCCTCCCCAGCCCCTCCCACTTCAGCACTTTCAACTTCAGCATTTCCTTATATCGTTTCATTCCTTCTTCACAACTACTACTATCATCATCTCCATTTTCAACTCCACCAACACTACTTCTACCACCATCATTCACACCACCATCGCTACTACTACCATCAGCAGTACTATCATATTCACCACCATCATCATTGCAAGCAGCAGCAGCACCTTTGGCTGCTCGGAAGGCGTGCAGGGCGGCAGAGGGGGGAGAGTGCAGGATGAAGAGTTTGAGGGCAAGGTGGCCTGCCTCGCCGCATAGGCCAGTGCTGAAGATCGCTGCATACCGACACTCGAATCTGTGTATCTGGAGGGCGATGATGATAATAATGATGGTGATGACGATGATGATAATGATAATGGTGATGTGGATGATGATGATGATGATGATGATGATGGTAATGATGAAGGTGATGATGCTCTGGATTCATATATCTCTCCATTCATCCATCTCTCCATTCATCCATCCATCCATCCACCAATTCATCCATCTCTCCATTCATCCATCTTTCCATTCATATATCTCTCCATTCATCCATCTCTCCATTCATCCATCTCTCCATTCATCCATCTCTCAATTCATCCATCTCTCCATTCATCCATCTCTCCATTCATCCATCTCTCCATTCATCCATCTCTCCATTCATCCATCTCTCCATTCATCCATCTCTCCATTCATCCATCTCTCCATTCATCCATCTCTCCATTCATCCATCCACCAATTCATCCATCTCTCCATTCATCCATCTCTCCATTCATTCATCCATCCATCCATCCACCAATTCATCCATCCGTCCATCTACAACATCGACAGCACGCACGCACCTGCCGATAGTTCTGCCTCCGGCATTCGTGACTGCAGTAGGCGACAGTGCAGCAGCCCTTGCAAGCAACTGGAGTCAAGTCCATCGGCTGGAAACAATTGTAGCACCGCTGCTTGTCCAGGCTGGATGGATGGGTAGATGGATGGATGGGTAGATGGGTGGATGGGTAGATGGATGGATGGGTAGATGGATGGAGAGGTAGATGGATAGATGGGTAGATAGATGGATGGGTAGATGGATGGATGTTGTGGATAAATGGATGAATGAATAAATGGATGAAAGGAGAAATGGATGAATGGATAGATGGATCGATCAATGTTTGGATAGATAAATGGATTTATGGATGGATGAATGAATGGATGATTGAATGGATGGATCCTAAAAATATATTATTTTTGTCCAGCCAGACCCTCCCCTTTACACCTGCTAGCCAATACTTAAAATTGCTTTTAAAATCAAAGTGAATCGAACAAAATTCGAACCGAATCGCTATTGCTCAAGTAGAATTCCGATTAGGTTTAACTTATTTGCAAATGAGTCAAAATCGCGGTTACATTTTCCCATCACGGATTATAATTTTTTTATTATTGTTTTATACTTCCCACCAAAAAGATGGTACCTACCGGTCAGCGAAGAGAACACTGGCAAGTGGCTTTTCGACTACGAGGACGTCTCCTATCTCCAGGTTCTTGGCTGCCTTCACGCAAGACTGACCATGCACGTCTTCTTCGAAGCAGATCTGGTCAGAGCACACAGGAATGACACTGTGAGGAGAGGAGGATAGGCAGGGAAGAGCGAACGAGTCTTCATCGTTGTCTTCTTGAGCGAGGGTGGTCGCTTGAGTCTTGCTGACTCCCGCTAAGCATTCATCGAGAGACTTCTGCAAGGTCCGAAGCCACGAAGTTTTGGTGTTTGCGTCGATATCGACTTGTTGATGCAAATGTTTCAGAGCCAAGTCGAAGTAGGATTTGGCTTTCTGTGGCTCTTTCAACTTCATGCAACACACTCCAGCCCTGTGACACAACTTGTGTTTGTTCTTTGGCGTCACTGCAAGTTTCAGAGCCTCAGTGACATCAGCAAGGGCCTCCTTCCACCTGCTCAAGTGGAGGAGGCAGGCAGATCTGGAAGGGAAGAGGGGGTGGTGGAGGAAGTAGGTGGAAGGGAAGAGGTGGTGGAGAGGAGGAAAAGGTGGAGGGGAGGAGGTACGTGGAAGGGAGGAGGTACAAATAAACGCCAGTTTCATCGAATTGCTTGAAGAGCGCTATAGAAATCTATTTGATTGATTGATTGATTGAAGTCAACAAATGATCACTCGCAAGCATCATGACGAGCAGGTTGTGCATGATGGAACACAAATACACACTCAAACCTGTTTCCATAAGCGAGAGACAGCTCTTGCGAATCGCAATCCAGAATCACTCCACCACCACCACTACTATGAGTACCACTTCCACCATCATCATCAGCACCACCAGAAGCGGCACGTGGCGGATGTGGCGCTTGGAAGATGCACTGGTTGTACTCCCTCAAGGCGGTGAGGAAGGCTTTCTGACTGAAGTAGACATTGCCTCTCTCCCTGCACTGCCTGGCTGCCTCGATACTCTTTGCCTCAAACTCCTCTTCCAGGTTGTACACCTCATGCACCACTTTAAGGCGCCACAAACAAGCGAACACCTGCCTGGCACTGGTGCATGCAGCAAGTTTCTTGATCTGCTCCTCCTTCAACGCCCCTCTGATCGCCTGCACCGTGCGCAAAAAGTTCTCAGAGAAGGTCTCCAGGTCTGTGTCCCGTGCAGACTTGTGCTTGTTCATTTCTTTGTTGCAGTCCTAATACTCTATGTCTTCATAGAACATAAAACAATCAACTGTTTAAAGTGAACACGTGTTGCTAATTCAGATGGAATGAAGATAACAGATTGCTTGAGCGAAGTTTGTGGTCTTAGTAGTAGTAGAAGTAAAGATGCTACCTCGCTGCTGCAACAAAAAACTTTTTATTTTCTAGCGCTTGATTCGTTAAGATTGATATAAAAGATTTGCGCATCTTGGAATATTAAAACTGAAGCTTAAGGGGTGAGGAAGAGCATTGAAATCACGAGGAATGAACAAACTTTAGAGCTTTTTAATTCAAGCCAATATAGCTTTAATGCGCATATTATAGGAAACTCTGTCTTTTATTCATTTTCATAAAATAAATCGGAAAAAGTAACATCATCATCATTAGAATGCAAATCTTGTTCTGATGTCTTCCAGCTTCTTGGAGACCTGTGCAGTGATGATTAGTGATGATCAAGTAGAAGAATCTCTGCGGCATCAATGAGCAGCAATGCTAAAAAACACCACGTCAACCACAGCCTCATAGCCCCACCAATTACAGCACACACCACGTCAACCACAGCCTCATAGCCCCACCAATTACAGCACACACCACGTCAACCACAGCCTCATAGCCCCACCAATTACAGCACACACCACGTCAACCACAGCCTCATAGCCCCACCAATTACAGCACACACCACGTCAACCACAGCCTCATAGCCCTACCAATTACAGCACACACCACGTCAACCACAGCCTCATAGCCCCACCAATTACAGCACACACCACGTCAACCACAGCCTCATAGCCCCACCAATTACAGCACACACCACGTCAACCACAGCCTCATAGCCCTACCAATTACAGCACACACCACGTCAACCACAGCCTCATAGCCCCACCAATTACAGCACACACCACGTCAACCACAGCCTCATAGCCCTACCAATTACAGCACACACCACGTGGATTTTTGAATCTTCCGTCCAGGAGTTTCAGCCGGTTAACGTTATTTTTAATTAAAATATTAACGCAAGGAAATAAACGTATCTCGCGTTAACTTTAAAAAAACTTTTCCTTTGGTATTTTAATTGTAAAAAAATCATAATTGTTTATTTCATTAGGGGTTTTAATTGCATTAAATAAATATGTTTTCTACTTAATCTACCTCTAACATGTCAACGAATTAATTATAAGATTATTTTTAAGTAGACTTACAGATTGCGGGAAATTTTTTGCAAAATGCAAGAAATCATGGGCTGCGATCCTGGGGTCCGGACCCCCCACTTTTTGATAGCGAGGGGGTCTGCCTTAATGTGGACCCCCCCACTTTTTAAACTCTTGTTTTGATGCGAATATATTAGTCAAACATGGCATAAAACAGATAATAATAAAAAATTAATACATTGTGAGTATGTGTAGTTATAGTTATAGCTGTCTAAAATAGAACTTTTCATCGTATACTTAATATTCGTATAAAAAGTTTAAAAATATTTGTTTAAATAGGGGGAGGGGGGGACCGGACTCCAGGACCCCCCAAGATCAAACAACCCTCACTCCAAACAACCCTGAAACACCTCCCTCGAGCCTCGTTGGGGTTCCTGTCAAGGTCTTGAGCCACCACCAATTGTCTGCCATGCTCCAATGCACCAAACAACTCGCACAAGTCCCCGTCTATGACGTTCTGTGCAGTGGTTTGGTGGGTCAAAAATGAGTGAATACAAAAGCCACCCCCTTCCTTATCCCCCTCGACCACCACACCACCACAGCACCATCACACCACCACAGACACAGCACCACCAACACCACAGCAGCAGCAGCAACAGCCCAGCAGCACTGACCCTGATGGGCATGTAGGAGGACCTGAAAGCCATGTGGTCCCTGCCCACCAACGAGTCCACCTCTGAGCGCATGTGCATCTCCAGATGCTGGAAGAAGTCGTGGTCCTGTCGAAGACATGGATGGGTGGATGCATGGATGGGTGGTTGCATGGATGGGTGGATGCATGGATGGGTAGTTGCATGGATGGGTGGTTGCATGGATGGGTGGATGCATGGATGGGTGGTTGCATGGATGGGTGGATGCATGGATGGGTAGTTGCATGGATGGGTGGTTGCATGGATGGGTGGTTGCATGGATGGGTGGTTGCATGCATGGGTGGATGCATGGATGGGTGGATGCATGGATGGGTGGTTGCATGGATGGGTGGTTGCATGGATGGGTGGTTGCATGCATGGGTGGATGCATGCATGGGCAATGAGTGGTTGAGAGATATATGAATGAAAAGATCCACACGAACCATATACAACCAACAGCACCGACCAACCAACCACACCAACTAGAGACCGACCGAAATTCGGTTCGGTTTCGGCGCCGAAATTGTCAATTTTCTTAGTTTCGGCAATTTTTCGGTTTCGGCCAAAAATAATTTTGTAATTTCGGCTCAATTTCGGTTTTGGCCGAAATGGTTCTCATATTTACCGAAAACCGAAATTTTTATTTATTTATGTAGTTTATCTGATATATTTGTATCCTCAATCAAACTCGAACTATTAAGTTTAGGTTCGATTCTCATCTCTATTAGATATCTATTAAATATCGTGGTTGATTGATTTATCGGTGTCATTCTTAGAATAACATATACAAGCATCTGGAACAACAACTATTGTATTGAAATTTAAGTTAATTGGCATACGTTCAATGATGATATTTAACAAAACATGTTTTTTTATAATTATTTTTAAAAACATTTGTTTACAAAAATGTTATTGTCAAAAGTAAGTATCTGTATATCCTCAATCGAAATCGAAATATTAACTTTGGGTTCGATTCTCATCTCTATTATATATCTATTAGTTATTGTGGTTGATTTATGGGTGTCATTAGACTAATTGTTCGAATGACATGTACAAGCATTTGGAATTCTAGATATCTTAGCTTAGATACCCATTGAATATGAATCGAAAGCCCGAGAAGATTTGGCTTCCATTCATTAATTCAAAAATAAATGCAGGCGTATCTTGAAGAGCCTAGAATCAACAGAACATCCAATATTTTTGCGTATTGGCATTGCAGTCAATATTCATGTCTTGAGCCTGTTGCTCGAAAATACAAGTGTGGCTAGCGAGCAACTATTTAGTTCTGCAGGGCAAATCTACGCAGATCGTCGCAGCAACCTTCTTGGTGAAAATGTTTAAAAATAGTTATTTCTTGCTTACAATATTCGTTTTTTTGGATTTAATTATTAAACAGAAATGGTCATCATTCAATACTATTTTTTGATTTTTAATAAACAATTACTTATGTAGACCATTTTTGTTGTTGAACAACTTTTATTTTTTGACTTAAAATATACGCTTGTTTGGATTTACTTATTAAACTGGCATTGTGATCCTTAAATACTATTTTTATATTTTTAATAAAAGTTGGGGAAAATTTCGGTTTCGGCCGAAAATCTTATTACAATTTCGGCATAATTTTGGTTTCGGCCGAAATAAAAATATATGTTTCGGTCGGTCTCTAACACCAACACACCAAGCGGTGCAAGGACAAAATTTCACGGACATAATGGCACTGACAAAATGCTATGAGTATCGGTAAATTGATTGCGCTCCAAAAATTAGACTTTATTGTAGTGCTTTTTTCAATAATTTTTAAATCGCTATTGTTATTTGCGCATAGATTCAATTCCCAAAGTCTTAAAACTTATTCAATACATTATTATTTTCAATCGCTTCAACTTAATGAATGGTGCCTTTAGTTCAAAGATTAAAAAAATTGGTTTTTCGTATTTATTGTTCGAAGGAATTTAAGTAGCATCGGAGTTGAACGACACTTTAGTAGCATTCAAGCATCAATAACGTGTTTTGGTATAATAAAAATAAAAAAAAGTCAAAACGTGGCCGGACAAAAGTTCAGGGGCAAAATGTCACGTATAGGGTCCTAGGACATTTTGTCCAGCCACGCACCAAGCACACCACACAATAACACACAATCAAACGCACGCACACACACACAAACACACGAACACACACACACAAACACAAACACACACACACATACACGAACCTCATGCGACGTGAAGGGCACCAGCATGGCGACACTGCCAGCCAGGGTGGTGTAGACGAGGGCTTCAGAGCCTCCAGGAATGAGGGAGGCCTTCTGCAGCGAGGTGACTGTCTCACCCACGTGGAAGGTCGAGAGATTCGCCAGCTGTTCGATGCATGCATGTTAGGTAGGTGGGAGGGTGCATGGGTAGATTGGTTGGTTGGTTGGGGAACGGATGGATAAATTGGTGGTTGGTTGATGGATGGGTTGGTTGTGGATGGGTTAGTGATGGATGGTTTCACTGTTAGTGGTCTAAAGCACATTCCTTCCTAGACGCCATTTTTAATACTCTCCATTCATTATAAATAGAGCTGTGCTTTAATCTACGTTAACTTTCGATTAACGCTGTTAATTTTTTAACGTTAAAATTTTTGATGCATTTGAAACTTTTACGGCAGCCTACAAATGTATTAAAATTAAACTTTTTTATACTTATTTGAATGTTTTGCTACAAAAATTAAATTTTGTTGAACTCAAGTTTTTAAAGTTGCATCACATTCAATTTCATCAGGTTTAGTAATAAGTTTTCGTTAGTTTTTATTTTGAAAAAAGTGACGCAATCGCCAATGCCATCGTATTTTGGATTGCAAGGGATGGCAGACCCGTTAACATTGTTAATATATTGATATATTTCAGTAATATATCTTCTTTAAGACATTTTTTCAGTAAATTTTATTCAATTGAATAATTAGTAATGATTCCAGTTGTTAACTCATCATCTTCCTTTAATAAGGATGTGCCGACCAGTGTTATTTTCGTAACGAAAACGACAATTCTGAATAATCGTTCCACGAAAACGAAAATAAAAACTAAATTTATTTGCAAAACGAAAACGAAAATAAAAACTATAATTATTTCCAAAACGAAACTGAAATAAAAACTATAATTATTTTCAAAACGAAAATTAAATAAATTTCAAAGTATGCCATAATATGGAAATTTATAATTTACATAAAAATAGATGTCTATGTTATAAACATTATCTTTGGGCTTTATGAAAGTAGCGCCATTTATAAAACTTTATTTTATTACCGCTTCGCTTTGTCAATTAAATTATCACTTATTTTAATCGTAAATTTATTATTATATTTCAAATATGTTAGTACACAATAACTTACGTACTCAATTCATATAATATTTCAATTGACTGTTAATTTTAGAAACTCATTTGTTGTTAATATACAGTTCTATTTTACTGTTTCATTTTATGATCAATTAATTTTGTTAGATATAAAAAAATAGTGTTCAAAGTTGTAAATTAATATATTTTCAAAACTAAAATAAAAATTACTTTAATAAAAAAACATTAATTATTTTCAAAACGAAAATAAAAAGTTTAATTATTTTCAAAACGAAAATAAAAACTTTAATTATTTTCAAAACGAAAATAAAAACTTTAATTATTTTCAAAACGAAAATAAAAACTTTAATTATTTTCAAAACAAAAATAAAAACTATAATTATTTTCAAAACGAAAATAAAAACTTTAATTCTTTTCAAAACGAAAACGAAAATAAAAACTATAATTAATTCCAAAACGAAACTGAAATAAAAACTATAATTATTTTATGAAACGAAAATAACACTGGTGCCAACCCGTTGGAATTCGAAACTTTCGATGAAAGGAGACTAATTTATTGCAAAGATGCTGTGTTGGCTACCTTGTCAGCAAGGCAACACAAACACTCTCTCAATTTACTGTTGAGAAAAGAATGGAGAAAACTGCATTTCCTTAAAAACTTATCATTACTTGTTGTTCAATAAGTTCACTTGCAATTTGTTACCTCACGCAAGAACTATGCAGCTCAGAAAATGAGCTAAGTTGTGTCATTCGTTTTGAAGAGAAATTAATTTCTGAACTGGACCAGAGAAAGTTTAATCAGAATATCCAATGATTAAGAATTGCCACATCATTAGACCCCTGATTGAAAATTATAAATGTCTTTAAACAAATGAAAGAGTTGAAGAAACTATTAGAAGGAAAAAAACCTTCAAAAATATACAGCCTTCACCAAACAAGCTTATCACGGCACATGGTTAGCAAGAAATGAGCCTTTTTAGATCCAACTTATGTTGAAAAACTTGTTTGTTTGAGTAACTGGCTCAAAAAGGATGTGGGACAATTGCATTTTTTATCATTTATGGATTCGTTTTTTATTCTTTCATATGGGGATTACTTTTATAAATAAATTCTGATAAAATTTCTATTACATGTAAGAAAAATTTATTTAAATAATATTTTATACTAATGTCAAATATGCTAAAAACATTGCGTTAAATTACGATTAAAATTGTTAATTGAAAAAAAAACGGCGATTAAAATTTTTAATCGTGAACAGCTTTTATCACAGTATTATCAACAGTATTATCGATTATGTTGTTCATAATGATAATAATAATTTGAAATCAGGCAAAAGAGTAATAATAATAATTCTTACAAAGGCACAAACAGCCACAAACGCCTCGAACCTTCTGGCCAGCTCCACTCAAGAGACCTCTGTCCCAGAGACTCTTGCTGCCTGTCGGGTCCTCGTCCACCTCGTCGTTCACGTCGCTGGGAAGTCGCATCTGGTACGGGAGGAGAGGGGTGGAGTGGAGGAATAGGAGGGTGGGTTGATGGGTGGTAGGATGAATGAGTGAGTGGTGGGGTAAGTGGGTTGGTGTTGGGATGGTTGGAATAGTGGAGTGAATGGATGGAGTTGATGGTAAGTTGAAATGAAGTGGAATAGATGGGAGACAGTGTATGATGGAGATGGGATGGATGGAATGCCTCACCACCCCCACTAACCCAGACCAACACCACCTCTCCACCATCACCATTACCAACACCACCATCTCCCACACCACCCTCACACCACCACCACCTCCCACACCACCACCTCCCACACCACCCTCACACCACCACCTCCTCCCACACCATCCTCACCACCACCCCCTCACACCTTGCACACCACCTCCCACACCACCTCCCACACCACCACCAGCCAACTGACCACGAAGACGTTTCCGAACTTGTCTCCCCCAGCGACGGTGTGGTAGTCGAGCATGCAGACGCTGCTGATCCAGCGAGGCACGATGTCGTCAGCGAAGAGCACCAGACGGTTCTCGTTCGACTTGTACTTGACGAAGTGGAGGCTCTCCTGCACGTCCGCCACCACGATGCGCTCGCCCATCGATCGGATGCTCACCACTCCGTTCGGAATGTGCTGTTGTTCGTGGTGGTGTTGGTGGTGGTCGGTTGGATGGAAGTGGGAGGTGGATGGTTCGTTGGATGGTTGGTGGTGGTTGGTTGGATGGAAGTGGGAGGTTGGTTGGATGGAAGTGGGAGGTTGGTTGGATGGTAGTGGGTGGATAGAAGTGGGAGGATGGTTGGATGGTAGTGGGTGGATGGAAGTGGGAGGATGGTTGGGTGGGTGGTTCTGACTGTAACATATACATGCGCACTGATGACGCACCTTGTTCTCGCACTTCCTGAGCAACTTCTTCTTGCCCAGGTCATACAGCCTCAGAAGCTTTCCCACGCCGACCAGCAGACGACCTCGGAACGCTGCCACCGCCCCTGGCACGTCCTCCACCGCTGTCTTGTGCACCAGCTCCAACTTCTCGTTGCCTGATGTCAGTCTGAAGGGGGAAGGGAGGGGGGAAGTAGAAGGGATGCTGGTGAGATTGGGGCTTGATGAAACATTCATAATACTTTAATCCGGTATTTCAAAACCTTCTTAACCTATTCTCCACCTTCCAATCTCACTAAAACCCCATGTCATCTAACCAACCTCTCCATCCAATTCCATCTCAGAACCCCTCAATCCATCGAATAACCTTACCTACCAGCCCCATCCATCCATCCAATCCTGACCTCCTCCTTCACCTATACACGTGGATAGAGCCTCCATTATGCGACCTGGGATTCAGCACCAGGTCCTTTGCCACTCCAACCACCACAAACTCCTCATCGCCTCTGTTCCCGAACTTCAAAAGCGCCAGGCTGGTGGTGGTGAACATGATGATGGCGGTGGTGGTGGTGGTGCGGATGTGATGATGATTGAAAGAATGGTGATGATTATGATGACCTTCACACCAGTGTTATTTTAGTTTCAGAAAATAATTGTAGTTTTTATTTCAGTTTCGTTTTGGAATTAATTATAGTTTTTATTTTCGTTTTCGTTTTGAAAATAATTATAGTTTTTATTTTCGTTATCGTTTTGAAAATAATTAAAGTTTTTATTTTCGTTTCAGTTTTTAAAATAATTAAAGTTTTTATTTTCATTTTAGTTTTAAAATTATATTTGTATGCGGGGACTGGAACGGACATATTGGCTGTGATTCCAGTGGTTACAGAGATGTCCATGGCGGGCATGCAATAGGTCAGCGAAACACTAAAGGTGAAAGAATCTTGGAGTTCGCGGTGGCAAACGAGCTACTAGTCGGAAACTCTTGATTCAAGAAGAAGCCTCGCCACTTGGTGACCTACCGATCAGGACCTGTCAAAACCCAGATTGACTTCATTCTGTTCCGACGAACTTTCAGAAAGCATGTTTCAAATGTGAAAGTCTTTCAGAATGAGGAATGTGCTGTCCAGCATAAACTGGTTGTTGCGGACTTCAAGCACCACAACCCACCGACAACTAAGCGAAAGTTTGCGCCTAGCATCAAAGTGTGGAAACTCCGTAACGCAGCAACCCAGGTAGACTTCGGGGAAGTTTTCATAAAACCTAAAGATAATGTTTATAACATAGACATATATTTTTTATATAAACTTTACATTTACATCTTATGGCATACTTTGAAATTTATTTAATTTTCGTTTTGAAAATAATTAGTTTTTATTTCAGTTTCGTTTTGGAAATAATTATAGTTTTTATTTTCGTTTTGAAAATAAATTTAGTTTTTATTTTCTTTTTCGTGGAACGATTATTCAGAATTGTCGTTTTCGTTTTCGTTACGAAAATAACACTGCTTCACACAGACAACTAACTCCTCTTAACACAGGCATTAGGGTTATGACTTTTAAACTTTTTGTCAAATAATTAATTTCCTGTATTATATATCGATGAACATTTGCTTGAAAATAATTTTAATGAGTTTTATTTTGATTGTATATTAAAAATAAACTTACCATTCTGATTGTATATAAAAAATAAACTTACCATTCTGATTATATATTACAAATCAACTTACCATTCTGATTACAAATCAACTTACCATTTTGATTGTATATTACAAATCAACTTACCATTCTGATTGTATATAACAAATCAACTTACCATTCCGATTGTATATTACAAAGACCTTCTCTGCACGAAATCTTTGATATAGTATATAAGCCTTACCTGTAAGCCTCATTTGGAAGATTTACTGTGGCGCAAGACTTTTTTTAGCAACTAACAGAATAAAAGTCATTTTCATCCGCAAGTGTTCATCAATATATAAAACGAAGAATTGAGTATTTAACAACAAGTTTAAAATGTATACCTTTAAATATGCGTATATAACAAATATGAGCCTATAATTTATGGGAAAACTTTTTCAAAAAGAAAATTTAATTAGAAATGTATTCATAACTTTTGTAGGATTATTAATCGAGAAATGACCCAGGAATATGAAGTCGCAAAAGTCACAAGGCAACAGACACGCACCAGAGGGCAGCCTCGTTCTGCTCCAAAGGCAGTTTGAAGACGGTTCGCTTCGTCGCAGGCTTCACAATTCTAATGCTGCTTGCCCACATGCCTGTGTGTGTGTGTGTGTGTGTGTGTGTGTGTGTGTGTGTGTGTGTGACTGATATTTTCCACATCTTTTCCATCACCCTCTCCTTCAAAACCACCACCACCACAATCCTCAACGCCGTCACCACTCCCGCCACCTTAACACCACCTTCACCATCACAGGCACACGCACTCACCGACACCGGCCTTGGCACTGCCGAAGACGTCCTCTTGGAGGTTCTCCTCGAGGAAGGTGTGTGCCATCTCGCAAGCCAACTGCTGCTCCTCCTCGCCCGCTGCCTCTATCATCTCCTGCGTGGAGAAGAAGGCATGGTGAGGCGGTTATGGTCGGTGATGAAGGAAAGATTGAAGTGAAGAAGGTGGTGTGGATTGGGTGACTGTGGTTGGTGAGGTGGGGAAAAAGAGTGTGTGATGGAGTGTGAGTTGGTGGGTAAGAATTTGGATAGTGGTAGAGCGTGTATGGCTGAGAGGTGGCAGGGAGGGGAATAGGGGCACCTTGGCCATCTGCTTCTTCCTCATGTCCTTGGTGTCTTCGGTGTAGGCGTTGTGGTCAGCCTCGATCATTATCAGCACTCCCGATCCCTCGTGCACCTCCAACCTGCGTGGAGTGAACTGGAGAGGAGTGACTGCTTGGTTGAAGACCACTCCCAGCTTCTCAACCGCCAGAATCCTGCATGGTCATTAGTCGGTTTGGAAGAGATGATGATGATGATGATTAAAGGCATGAAGAATTCTTCCACCCTCCAACCACCCCACCAATCTAACCATATCCACCCCCTAAACTCACCTTCAACATTACGCATCCCCCTAACCCACCATCAACCACACTCACCTCCAACTATACACACCTTGAACCACACCCACCCGCCTCAACCACACCTACCTTTAAACCAACCACAACCACAACACCAACGACACCCACTCCCAACCAAACCTACCCCACCCCACCCCAACCAACACCAATTTTCTCCTCAACTATACCCGCTCAACCACCCACCCTCCACTAACAACCACCTCCACCAACGCCCACTCACCCACCCTCCACCAACACCCACCCTCCACCCACCCTTCACCCACCTCCATCAACACCCACCCTCCACCCACCTCCATCAACATCCACCCTCCACCAACACCCACCTCCACCAACACCCACCCTCCACCCACCTCCATCAACATCCACCCTCCACCAACACCCACCTCCACCAACACCCACCCTCCACCACCCTCCACCCACCTCCACCAACACCCACCCTCCACCCACCTCCACCAACACCCACCCTTCACCACCCTCCACCAACACACACCCTTCACCACCCTCCACCACCCTCCACCAACACCCACCAACACCCACCTCCACCCACCCTCCACCAACACCCACCCTTCACCACCCTCCACCAACACACACCCTTCACCACCCTCCACCAACACCCACCCTCCACCACCCTCCACCAACACCCACCCTCCACCAACACCCACCCTCCACCAACAAACACCCTCCACCCACCTCCACCAACACCCCCCCTCCACCAACACCCACCCTTCACCAACACACACCCTTCACCACCCTCCACCACCAACACCCACCCTCCACCACCATCCACCAACACCCACCCTCCACCCACCCTCCACCACCCTCCACCAACACCCACCCTCACCACCCTCCACCACCCTCCACCAACACCCACCCTCCACCCACCCTCCACCCACCTGAGGGTGTTTCCACTGATGGCGACGATGCCCTCAGGACACTGTTCAGAGGCGAACCCTGAGGCGTACTCGAGACTGTCGTAGGAGAGGGGCGTCAGGTGCAAGCGCCTCTGGTGCATGTAACTCAACCAACTCCTGCTCGACATCGCCAACACCTGCGCGGGAGGGGGGAGGTGGTGGTGGTGGGAGTGGTGTATGAGGGGAAGAGGAAAGTAAGGTGGGGGAGGCGGTAAGGTGGAAGAGGCAGCACAGTGGAAGAGGCAGCACAGTGGAGGTGGTGAAGAGTGGGTATGAGGGTGGTGGAGACATATGAGGGTTGTAGCATTGGCTGGTGTACAGTGGAGATTCAAAGTGATAATGGTGAAGGTGATGATAATAGTTGTGGGATCAGTATTGATAACACAAGGCAACAAAAAACAACAACAATTCTGCTGTCTGAACTTTTTTAACTGATTTATACAGAATTTTAGCTGCTGATTTCAAAAATGATTTCAGTTTTTCTGTATCAGGTCAAGTTTTTAAGCTATTTTAATTTTTTAAAATAGAAAATTTCAATGAAATTTCTCTGACATTTGTTGCGGTTTTTTCATATTTTTATATTACTATTTATTTTAGAGTCTGTTTATTTGAAAAAAATTATTTCTAATACACATAAATTTAACATATTTAAAACTTCAAATTCATTAGTTTTTTAAATAGTAAGTATAAGTAAAAAATAACATAAAAACAATGTCAAGTTTTTCATTAAACAATCAAGGCATAAATTTTCTTTTTTTGCAACTTCTAGAGTGCTCATTTGTAGACACATCTCTTTTCAGTGTCCAGCAAAAAAAATGCAGGTACTCTTGATGTCTGTTTCGATGAAAAGTGATTCGAACATCGTCACAAAGAATATTTTTATCTTTCAGTCTCGATGCTAAAAGTTCAGCAGCTGATTTAGATAAGTTGAGATCACGAACTAAATCATTAAGTTTCATTTGTGAAGTTGGAACATCTTCATTGAGTAATACGTCATCATCATCTACTTTCTCTTCAACAGATGAATTTTCTTCACTTTCACTGTCTAGTTCAGTGGGAACAGGTACAGGAGTTTCGTTGCAATGAGCAACTGGACGACGTGCTGATTCCAGATCAAGATATTCAAGAATCTTTCTGTTATTTCTATTAATTCCTTTTACATCAACAGCACAAAAATAACAGTCATTAGGAATACCAAACTTTAAGCTACTCATCTTGCCTTTGGTCCAACGACGCAGATTCTCTGTGCATGTCTTGCACACCATGTGTGGAGTCCAATTTTTATCTTGGTCACCAAGCTTTATGAAATTAGTCACTGGATTTCTGTTAGAAAGTAGAGTATACTCACCGCATATATAACAAAAAACGTCTGGGTTGTTTTGGAAATGCCTTCTAGCTTTTTCCATTTTATCTACTAAATATAGAGAATATATTTACCTAAAATTCAAATAAACTTTTAATAACTAAATAAAAATAACTTATTTGAATTTTAGAAAAATAAACAATTGCTAAAAAACAACATTAAATGTTCTTTATATATGGAGAATAGGAAAACGGTCACGTGACCATAGATAAAAAAGTTGACCTGATTGAACAAAGAGAATATCATTTTCGGATTCAGCACTATAAAATTATACTAAATCCATCAAAAAACCTCTGACAGCAAATTTTGTGTTTCCCAGTGTAATACATGATGCTGAATAAAGTTAGGGTTGACTCAACTCTACCCCGCCCCCCCCTTAACCACCACCTCCTCAACAACCACCACTCTTCAACCATCCTTCCACTCAACCAACCACCACCCCCTCACGCTCCTCCCACCAACCGCCTCATGCTTCTGCATGGTGACTTTGAAGAGCCTGACAGACTTGGAGCCCAGGTACCTGGTCCTTGTGTCCGACAAGTCACCGGTCACTGTGTCCACCACTGTTCGTAAGAGGACGCCGTTCTGAGAGGAGGTTGAAGTGGTGAGTGAGAGGAGGATGGAGGAGGTGATAAGATAGATGAGGGTGGAAGTGAGGGGAGAGAGGAGGGGAGGGGAGGCAATGAGGGAGGGAGGATGTATCGAGACGACAAACCTGCAATCCGATATTGAGGTAGAGTCCTCCTATGTGAGTTCTTGCACCTGCCTCCTCCTCCCCCACCACTGCCCCTCCCATCTCCACTACACACAACGACTCTGGAGTGGCTGGAAGCGCTTGCATGCTGAGTGGAGACAAGCAGTCCTGTCGTTGTGGTGGTGGTAGGCACACACAAACACAAACACACACACACAAACACGCACACACAAATACGCGCACACACGCACACACACACACAAACACGCACACACACAAACACGCACACACACAAGCCCACACACACACAAACACGCACACACACACACACAAACACGCACACACACAAGCCCACACACACACAAACACGCACACACACACACACACATACAGAAGGGTCGAGGGAGATGATGCGCACAGTATTGTCATCAAGACCAACAGCCAAGAAGCGAGTTCGTTGTTCGTTCGCTGGCACTCTGCCTGAGGACGCGCAACAAATGGATCGGGATGAAGCGATGATGATGATTATGATGATGGTGGTGGTGATGGTGGTGATGGTGGTGGTGGCAGTGAGGATTGTGCAAGACTATGACGAACATTATCAACTACTACTACTACTACTACTACTACTACTACTACTACTACTCTACTACTACTACTACTACTACTACTACTACTACTACTACTACTACTCTACTACTACTACTACTGCTACTACTACTACTAATACTACTACTAATACTACTACTACTACTACTACTCTACTACTACTACTACTACTAATACTACTACTACTCTACTACTACTACTACTACTACTACTACTACTACTACTACTACTACTCTACTAATACTACTACTACTACTACTACTACTACTACTACTACTACTACTACTACTACTACTACTACTACTCTACTCTACAAATACTAATACAACTACTATTATTAACAATACTCTATTATTCTTAGTATCAACAAAACAAAAGAGTGTATTAGAATGATGAAGTTGTAGGCACCGAGGGACATGCAGATGACGTCGGCCGACATCTCCTTCCTCTCCGTGTACTCGTTCAGTTGGCCTGACTGAGGTGGGGTGCAGGCATGCATTCATGGAAAAATGGATGGAAGAATGCATGCATGGAAGGATGCAGGGATGCATGGAAAGATGGAGGGATGCATGGATGGAAGAATGGATGCATGGAAGGATGCAGGGATGCATGGAAAGATGGAGGGATGCATGGATGGAAGAATGGATGCATGGAAGGATGCAGGGATGCATGGAAAGATGGAGGGATGCATGGAAGGATGCAGGGATGCATGGAAAGATGGAGGGATGCATGGATGGAAAAATGGATGCATGGAAGGATGCAGGGAAGCAGGGATGGATGGATGGAAGAATGTATGCATGGAAGGATGGAGGGAAGCAGGAATGGAAGAATGGATGGAAGGATGGATGGAAGGTGGATGGAAGGATGGATGGAAGGATAGATGGAAGGATGGATAGAAGGATGGATGGAAAGATAGATAGAAAAATGGATGCATGGAAGGATGGATGAATAGAGAAACTCATAAGAGAAACTATGCATGCATGGACCTGCTCGAAAGAGCTTGCAACAATTGATATGATAGTAGTTGTTGCGGTGGTGGTGGTGGTGGTGGTAGTGGTGGTGGTGCAATATGTGAGACGTCGACTCGTCACTCCGCATTAGGATACTGATGCTGATCATTCAGATGCTTAATATATTGTGATGTTTAGTATATTGTGATGGTTAGTATATTGTGATGGTTAGTATATTGTGATGTTTAGTATATTGTGATGTTTAGTATATTGTGATGGTTAGTATATTGTGATGTTTAGTATATTGTGATGGTTAGTATATTGTGATGGTTAGTATATTGTGATGTTTAGTATATTGTGATGGTTAGTATATTGTGATGGTTAGTATATTGTGATGTTTAGTATATTGTGATGGTTAGTATATTGTGATGGTTAGTATATTGTGATGGTTAGTATATTGTGATGGTTGGTATATTGTGATGGTTAGTATATTGTGATGGTTAGTATATTGTGATGGTTAGTATATTGTGATGGTTAGCATATTGTGATGGTTAGTATATTGTGATGGTTAGTATATTGTGATGGTTAGTATATTGTGATGGTTAGTATATTGTGATGGTTAGTGTCATCATCATCATGAAGAGCACCTGGTCCATTTCGAAGTAGACGAGTTCTCCTCCACTCAAAGCGATCACCACCTGCCTCTGGTTCACTGCACACTTGACGATGCTGCGCTTGCCTGTGTGGTGGTGATGAATGGGTGGGTGGGTGGTGATGAATGGGTGGGTGGGTGGTGATGAATGGGTGGGTGGGTGGTGATGAATGGGTGGGTGGGTGGTGATGAATGGGTGGGTGGGTGGTGATGAATGGGTGGGTGGGTGGTGATGAATGGGTTGGTGGGTGGTGATGAATGGGTGGGTGGGTGGGTGGTGATGAATGGGTGGGTGGGTGGTGATGAATGGGTGGGTGGGTGGTGATGAATGGGTGGGTAGGTGGTGATGAATGGGTGGGTGAGTAGGTGGTGATGAATGGGTGGGTGGGTAGGTGGTGATGAATGGGTGGGTGGGTGGTGATGAATGGATGGGTGGGTGGGTGGTGATGAATGGGTGGGTGGGTGGTGATGAATGGGTGGGTGAGTAAGTGGTGATGAATGGGTGGGTGGGTGGTGATGAATGGGTGGGTGGTGATGAATGGATGGGTGGGTGGGTGGTGATGAATGGATGGGTGGGTGGAGAATGAATGGGATGGGAGTGGGGGGTAGATAATGAGTGTGGAGAAGTGGTGGCATGATGAACGAGGAAGAGGGGCAAACTGACTGGGACTCTTCCACTCGTTGACTCTCTTGTCTGCACGGATGTGTCTGATGCCTTCAGGGTAGATCTGTGTGCATGTGTGCGTGTGTGCATGTGTGGAAGAGAGGTGCTGACGTTTGCCTGACTTCAAGCATTCTCAATCCACCATACAGGGAGCGCCATGAACAACCCAAGAGACCAGCACATTGCCACCATGACGACCACAAGGCACCCTCCACCCACCTGCACCAGGGCATCGTTGCCTAGTTGAGAGCAGGAGAGGGTGGGAGTGGTGCCCAGGAAACCCGAGTCCGTCACTTCCTCTACCTGCGTGCGTGCGTGGGAGGATGAGTAAGTGGTGGGAGGATGAGTAAGTGGTGGGAGGATGAGTAAGTGGTGGGAGGATGAGTAAGTGGTGGGAGGATGGGTAAGTGTTGGGAGGATGAGTAAGTGGTGGGAGGATGAGTCAGTGGTGGGAGGATGGGTAAGTGGTGGGAGGATGAGTCAGTGGTGGGAGGATGAGTCAGTGGTGGGAGGATGGGTAAGTGGTGGGAGGATGAGTCAGTGGTGGGAGGATGGGTAAGTGGTGGGAGGATGAGTAAGTGGTGGGAGGATGAGTCAGTGGTGGGAGGATGAGTCAGTGGTGGGAGGATGAGTCAGTGGTGGGAGGATGGGTAAGTGGTGGGAGGATGAGTCAGTGGTGGGAGGATGAGTCAGTGGTGGGAGGATGAGTCAGTGGTGGGAGGATGAGTCAGTGGTGGGAGGATGAGTCAGTGGTGGGAGGATGAGTCAGTGGTGGGAGGATGAGTCAGTGGTGGGAGGATGAGTCAGTGGTGGGAGGATGAGTCAGTGGTGGGAGGATGAGTCAGTGGTGGGAGGATGAGTAAGTGGTGGGAGGATGGGTCAGTGGTGGGAGGATGAGTCAGTGGTGGGAGGATGAGTAAGTGGTGGGAGGATGAGTCAGTGGTGGGAGGATGAGTCAGTGGTGGGAGGATGAGTAAGTGGTGGGAGGATGAGTAAGTGGTGGGAGGATGAGTCAGTGGTGGGAGGATGAGTCAGTGGTGGGAGGATGAGTCACTGGTGGGAGGATGAGTCAGTGGTGGGAGAATGAGTCAGTGGTGGGAGGATGAGTCAGTGGTGGGAGGATGAGTAAGTGGTGGGAGGATGAGTCAGTGGTGGGAGGATGAGTCAGTGGTGAGAGGATGAGTCAGTGGTGGGAGGATGAGTCAGTGGTGGGAGGATGGGTAAGTGGTGGGAGGATGAGTCAGTGGTGGGAGGATGAGTAAGTGGTGGGAGGATGAGTCAGTGGTGGGAGGATGAGTCAGTGGTGGGAGGATGAGTCAGTGGTGGGAGGATGAGTCAGTGGTGGAAGGATGAGTCAGTGGTGGAAGGATGAGTCAGTGGTGGGAGGATGAGTCAGTGGTGGGAGGATGAGTCAGTGGTGGGAGGATGAGTCAGTGGTGGGAGGATGAGTCAGTGGTGGGAGGATGAGTCAGTGGTGGGAGGATGAGTCAGTGGTGGGAGGATGAGTAAGTGGTGGGAGGATGGGTCAGTGGTGGGAGGATGAGTCAGTGGTGGGAGGATGATTAAGTGGTGGGAGGATGAGTCAGTGGTGAGAGGATGAGTCAGTGGTGGGAGGATGAGTCAGTGGTGGGAGAATGAGTCAGTGGTGGGAGGATGAGTCAGTGGTGGGAGGATGAGTCAGTGGTGGGAGGATGAGTCAGTGGTGGGAGGATGAGTCAGTGGTGGGAGGATGAGTCAGTGGTGGGAGGATGAGTCAGTGGTGGGAGGATGAGTAAGTGGTGGGAGGATGGGTCAGTGGTGGGAGGATGAGTCAGTGGTGGGAGGATGAGTAAGTGGTGGGAGGATGAGTCAGTGGTGGGAGGATGAGTCAGTGGTGGGAGGATGAGTAAGTGGTGGGAGGATGAGTAAGTGGTGGGAGGATGAGTCAGTGGTGGGAGGATGGGTAAGTGGTGGGAGGATGAGTCAGTGGTGGGAGGATGAGTCAGTGGTGGGAGAATGAGTCAGTGGTGGGAGGATGAGTCAGTGGTGGGAGGATGAGTAAGTGGTGGGAGGATGAGTCAGTGGTGGGAGGATGAGTCAGTGGTGAGAGGATGAGTCAGTGGTGGGAGGATGAGTCAGTGGTGGGAGGATGGGTAAGTGGTGGGAGGATGAGTCAGTGGTGGGAGGATGAGTAAGTGGTGGGAGGATGAGTCAGTGGTGGGAGGATGAGTCAGTGGTGGGAGGATGAGTCAGTGGTGGGAGGATGAGTCAGTGGTGGGAGGATGAGTCAGTGGTGGGAGGATGAGTCAGTGGTGGAAGGATGAGTCAGTGGTGGGAGGATGAGTCAGTGGTGGGAGGATGAGTCAGTGGTGGGAGAATGAGTCAGTGGTGGGAGGATGAGTCAGTGGTGGGAGGATGAGTCAGTGGTGGGAGGATGAGTCAGTGGTGAGAGGATGAGTCAGTGGTGGGAGGATGAGTAAGTGGTGGGAGGATGAGTCAGTGGTGGGAAGATGGGTAAGTGGTGGGAGGATGAGTCAGTGGTGGGAGGATGAGTCAGTGGTGGGAGGATGAGTAAGTGGTGGGAGGATGAGTAAGTGGTGGGAGGATAAGTCAGTGGTGGGAGGATGGGTAAGTGGTGGGAGGATGAGTCAGTGGTGGGAGGATGAGTCAGTGGTGGGAGAATGAGTCAGTGGTGGGAGGATGAGTCAGTGGTGGGAGGATGAGTAAGTGGTGGGAGGATGAGTCAGTGGTGAGAGGATGAGTCAGTGGTGGGAGGATGAGTCAGTGGTGGGAGGATGGGTAAGTGGTGGGAGGATGAGTCAGTGGTGGGAGGATGAGTAAGTGGTGGGAGGATGAGTCAGTGGTGGGAGGATGAGTCAGTGGTGGGAGGATGAGTCAGTGGTGGGAGGATGAGTCAGTGGTGGGAGGATAAGTCAGTGGTGGGAGGATGAGTCAGTGGTGGGAGGATGAGTCAGTGGTGGGAGGATGAGTCAGTGGTGGAAGGATGAGTCAGTGGTGGGAGGATGAGTCAGTGGTGGGAGGATGAGTCAGTGGTGGGAGAATGAGTCAGTGGTGGGAGGATGAGTCAGTGGTGGGAGGATGAGTCAGTGGTGGGAAGATGAGTCAGTGGTGAGAGGATGAGTCAGTGGTGGGAGGATGAGTAAGTGGTGGGAGGATGAGTCAGTGGTGGGAGGATGGGTAAGTGGTGGGAGGATGAGTCAGTGGTGGGAGGATGAGTCAGTGGTGGGAGGATGAGTCAGTGGTGGGAGGATGAGTCAGTGGTGGAAGGATGAGTCAGTGGTGGGAGGATGAGTCAGTGGTGGGAGAATGAGTCAGTGGTGGGAGGATGAGTCAGTGGTGGGAGGATGAGTCAGTGGTGGGAAGATGAGTCAGTGGTGAGAGGATGAGTCAGTGGTGGGAGGATGAGTAAGTGGTGGGAGGATGAGTCAGTGGTGGGAGGATGAGTCAGTGGTGGGAGGATAAGTCAGTGGTGGGAGGATGAGTCAGTGGTGGGAGGATGAGTCAGTGGTGGGAGGATGAGTCAGTGGTGGAAGGATGAGTCAGTGGTGGGAGGATGAGTCAGTGGTGGGAGGATGAGTCAGTGGTGGGAGAATGAGTCAGTGGTGGGAGGATGAGTCAGTGGTGGGAGGATGAGTCAGTGGTGGGAGAATGAGTCAGTGGTGGGAGGATGAGTCAGTGGTGGGAGGATGAGTCAGTGGTGGGAGGATGAGTCAGTGGTGGGAGGATGAGTAAGTGGTGGGAGGATGGGTAAGTGGTGGGAGGATGGGTAAGTGGTGGGAGGATGAGTCAGTGGTGGGAGGATGAGTCAGTGGTGGGAGGATGAGTCAGTGGTGGGAGGATGAGTAAGTGGTGGGAGGATGAGTCCGTGGTGGGAGGATGAGTAAGTGGTGGGAGGATGAGTCAGTGGTGGGAGGATGAGTAAGTGGTGGGAGGATGAGTAAGTGGTGGGAGGATGAGTCAGTGGTGGGAGGATGAGTCACTGGTGGGAGGATGAGTCAGTGGTGGGAGAATGAGTCAGTGGTGGGAGGATGAGTCAGTGGTGGGAGGATGAGTAAGTGGTGGGAGGATGAGTCAGTGGTGGGAGGATGAGTCAGTGGTGAGAGGATGAGTCAGTGGTGGGAGGATGAGTCAGTGGTGGGAGGATGGGTAAGTGGTGGGAGGATGAGTCAGTGGTGGGAGGATGAGTAAGTGGTGGGAGGATGAGTCAGTGGTGGGAGGATGAGTCAGTGGTGGGAGGATGAGTCAGTGGTGGGAGGATGAGTCAGTGGTGGAAGGATGAGTCAGTGGTGGGAGGATGAGTCAGTGGTGGGAGGATGAGTCAGTGGTGGGAGGATGAGTCAGTGGTGGGAGGATGAGTCAGTGGTGGGAGGATGAGTCAGTGGTGGGAGGATGAGTCAGTGGTGGAAGGATGAGTCAGTGGTGGGAGGATGAGTCAGTGGTGAGAGGATGAGTCAGTGGTGGGAGGATGAGTCAGTGGTGGGAGGATGGGTAAGTGGTGGGAGGATGAGTCAGTGGTGGGAGGATGAGTAAGTGGTGGGAGGATGAGTCAGTGGTGGGAGGATGAGTCAGTGGTGGGAGGATGAGTCAGTGGTGGGAGAATGAGTCAGTGGTGGGAGGATGAGTCAGTGGTGGGAGGATAAGTCAGTGGTGGGAGGATGAGTCAGTGGTGGGAGGATGAGTCAGTGGTGGGAGGATGAGTCAGTGGTGGAAGGATGAGTCAGTGGTGGGAGGATGAGTCAGTGGTGGGAGGATGAGTCAGTGGTGGGAGAATGAGTCAGTGGTGGGAGGATGAGTCAGTGGTGGGAGGATGAGTCAGTGGTGGGAAGATGAGTCAGTGGTGAGAGGATGAGTCAGTGGTGGGAGGATGAGTAAGTGGTGGGAGGATGAGTCAGTGGTGGGAGGATGGGTAAGTGGTGGGAGGATGAGTCAGTGGTGGGAGGATGAGTCAGTGGTGGGAGGATGAGTCAGTGGTGGGAGGATGAGTCAGTGGTGGGAGAATGAGTCGGTGGTGGGAGGATGAGTCAGTGGTGGGAGGATGAGTAAGTGGTGGGAGGATGAGTCAGTGGTGGGAGGATGAGTCAGTGGTGGGAGGATGAGTAAGTGGTGGGAGGATGAGTAAGTGGTGGGAGGATGAGTCAGTGGTGGGAGGATGAGTCACTGGTGGGAGGATGAGTCAGTGGTGGGAGAATGAGTCAGTGGTGGGAGGATGAGTCAGTGGTGGGAGGATGAGTAAGTGGTGGGAGGATGAGTCAGTGGTGGGAGGATGAGTCAGTGGTGAGAGGATGAGTCAGTGGTGGGAGGATGAGTCAGTGGTGGGAGGATGGGTAAGTGGTGGGAGGATGAGTCAGTGGTGGGAGGATGAGTAAGTGGTGGGAGGATGAGTCAGTGGTGGGAGGATGAGTCAGTGGTGGGAGGATGAGTCAGTGGTGGGAGGATGAGTCAGTGGTGGAAGGATGAGTCAGTGGTGGGAGGATGAGTCAGTGGTGGGAGGATGAGTCAGTGGTGGGAGGATGAGTCAGTGGTGGGAGGATGAGTCAGTGGTGGGAGGATGAGTCAGTGGTGGGAGGATGAGTCAGTGGTGGAAGGATGAGTCAGTGGTGGGAGGATGAGTCAGTGGTGGGAGGATGAGTCAGTGGTGGGAGAATGAGTCAGTGGTGGGAGGATGAGTCAGTGGTGGGAGGATGAGTCAGTGGTGGGAGGATGAGTCAGTGGTGAGAGGATGAGTAAGTGGTGGGAGGATGAGTCAGTGGTGGGAGGATGGGTAAGTGGTGGGAGGATGAGTCAGTGGTGGGAGGATGAGTCAGTGGTGGGAGGATGAGTCAGTGGTGGGAGGATGAGTCAGTGGTGGGAGAATGAGTCAGTGGTGGGAGAATGAGTAAGTGGTGGGAGGATGAGTCAGTGGTGGGAGGATGAGTCAGTGGTGGGAGGATGAGTCAGTGGTGGGAGGATGAGTCAGTGGTGGGAGGATGAGTCAGTGGTGGGAGAATGAGTCAGTGGTGGGAGGATGAGTCAGTGGTGGGAGGATGAGTCAGTGGTGGGAGGATGAGTCAGTGGTGGGAGGATGAGTCAGTGGTGGGAGGATGAGTCAGTGGTGGGAGGATGAGTCAGTGGTGGGAGGATGAGTCAGTGGTGGGAGGATGAGTAAGTGGTGGGAGGATGGGTCAGTGGTGGGAGGATGAGTCAGTGGTGGGAGGATGAGTCAGTGGTGGGAGGATGAGTCAGTGGTGGGAGGATGAGTCAGTGGTGGGAGGATGAGTCAGTGGTGGGAGGATGAGTCAGTGGTGGGAGGATGAGTAAGTGGTGGGAGGATGGGTCAGTGGTGGGAGGATGAGTCAGTGGTGGGAGGATGAGTAAGTGGTGGGAGGATGAGTCAGTGGTGGGAGGATGAGTCAGTGGTGGGAAGATGAGTAAGTGGTGGGAGGATGAGTAAGTGGTGGGAGGATGAGTCAGTGGTGGGAGGATGGGTAAGTGGTGGGAGGATGAGTCAGTGGTGGGAGGATGAGTCAGTGGTGGGAGAATGAGTCAGTGGTGGGAGGATGAGTAAGTGGTGGGAGGATGAGTCAGTGGTGGGAGGATGAGTCAGTGGTGAGAGGATGAGTCAGTGGTGGGAGGATGAGTCAGTGGTGGGAGGATGGGTAAGTGGTGGGAGGATGAGTCAGTGGTGGGAGGATGAGTAAGTGGTGGGAGGATGAGTCAGTGGTGGGAGGATGAGTCAGTGGTGGGAGGATGAGTCAGTGGTGGGAGGATGAGTCAGTGGTGGGAGGATGAGTCAGTGGTGGGAGGATGAGTCAGTGGTGGGAGGATGAGTCAGTGGTGGGAGGATGAGTCAGTGGTGGAAGGATGAGTCAGTGGTGGGAGGATGAGTCAGTGGTGGGAGGATGAGTCAGTGGTGGGAGAATGAGTCAGTGGTGAGAGGATGAGTCAGTGGTGGAAGGATGAGTCAGTGGTGGGAGGATGAGTCAGTGGTGAGAGGATGAGTCAGTGGTGGGAGGATGAGTAAGTGGTGGGAGGATGAGTCAGTGGTGGGAGGATGGGTAAGTGGTGGGAGGATGAGTCAGTGGTGGGAGGATGAGTAAGTGGTGGGAGGATGAGTCAGTGGTGGGAGGATGGGTAAGTGGTGGGAGGATGAGTCAGTGGTGGGAGGATGAGTCAGTGGTGGGAGGATGAGTCAGTGGTGGGAGGATGAGTCAGTGGTGGGAGAATGAGTCAGTGGTGGGAGGATGAGTCAGTGGTGGGAGGATGAGTCAGTGGTGGGAGGATGAGTCAGTGGTGGGAGGATGAGTCAGTGGTGGGAGGATGGGTAAGTGGTGGGAGGATGAGTCAGTGGTGGGAGGATGAGTAAGTGGTGGGAGGATGAGTCAGTGGTGGGAGGATGGGTAAGTGGTGGGAGGATGAGTCAGTGGTGGGAGGATGAGTAAGTGGTGGGAGGATGAGTCAGTGGTGGGAGGATGAGTCAGTGGTGGGAGGATGAGTCAGTGGTGGGAGGATGAGTCAGTGGTGGGAGGATGAGTCAGTGGTGGGAGGATGAGTAAGTGGTGGGAGGATGGGTAAGTGGTGGGAGGATGGGTAAGTGGTGGGAGGATGAGTCAGTGGTGGGAGGATGAGTCAGTGGTGGGAGGATGAGTCAGTGGTGGGAGGATGGGTCGGTGGTGGGAGGATGAGTCAGTGGTGGGAGGATGAGTAAGTGGTGGGAGGATGAGTCAGTGGTGGGAGGATGAGTCAGTGGTGGGAGGATGAGTAAGTGGTGGGAGGATGAGTAAGTGGTGGGAGGATGAGTCAGTGGTGGGAGGATGAGTCACTGGTGGGAGGATGAGTCAGTGGTGGGAGAATGAGTCAGTGGTGGGAGGATGAGTCAGTGGTGGGAGGATGAGTAAGTGGTGGGAGGATGAGTCAGTGGTGGGAGGATGAGTCAGTGGTGAGAGGATGAGTCAGTGGTGGGAGGATGAGTCAGTGGTGGGAGGATGGGTAAGTGGTGGGAGGATGAGTCAGTGGTGGGAGGATGAGTAAGTGGTGGGAGGATGAGTCAGTGGTGGGAGGATGAGTCAGTGGTGGGAGGATGAGTCAGTGGTGGGAGGATGAGTCAGTGGTGGAAGGATGAGTCAGTGGTGGGAGGATGAGTCAGTGGTGGGAGGATGAGTCAGTGGTGGGAGGATGAGTCAGTGGTGGGAGGATGAGTCAGTGGTGGGAGGATGAGTCAGTGGTGGGAGGATGAGTCAGTGGTGGAAGGATGAGTCAGTGGTGGGAGGATGAGTCAGTGGTGGGAGGATGAGTCAGTGGTGGGAGAATGAGTCAGTGGTGGGAGGATGAGTCAGTGGTGGGAGGATGAGTCAGTGGTGGGAGGATGAGTCAGTGGTGAGAGGATGAGTAAGTGGTGGGAGGATGAGTCAGTGGTGGGAGGATGGGTAAGTGGTGGGAGGATGAGTCAGTGGTGGGAGGATGAGTCAGTGGTGGGAGGATGAGTCAGTGGTGGGAGGATGAGTCAGTGGTGGGAGAATGAGTCAGTGGTGGGAGAATGAGTAAGTGGTGGGAGGATGAGTCAGTGGTGGGAGGATGAGTCAGTGGTGGGAGGATGAGTCAGTGGTGGGAGGATGAGTCAGTGGTGGGAGGATGAGTCAGTGGTGGGAGAATGAGTCAGTGGTGGGAGGATGAGTCAGTGGTGGGAGGATGAGTCAGTGGTGGGAGGATGAGTCAGTGGTGGGAGGATGAGTCAGTGGTGGGAGGATGAGTCAGTGGTGGGAGGATGAGTCAGTGGTGGGAGGATGAGTAAGTGGTGGGAGGATGGGTCAGTGGTGGGAGGATGAGTCAGTGGTGGGAGGATGAGTCAGTGGTGAGAGGATGAGTCAGTGGTGGGAGGATGAGTAAGTGGTGGGAGGATGAGTCAGTGGTGGGAGGATGGGTAAGTGGTGGGAGGATGAGTCAGTGGTGGGAGGATGAGTAAGTGGTGGGAGGATGAGTCAGTGGTGGGAGGATGGGTAAGTGGTGGGAGGATGAGTCAGTGGTGGGAGGATGAGTCAGTGGTGGGAGGATGAGTCAGTGGTGGGAGGATGAGTCAGTGGTGGGAGAATGAGTCAGTGGTGGGAGGATGAGTCAGTGGTGGGAGGATGAGTCAGTGGTGGGAGGATGAGTCAGTGGTGGGAGGATGAGTCAGTGGTGGGAGGATGGGTAAGTGGTGGGAGGATGAGTCAGTGGTGGGAGGATGAGTCAGTGGTGGGAGAATGAGTCAGTGGTGGGAGGATGAGTAAGTGGTGGGAGGATGAGTCAGTGGTGGGAGGATGAGTCAGTGGTGAGAGGATGAGTCAGTGGTGGGAGGATGAGTCAGTGGTGGGAGGATGGGTAAGTGGTGGGAGGATGAGTCAGTGGTGGGAGGATGAGTAAGTGGTGGGAGGATGAGTCAGTGGTGGGAGGATGAGTCAGTGGTGGGAGGATGAGTCAGTGGTGGGAGGATGAGTCAGTGGTGGGAGGATGAGTCAGTGGTGGGAGGATGAGTCAGTGGTGGGAGGATGAGTCAGTGGTGGGAGGATGAGTCAGTGGTGGAAGGATGAGTCAGTGGTGGGAGGATGATTCAGTGGTGGGAGGATGAGTCAGTGGTGGGAGAATGAGTCAGTGGTGAGAGGATGAGTCAGTGGTGGGAGGATGAGTCAGTGGTGGGAGGATGAGTCAGTGGTGAGAGGATGAGTCAGTGGTGGGAGGATGAGTAAGTGGTGGGAGGATGAGTCAGTGGTGGGAGGATGGGTAAGTGGTGGGAGGATGAGTCAGTGGTGGGAGGATGAGTAAGTGGTGGGAGGATGAGTCAGTGGTGGGAGGATGGGTAAGTGGTGGGAGGATGAGTCAGTGGTGGGAGGATGAGTCAGTGGTGGGAGGATGAGTCAGTGGTGGGAGGATGAGTCAGTGGTGGGAGAATGAGTCAGTGGTGGGAGGATGAGTCAGTGGTGGGAGGATGAGTCAGTGGTGGGAGGATGAGTCAGTGGTGGGAGGATGAGTCAGTGGTGGGAGGATGGGTAAGTGGTGGGAGGATGAGTCAGTGGTGGGAGGATGAGTAAGTGGTGGGAGGATGAGTCAGTGGTGGGAGGATGGGTAAGTGGTGGGAGGATGAGTCAGTGGTGGGAGGATGAGTCAGTGGTGGGAGAATGAGTCAGTGGTGGGAGGATGAGTAAGTGGTGGGAGGATGAGTCAGTGGTGGGAGGATGAGTCAGTGGTGAGAGGATGAGTCAGTGGTGGGAGGATGAGTCAGTGGTGGGAGGATGGGTAAGTGGTGGGAGGATGAGTCAGTGGTGGGAGGATGAGTAAGTGGTGGGAGGATGAGTCAGTGGTGGGAGGATGAGTCAGTGGTGGGAGGATGAGTCAGTGGTGGGAGGATGAGTCAGTGGTGGGAGGATGAGTCAGTGGTGGGAGGATGAGTCAGTGGTGGGAGGATGAGTCAGTGGTGGGAGGATGAGTCAGTGGTGGAAGGATGAGTCAGTGGTGGGAGGATGATTCAGTGGTGGGAGGATGAGTCAGTGGTGGGAGAATGAGTCAGTGGTGAGAGGATGAGTCAGTGGTGGGAGGATGAGTCAGTGGTGGGAGGATGAGTCAGTGGTGAGAGGATGAGTCAGTGGTGGGAGGATGAGTAAGTGGTGGGAGGATGAGTCAGTGGTGGGAGGATGGGTAAGTGGTGGGAGGATGAGTCAGTGGTGGGAGGATGAGTAAGTGGTGGGAGGATGAGTCAGTGGTGGGAGGATGGGTAAGTGGTGGGAGGATGAGTCAGTGGTGGGAGGATGAGTCAGTGGTGGGAGGATGAGTCAGTGGTGGGAGGATGAGTCAGTGGTGGGAGAATGAGTCAGTGGTGGGAGGATGAGTCAGTGGTGGGAGGATGAGTCAGTGGTGGGAGGATGAGTCAGTGGTGGGAGGATGAGTCAGTGGTGGGAGGATGGGTAAGTGGTGGGAGGATGAGTCAGTGGTGGGAGGATGAGTAAGTGGTGGGAGGATGAGTCAGTGGTGGGAGGATGGGTAAGTGGTGGGAGGATGAGTCAGTGGTGGGAGGATGAGTAAGTGGTGGGAGGATGAGTCAGTGGTGGGAGGATGAGTCAGTGGTGGGAGGATGAGTCAGTGGTGGGAGGATGAGTCAGTGGTGGGAGGATGAGTCAGTGGTGGGAGGATGAGTAAGTGGTGGGAGGATGGGTAAGTGGTGGGAGGATGGGTAAGTGGTGGGAGGATGAGTCAGTGGTGGGAGGATGAGTAAGTGGTGGGAGGATAAGTCAGTGGTGGGAGGATGGGTAAGTGGTGGGAGGATGAGTCAGTGGTGGGAGGATGAGTAAGTGGTGGGAGGATGAGTCAGTGGTGGGAGGATGAGTCAGTGGTGGGAGGATGAGTCAGTGGTGGGAGGATGAGTCAGTGGTGGGAGGATGAGTCAGTGGTGGGAGGATGAGTAAGTGGTGGGAGGATGGGTAAGTGGTGGGAGGATGGGTAAGTGGTGGGAGGATGAGTCAGTGGTGGGAGGATGAGTCAGTGGTGGGAGGATGAGTAAGTGGTGGGAGGATGGGTAAGTGGTGGGAGGATGGGTAAGTGGTGGGAGGATGAGTCAGTGGTGGGAGGATGAGTCAGTGGTGGGAGGATGAGTCAGTGGTGGGAGGATGAGTAAGTGGTGGGAGGATGAGTCCGTGGTGGGAGGATGAGTAAGTGGTGGGAGGATGAGTCAGTGGTGGGAGGATGAGTCAGTGGTGGGAGGATGAGTCAGTGGTGGGAGGATGAGTCAGTGGTGGGAGGATGAGTAAGTGGTGGGAGGATGGGTCAGTGGTGGGAGGATGAGTCAGTGGTGGGAGGATGAGTAAGTGGTGGGAGGATGAGTCAGTGGTGCGTGGATGAGTCAGTGGTGGGAAGATGAGTAAGTGGTGGGAGGATGAGTAAGTGGTGGGAGGATGAGTCAGTGGTGGGAGGATGGGTAAGTGGTGGGAGGATGAGTCAGTGGTGGGAGGATGAGTCAGTGGTGGGAGAATGAGTCAGTGGTGGGAGGATGAGTAAGTGGTGGGAGGATGAGTCAGTGGTGGGAGGATGAGTCAGTGGTGAGAGGATGAGTCAGTGGTGGGAGGATGAGTCAGTGGTGGGAGGATGGGTAAGTGGTGGGAGGATGAGTCAGTGGTGGGAGGATGAGTAAGTGGTGGGAGGATGAGTCAGTGGTGGGAGGATGAGTCAGTGGTGGGAGAATGAGTCAGTGGTGGGAGGATGAGTCAGTGGTGGGAGGATGAGTCAGTGGTGGGAGGATGAGTCAGTGGTGGGAGGATGAGTCAGTGGTGGGAGGATGAGTCAGTGGTGGAAGGATGAGTCAGTGGTGGGAGGATGAGTCAGTGGTGGGAGGATGAGTCAGTGGTGGGAGAATGAGTCAGTGGTGAGAGGATGAGTCAGTGGTGGGAGGATGAGTCAGTGGTGGGAGGATGAGTCAGTGGTGAGAGGATGAGTCAGTGGTGGGAGGATGAGTAAGTGGTGGGAGGATGAGTCAGTGGTGAGAGGATGAGTCAGTGGTGGGAGGATGAGTAAGTGGTGGGAGGATGAGTCAGTGGTGGGAGGATGGGTAAGTGGTGGGAGGATGAGTCAGTGGTGGGAGGATGAGTAAGTGGTGGGAGGATGAGTCAGTGGTGGGAGGATGGGTAAGTGGTGGGAGGATGAGTCAGTGGTGGGAGGATGAGTCAGTGGTGGGAGGATGAGTCAGTGGTGGGAGGATGAGTCAGTGGTGGGAGAATGAGTCAGTGGTGGGAGGATGAGTCAGTGGTGGGAGGATGAGTCAGTGGTGGGAGGATGAGTCAGTGGTGGGAGGATGAGTCAGTGGTGGGAGGATGGGTAAGTGGTGGGAGGATGAGTCAGTGGTGGGAGGATGAGTCAGTGGTGGGAGAATGAGTCAGTGGTGGGAGGATGAGTAAGTGGTGGGAGGATGAGTCAGTGGTGGGAGGATGAGTCAGTGGTGAGAGGATGAGTCAGTGGTGGGAGGATGAGTCAGTGGTGGGAGGATGGGTAAGTGGTGGGAGGATGAGTCAGTGGTGGGAGGATGAGTAAGTGGTGGGAGGATGAGTCAGTGGTGGGAGGATGAGTCAGTGGTGGGAGGATGAGTCAGTGGTGGGAGGATGAGTCAGTGGTGGGAGGATGAGTCAGTGGTGGGAGGATGAGTCAGTGGTGGGAGGATGAGTCAGTGGTGGAAGGATGAGTCAGTGGTGGGAGGATGAGTCAGTGGTGGGAGGATGAGTCAGTGGTGGGAGAATGAGTCAGTGGTGAGAGGATGAGTCAGTGGTGGGAGGATGAGTCAGTGGTGGGAGGATGAGTCAGTGGTGAGAGGATGAGTCAGTGGTGGGAGGATGAGTAAGTGGTGGGAGGATGAGTCAGTGGTGGGAGGATGGGTAAGTGGTGGGAGGATGAGTCAGTGGTGGGAGGATGAGTAAGTGGTGGGAGGATGAGTCAGTGGTGGGAGGATGGGTAAGTGGTGGGAGGATGAGTCAGTGGTGGGAGGATGAGTCAGTGGTGGGAGGATGAGTCAGTGGTGGGAGGATGAGTCAGTGGTGGGAGAATGAGTCAGTGGTGGGAGGATGAGTCAGTGGTGGGAGGATGAGTCAGTGGTGGGAGGATGAGTCAGTGGTGGGAGGATGAGTCAGTGGTGGGAGGATGGGTAAGTGGTGGGAGGATGAGTCAGTGGTGGGAGGATGAGTAAGTGGTGGGAGGATGAGTCAGTGGTGGGAGGATGGGTAAGTGGTGGGAGGATGAGTCAGTGGTGGGAGGATGAGTAAGTGGTGGGAGGATGAGTCAGTGGTGGGAGGATGAGTCAGTGGTGGGAGGATGAGTCAGTGGTGGGAGGATGAGTCAGTGGTGGGAGGATGAGTCAGTGGTGGGAGGATGAGTAAGTGGTGGGAGGATGGGTAAGTGGTGGGAGGATGGGTAAGTGGTGGGAGGATGAGTCAGTGGTGGGAGGATGAGTCAGTGGTGGGAGGATGAGTAAGTGGTGGGAGGATGGGTAAGTGGTGGGAGGATGGGTAAGTGGTGGGAGGATGAGTCAGTGGTGGGAGGATGAGTCAGTGGTGGGAGGATGAGTCAGTGGTGGGAGGATGAGTAAGTGGTGGGAGGATGAGTCCGTGGTGGGAGGATGAGTAAGTGGTGGGAGGATGAGTCAGTGGTGGGAGGATGAGTCAGTGGTGGGTAGATGAGTAAGTGGTGGGAGGATGAGTCAGTGGTGGGAGGATGAGTCAGTGGTGGGAGGATGGGTAGTGGGTGGATGAGTGGTGGGTAGGTGGGTAGATGGGTGGTGTGTAGATGGGTGGTGGGTAGCAGTGTTATTTTCGTTTCATAAAATAATTATAGTTTTTATTTCAGTTTCGTTTTGGAATTAATTATAGTTTTTATTTTCGTTTTCGTTTTGAAAATATTTAATGTTTTTATTTTCGTTTCAGTTTTGAAAATAATTAAAGTTTTTATTTTCATTTTAGTTTTGAAAATATATTAATTTAAAACTTTAAACACTATTTTTTTTATATCTAAAAAAATTAATTGATCATAAAATGAAACAGTAAAATAGAACTGTATATTAACACCAAATGAGTATCAAAAATTAACAGTCAATTGAGAATTGAGTACGTAAATTATTGAGTAATAACAAATTTGAAATATAATAACAAATTTAAGATTAAAATAAGTGATAATTTAATTGACAAAGCGAAGCGGTAATAAAATAACGTTTTATAAATGGCGCTACTTTCATAAAGCCCAAAGATAATGTTTATAACATAGACATATATTTTTTAATGAATTATTTTCATATTATGGCATACTTTGAAATTTATCTAATTTTCGTTTTGGAAATAATTATAGTTTTTATTTCAGTTTCGTTTTGGAAATAATTATAGTTTTTATTTTTGTTTTCGTTTTGAAAATAAATTTAGTTTTTATTTTTGTTTTCGTGGAACGATTATTCAGAATTGGCGTTTTCGTTTTCGTTACGAAAATAACACTGGTGGGTAGATGGGTGGTGGGTAGAGGGGTGGTGGGTTGATTGGTGGTGGGTAGATGAGTGGTGGGTAGATGGGTGGTGGGTAGATGAGTGGTGGGTAGATGAGTGGTGGGTAGATGGGTGGTGGGTAGATGAGTGGTGGGTAGATGGGTGGTGGGTGGTGGGTAGATGGGTGGTGGGTAGATGAGTGGTGGGTAGATGGGTGGTGGGTAGATGAGTGGTGGGTAGATGGGTGGTGGGTAGATGAGTGGTGGGTAGATGGGTGGTGGGTAGATGAGTGGTGGGTAGATGAGTGGTGGGTAGATGAGTGGTGGGTAGATGAGTGGTGGGTAGATGGGTGGTGGGTAGATGGGTGGTGGGTAGATGGGTGGTGGGTAGTTGGGTGGTGGGTAGTTGGGTGGTGGGTAGATGGGTGGTGGGTAGATGGGTGGTGGGTAGATGGGTAGATGAGTGGTCGGTAGATGGGTGGTGGGTAGATGGGTGGTGGGTAGATGGGTGGTGGGTAGATGAGTGGTGGGTAGTTGGGTGGTGGGTAGATGAGTGGTGGGTAGATGGATGGTGGATAGATGGGTGGTGAGTAGATGAGTGGTGGGTAGATGAGTGGTGGGTAGATGGGTGGTGGGTAGATGAGTGGTGGGTAGGTGGGTGGTGGGTAGATAAAAAGCGACTGTGTCAACCCAACCCAACACCCTCTCCTATCTCCCATTAAAACTCCCTCCCCCCTTTCCTAACTGCCTCTTCCCCCACTCCCTCTGCCACTGACGGTCTCTCCGATGGACAGAACGAGGGTGGCGTTTACGAAGGAGACGACGATGTAGGCGTCGAACTCGTCGTCCACTCGCCTCTTCACCGTCCACACGGCATTCGGACTGCCTGGCAGTTCAGAGACCGCCATCTCAGAGATCTGTGTGCAGTGGAGGAGGTGAGGAGTGGAAAAGATGGTCGTGTGCAGTGGAGGAGGTGAGGAGTGGAAGAGATGGTCGTGTGCAGTGGAGGAGGTGAGGAGTGGAAGAGATGGTCGTGTGCAGTGGAGGCGAGATCATGTTGGTTGGAATGGTGGTGGAAGAGTGGAAATGCCTCGGTAGAAAGAGCAAGTGGTGGAAGATTGGACAAGTGGAGGAGTACAGATAGAAAGACAGAAGGCAGTCACCTCGAGTCCATGCTTGAGAACCCTGAGAGAGGACCTGGCTCCAGCGCCACACAGCACGTACAATTGGGGCGTGTCTTCGTTGCCCAGGTCAGCAATGCGACAGTCGAGGAGGGGACAGAGGTTGTTGAGTTCGTCGATCATGACGAGGTTCTTGAGGGGCCGAGGAGCGAAGAAGAAGGTGTCTCCCTCGTCGAGCTGCATCGAGGAGGAGAACTCTGGCTCGTCGTCGTCGTCGCCCAGGTGAGCTATCTGGTACAGGTTGCTGAGGAGGAGGGTGGCATGGGTGGGTGGAGGAGGGTGGCATGAGTGGGTGGGGGAGGATAGATGGAGGAGGGTGGCATGGGTGGGTGGGGGAGGATGGATGGAGGAGGGTGGCATGGGTGGGTGGGGGAGGATGGATAGAGGAGGGTGACATGGGTGAAGGAGGATGGAAAGAGAAGATGAACTGGAATGATCACTAAGCCATCACACGACAGAACAAGCATACACAACGACACACAAGCAGACACAATCTCACACAAGAACACACAACAAGCACACAACAAGCACACACAAGCACACACAAGCACACACAACGACAGAAGAACAGCGACGTACTGGTTGCCTGCAGCGGAGGCGACGAAGAGACATCCACTCTTGAGCACGCAAATGGAGGAAGCCACTGGCAGGGTGTCGAAGTACTTGAGACGAATCTCCGTCACCTAAAGAGGAGAAGGAAGAAGAGGAAGAGGGAAGAAGAGGAGAAAAAGGAGAAGGGAGAGGAAGAGGAGAAGGAGGAAGAGGAGGAGAAGAAGGAGAGGGAAGAGGAAGAAGAAAAAAAAAGGAAGAGGAGGATGAGGAAGAAGGAGTAGAAGGAGGAGGATGAGAAAAAGGAAGAGGATGAGAAAAAGGAAGAGGCTGAGAAAAAGGAAGAGGATGAGAAAAAGGAAGAGGAGGAGGAGGAAGAAGAGGAGGAAGAAGAGGAAGAAGAGGA